>WBNM01044352.1:78296-100090 GCA_013399055.1 Ramphastos sulfuratus | reverse complement strand
GGGAGGGGAGGGGAGGGGGGAGGAGGGGAGAGGGAGAGGGGAGGAGAGGGAGAGGAGAGGAGAGGGAGAGGGAGAGGGAAGCAAATACAACTCCGAAGTATAGAGGAAGGTCTCTTTTGTAGAGAGAGGAAAATTCCCTCTGCCTTTTTTCTGATTCATGAGAAGTAAAGTTGGAATAAACAGGAACACAAGGAGCTACCACAGTTCTGGGAAATTTCCCAGATTTCATAGGGGAAATGGAAGAGCCTGTTTTGGCAGAAGGAGGACATGGCTTCTTTAGCTTGGTAAAATGAAGGCTGAGAAGAGATACAGTTGCTCGCTCTCTATGTATTAAGAATAAGCAGAAACAGAAAGAGTTGTTTAAAATGTCAAGTTGGTGTAAGAAGGGCTGGGCATAAAGGAGCTGTGAGTGCATCTCCTAAAGATTAAAAGATGAGGGTGCCCAGCCCTCCCTTTTTTGACCCATAAGGGGGTGCAGGTGGCACTGGGCAGTCTGTGGTGCTCTGTGCCCTGGTGGGTGGACTGAGAGAGGAAGGGAGAACAAGTCCTGAAGGAGTCAGGACGCTGGTGTCATGAGAGGTGAAACTGCACCTCTGGAGTGGCTATTAAACACCTAGTGTGCATGGTAACCATGCTGAGACCACAGGAAGGGCAAGGGCAAGGCAGAATCTTGAAAACTAACTTTCAGTGCCTTGTATCTAGAACTGCTTAAAGTCAGAGATAAATTAGCACTGGCAGAAACTGGAAACTGACTGTTACCAGTGAAGCAGCACTTCTTGTTGCTGCTGGGGTTTCTGTGCAGGTTTTCAGGAGGAAATGCTAGTAACTTGCAGAAATACAGAGGGTTTAACAGACCTGAGAAACCTTCTGCTTTACAACTTGCTGTTTTTCTTGAATGAGTTCCTCATTGACTTAACTCTCTCTGATTTAATCTTCCTGTATTTTAAAATACGGCAATATACTTGGTAAGACTAATGTGCTCTGGAGCTGAGGCATTCCCTGATTATAACTGGTTACAGATGGGGAGCTTACCTTCCTCCTGGGTTGTTCTCAGAAACATTTACTTAGTCTTAAAATACTCTGCTTGGCTTCTTTTGAAGGAACAGAGGATGTTTTGTGCTTCCTCGCGGAGTTGTCAAGAAAAACAGGACAGGTGGCTTGGGGCTGCTGCATTTGCATAACCATGAAAGGTGGCTTTAACCAATGATAGATTTTGATCTAATAACTGTGACCAAATGATCAGACCCACTGCCACTTCTCTGGGATGGACAGACCTAACAGCCGTAACAGTGCAACTCTCCTGCTGCTTCTTTCTCTGCTGAAAGGAGCAAACACACTAGTCAGAGAGAGGTGCAAAGCAAAGAAATCCCAGCCTGATCCCCAGACAACAAGAAGGGCTCTGGAGCCTCCTGAGACTTTCTTGTTGGAACTCCCAGAAGTTCATTACTCCAGCCATGGGCTCAAACAAGCAGCCCATTTGTTTGCACAAGTGGAAGCTGTATCAGGCAGCTGCTCAAAGAGAGTGGTGGAAAGAGGAGAGGGCAGAGCCAATCTGCCAGATTGCAGGAGCAGGGCTGGCGATGACATGCAGGGACAAGAAGGTGGAGGTGGCAGCGAATGTTGAGTTGCTCCATCACCGTCTGGAAGTGCTAATTCATGGGAGAATAGCTGAAGTTTTATACTTGTGATGCTGAGATGTAGCTTCAAGACTTCAGGCAGGAGGTCTGTGTATGGGAACAATCCCATGTACAGGAACAGGAAATGAGGCAGTAATGGCTCGGCATGCACCGGGAAGAGAGGGTCAAAGAGAAGGGACAATGAGCATCTCGCCAGCACAGCATCCAAGGGCAGGAAAAGGCTTCTTTGCAGTAGTAGCAGGAATAAACCACCAGCATTGCAGCTGCTTCATGTAATCAACCTCCAGATGTGAATTCAGCTCAGTCTTCTGATTCAGTCCCTCTCAGCAGTGTGTGCTACCCAGGCTCTGCTTCACAGTGCAAATTAGGGTGCATACACCCTAAAACTTGGTGGGGTTTTGGCTTCCATTTTATTGACTTTCCCCTGTGGGATTGAGGTGCCAACCGCTCTCCGACAGTTTTGAGAAATCTGCACCAGCTCTTCTCCCCAGTGCCATGGCTGGCACTGGAATGTAGCATCCTTCACCTGATCAGCTCTGTCTGTCAGTGGAGTGAGTCCTCCTGTAATCAGTAACTGGAGCTGGTGTTGAAGACATGCCTCATCCCTCCTGCTCGCCTTGCTGTTGGGCATGGGGGGAGCAGCACCACACAGAGCACCCTGCCAGTGCTCTTTGGGAGAGCCAAAAGCCCATCCTCAACAGGGAATTCTCTTCCTCTGTGGTCTTACATTCAACCACAAAACATTTGAGAGTACTGCCACAGACACCACTAAGATCCATGAATCAGATAGGAAGTTGAACCCTCTTATATGTGGCTTTCTCCTTGGAAAGTGGAGTTTGTGACAGTGCCCCATGTGCAGTGCAGCCTGGATGCTGAGCAGCCAGAGGTTTATAGGTCTTGGCAGCAACCTTGCACTCTGTGCTGGAACCAGGCCTGGCCATAATGCAAGGGACTGCAATTGTATCACCCAAAATTTTGTTATCCCACTCCTATACTTAAATTCCTGCTCCACTGTACCTTTGACAAAGCAGATTTCCTCTTGCCATCAGATAGGGCACTTGCCTGTGGCCTGAGGTGATGCTGAGTTTGCCTAGAAGTGGCTGTTTCCTCAGTTGCCATCTGTACTAAAGGATGCAAGTAGGTTGTCCTGGGTGAAACCAATTGGTTTCTTGTACTGTTCGTTGAGACCATAATGAGGGATCAGCTTGTGCTATGATGTATCAGGCACATCAGGCTTCTTAGTGCTCCAAAGAGGCTTTGAACAACAAGCCAAAACAGATGTAAGTGAATGCAGTGAGACCTGGTGTTCCAGCGTGGCCTCTGCGCCAGCAGATGGCTGCTTAGTGCCTGCTGGCAGGAGCACACGTGCATGCTCAGCTGCCTTTGCCACTGCCCTGCCTTCCTAGCAAGGGGCTGTGTTGTCAAGGGGCACTGCTGTGTGCTGGAGGCCAAACCTGGGACTGACTGGTTCTCTCAAATCCCTCTGCTCTGCAGCACCATCACTCACATTGCTGCATTCTGAAGTTCATGCTGTTTTCCCTTTACAAGCCAGCTTTCTTCCCAGTGCCAGTTTTCAGTTTCTGCTTTTATGCTAGCAGAGGCCAAATGCTGAACTGCTTTTGGGCACCACCACCTCAGTTTAGAGACAAGGTCCTCTGCGTTTTGAGAGCACCTGCACAGTTTACCACACATGGCTGTGTTGTTCCCAATGCTGGTGCACCCTTTTCAGCATTCAGGGAACAGTGTCACTGGACTCACAGAAAGTTGAAGACTTCTTTTGAACACAGGTTACAAGACAAGACCTGCCTGAACTTTCCTTAGCAGCTTCAGCTGTTGTCATTCCTGTGCACTGAGGGGATGAAATTGGCTTGTAAATGCACAGTAGCATCAAGAGAAGTATTTCCAAAATGTGCTGGAAATCTAGAGAGGGACCTGCCATCCCTTGAACCTCTTGGCAGCAAGCTGCAGACCATGACCAGGGCTGTCACTGCCACACAGCAGTCATGACTGAGCTGTTTGTCCTGTACAAGTACCAGGAGAAACACGTACACATTATGTGTGATGGACACAGTCAATGCTTTGCAGACAGGTGCCCATGGCTTTTCAGTGGGTAACCTGGGGTTAGATATCTATGACAAAGTGCCCTCAGAGGACTCTTTGGGCTGACACTTTGTTGGTTGAGGCCATTTCACCGTGGTTCCCATAGAGTGATTTTGCCATAGTCCAGATCATATTTAGAGTTCAAATTACCTGCTGACCTGAGCACTGTGCTGGAGTCATTTACTGGGATTCTTGTCCTGTTAGTAAATTTTGGGAAATGTTGCTTTTCCCTGCTCTGCCTTGGTCTCTTCAGGGAGACAAACATGCTGTCATTAAGTGCTTTAATAGTACCAGTATAGGGGGATGATGCCAGATGCTGTGATCATGGCTAAAGCCTGGTGCAGGGAACACATCTGAATGGGCTGGCACCAGCTATAGTGATCAGTGCTCTGAAATGCCTGGCTGGGAGATGTGACTATTTCACCCATCATGTTGTATTACTGTAACCTTTAGCACATGCTTTGGTCCTGATGGGGCAACCAAAGGCAAGAGCTAGCCCAGACAGGGCTGGTGTTGGGGTTTTTCATCTGCATATACCTTTATACATCCTCCAGAGACCTCCCTTGGCAGGTGTGGGGATACAACATGTCCTGGTACTGTGTTCTCTGCCAGCTCTGCTCCCCAGTGTACATAACTGTTAATGCTGTGAAGCTGGACTTCTCTGTGTGGTGGCTTGGAAGGGCAATGTAATCAGCTCCACCTTCCTAAGGTACCTGGATTGCACAGATCAGATCTTACCATGCCAAAAAATATTCACCCTCTAGGTACCTGAGGTAAGAGGGGAGACCTCTTACTTCAGGTACCTAGATCCAACTCTGCTGGCTGTATTGACACGAGCAAAGAGAAGCCTTTGGTCTGCAAGGGCTCTTCTGGTCTGCAGTACAGTCTGTCTCCCTGGCCAAAGCCACTTCCCTGCCCCAGCCAGAGTCTCCTGCAACATAGGGGATGGGAGCATACATGGCCAGGATAGCTGCTGACCTCCTGTCTCTCCCATTTCCTTCCAGTCCTGGACGCACAACATCCAGCGGGAGAAGGAGTTCCTGCGGAAGCTGGTGAAAGCTCGAGTCATCACCGACCTAACCAGTGGGATTTGAGTGGCTGCAGCCACTGCCTCCAGGGGAGGAGATGAAGACACAAGCTGCAGCTCTGGGAGCAGGCACTGGCAGCCCCCTGCAAGAATTCCACCTCACTGAAGGGATGTCCAGGTGCTCTGGGAAGACCCTCTCACATTGCCAGTCAGTGAAAGGGTTGCAGGATCTGCTGCCTCCAGGCCTGGAACTGGTAGAAGGTGGACAAAGGGCTGAATGGTCAGTTCTTGAACTCTGCATCACAGATGGATATTTTGTGTCCTGAATTAAGCAGGAAAGACTCAGGAGAGAGAGAAGAAAAGGTTGTGAATAAAACAATATGTGCCAAATGGGAGGGTGATGCTGCTCTGAGGCAGCAGTGCCTGAATGTACAAAGTATTTTTTAAAAGAAACTCTGCTGGAATCACACTAGAGATACCAAGGTGCAAGGCTGAGTCTGCTTGTGCACAGCCCTGCGAAAAGGCCAGCCTCTCCACGCTCCATCTGCATTGTCTGGCCTCAGACCTTTCCCCAGGGAAACAAATCCGTCCAAAACCTTGGTGTTGTTGGTGCTGCTATAATTTGAAAGGAGAATAATGGCTTTCCTTCATTCTCCACTTAGAGCTTCTGGATGGAGATGAGCATGGGTTTGTTTTTCTGCACTTTTCCTTGCTTCCTGCATAGAGGCAGCAGCCACTTAACTAGGCTGTGTTCTCCATAGCCATTTCCCTGCTCTGCCTCTGCCCTGACCCCAAGGTGGAGCGAGGAGCCGATGGCTTTCTCTACTTGCAGCAGACCCTCCCCACCTTCCTGCCTCCCTGTGCTGAGGAGCCAGCCTCTCATGTGCTGTAGGCCTTCAGGCCTCTTGGTGTGTGCCTGCTGTGCAGGGCCCCTGTGGAGTCCATGCAGATTGGTGTCACCATTTCTGGACAGCATCCTGCTTTTTTATTGTGGAGGAGAGGAGTAATTTATTCTTTGGAAGGAGGTCAGACCTTGCACAAAGATCTGAAACTACAGTTTGAGAGCAGGCCAGCAAAGATGTTTGTTTTACGTTCCAGACTCAATCATGTTCCCTTTAAGCGACATGTGACCTCAGTGACAATGGAGCCTGCTGATGGCACGGGTGGAGGCCCACTGGAAACTCTCATCCTCTGCTCAGCACCTACTCACTTCATTTCTAAGCTCCTCCTGTGCTGCTCTAGCACTGCTGCTCCTTCTGTTCTCAGGAGCATGTCCTTTCCTTTGCCATCTTGGTCCCAGGTTGCAGTATTTGCACATTTGATTTGTATACGTATTTCAGAGGAGCTGGAATAAACTGAGCAAAGTGGCTGAGTGTGAGGACAGCAGGGTGGTGTCATCCACCTGGAGTGCATGGGCAGAACTGCTGGGGAATGGTTCCAGGAATTGGCTCCCAGTCTCTCCTAGCCTAGAACAGGCTAGAGTGCTCCCACAAGCACTATCCCAAGCCAAGTCCCCATGTGTCAAGGCACCAGTGTGCAGCCAGACAGTGAGTGATGAGGTGAATGGAGGAGGGGATCACAGAGGCATGCTGGCTGGGCTCATGGTCCTGGCACTGCACATGGTACACCCCAAAGCCGTGCTCTGACCTGAGGAGAGAACAGGGCCCTGACATGGGCAAGGGATGCTCAGAGCAGGGCTCGCACAGTTTCCCTGGGCTGCTTCTGCTCCCACTGACTTTTTAGGGGTCTGTGGCTCTGGCATGGGGCAGAGGAGGAAACCGTATGTGGTTTGAGACCAGACTGCAGGCAGAGGCAGCTCTCATGACATGGTGCTGGGTGCTGCTCACAGACCTGCATGGGATGTGCACCCTAGGAGCCTCTCCTGAGTGGTGCACCTGTAGCCAGGAAGCTTGCTCAGGGGCAAGTCCTGTCCAGCTTCTGGTCATGGCTGCTGCTTGCCTCATGGTAACTCCCTTGGAACAGCTCAAAGATCCTGCCTCTTCCAGGCCACAAAAGACAGATACTTGGAGGCCCTCCCTTCCTTTCTTCCTTCCTATGTTCCTTCTCCTGTCCCTTTGACCTCCCAGACAGGTGGTCCCTGCTCCAGTATACCACTTCCCCCAGGATGATCTGTGAGGTTTCTGGCCTGGAGAGCTGGAGTTCCCAGCAATTTTTTGAGTATAAGCTGTGGCAAATACTTATTAGAGTATTGCACCCCAGTTTGTTTTTCCTGCCCAAGGAGCCCAAGGGACTGAATTTCCACTGCTCTCTCCAGGCAACACTGTCTTTGCAGTTCACATGTATCAGCCTGGACCTGGGACCGTTGTCCTTGGAGTCTCTGCCATGGTAGCAGTAGGGGCGCCTAGCCCAGATCTGATTAAGGCTGTGGCTCAGGAAGGGGTAGGCACCCACCCTCCACCATGGTGCTTCAACTAAGTCTTTAATCAGCTGCTGTAGGAGCCCTTGAGCAGTGATGGTATGATGGGCCACATCCATATGCTGCAGTGAGTTGAGATGCCAGATGGCTGGTGGCTGCAGCCAGGAGGAGGAGGAGCGGGGAGAGAAGAGCCTTTGGTGTCCATGCTGGGCTCCTCTCCAACCGCCAGAGAAGGCAAACCCATGAAAGCTTGTGGTGGAATTAATTTGATTTAGTCTGTTTTACTGAGCACTACAAAGCTACAGTACCTTTATCTTCCAGTTCACTGGCTCCAGGTCCGAGGAGAGAGCATGGTCCAAGGAGAGAGCATGGTCCTCACTCTCCTTGCCCTGGCATCCCAACGCCCTAGCACAGCCAGGGACAGGTCCCGATTGGAAGCTGTCCCTGCAGACCAGGGAGGTGCCTCCAAGCCCTTTGCTCCATCTTGATGGATGTCTCCAAGAATAAGTGCAGAGGCTGAGTATATGAGTGCATGTCCCAGGGTGACTGTGGTGGGTCAGGACCACCTGGAAGAAGAAAAGGGGATGGGAGGTTGCCTGGGGGTTAAAGACTCACTGTCACATTTGACATTGGTGGGACAAGCACACCCACAGCGCAGCCCTACAGCCGGGCAGTGGGGAGCACACCCCAGGCCTGAGAGCAGCGTAGTGCTGGGCTTTGCTCCTGGATCCTGTTCCTTTGGCTGCCTCCCCGTGTGCACCTGCAGCCACCTCCCGCCCTCCCAAACGCTGCAGTCCTGCCAGCTCAGAGCGGTGCGCGCAGGTCAGAGCAGGGTCAGTGGGACAGATGTGAGTCTTGGCCTCTCCCTCACGGTGACTCACCTTTTCAGTTTGGAAGGGAGAGCCCAGGGGAATTCTCCACAGCCTAAATATAGAGCCGGGTTGCCTGGTGCCTCTGACACACTGCTGTGCAGAAAGGCCACTCGGGTGGCAGGGAACCTGCCTAGAGAGGCCAGGGAAGTGCAGGGAGGTCAGGGAGGCAGTTCCCTCAGTGGACTTTTGTGCCAACTGGTGCAGAGAATAGGTCTGGGGAGCCACAGGCCAACCAGTACGTGTTGCTCTCGGGGAGAGGGTTACCAGAGGGCTGCTGCTCTGCTGACCACAGCGTGAGCACAGGCTGCTCATGCATTCGTGGCATGCAGCCCTCCCTAGTGCCCACCACCTGGCTTTGGGCTCCCTCCGCTAGCTCACCACATTATGCCATCCTGTGGCCTCAGGCACACATGCCAAACGGAGGCACCACAGATGAGACCATGAAGCAGCAGCAGGATCTTCTGCAGCTCAGCATCCCTCAGCCCAGCATCTCCCTTTCCTGGGGGAGGGAGCAACAAGGGGTCACTGCTGCTTTGCTCCTCAGTATGGGTACTCTTGGGAGAGGGGGAAGGTGTCAGGACAGGACTCTATCAAACAGAGGCTGACAGACTGGGTATGGACAGCACCAGTGACAGATAAGGGTTTCCAGACTGCCTGGCAGGGAGGCATCTGCCATGCTGAGCTCCATTGGCACCAGGTGCACATTACATGCAGTATTAGAGATGTGTCCTTTGGTGTGAGTGACCCAGGCCACTACCCAGCCCCTCCTGGTACCCACTGCTCACACAGCCTGCAGGGGGACTCGCTCCAAAGGCCAGCGTACTTGCCGGTACTGTACCAAGCTGAGATGCAAGAACTCAATGAGTTTTTTTAATTAGTTTTTGTTTCTGAGATATTTTTTTTTTTAATTTCCCCTCTAGGCAGGGAGGGTAAGAGTCTTGCAGGCTCCCCCAAGCCAGCTTATGTCACATCAATTCAGTCATATCACAGAAGCAATAAAGGTATCAAACAAGTTTGGCTGTCCTCATTCTTGTGCTGCATTTGGTCTTTTTCACAGTATCACAGTATCACAGTATAGCAAGGTTGGAAGAGACCTCAAAGATCATCAAGTCCAACCCACTACCACAGACCTCAAGACTAGACCATGGCACCAAGTGCCACGTCCAAACGTGCCTTGAACACCTCCAGGGACGGTGATTCCACCACCTCCCTGGGCAGCCCATTCCAGTGGGGAATGGGATTCCCCTGCTTGGGCTGTCCCCAGCCCAGTTTCACTGCTGACTCCACATTCACTGCACAATAACCTGGTGGCAGAAGCCAGGAGCTGCATATAGCCAAGGCCACTGGCCTGGCAATGGAGACAGGAGAATGCTGTGCTCCTTCTGGCCGGTGGGAAAGGGATTTCTGAATTGGTGCATGCCATGTCAGGGGGCAGAGGGCTGTCCTGCTTGTGACTCTGCCTGCTCTCTCAGGGATTCCTTGACAGTGGTAGCTTCCCAACAAGGGTCACAGGAGGAATTGGTCTAGATACAGCCCTGACAAAGGTAGCTGTCCGGCCAAGTGACCTCACCACAGCATCCAGGAAGGAAGCCGTTTAGAAAGCCATCTCCCAACACCTGCAGTGTCCCCACAGGAGGAGCATAAGCCCTGCAACAAACTGGCAATGCTGTCCTGGGACAGTCCCATTCCCTGGGGGAACCACGTTGGTGACTGAACTACCAGACCTGCCAGCTCTAATGCAAGGAGGTGGCTTCCTCCCAGCACTGATAGGACACCACAGAAGCAATGTCCAACCTTCCCTGGTGTATGGCTGCAAATTCCAAATCACACCCAGAATGGAGGTGCTGGAGCTGCTCAAAGCCCTTTGTCCTGCCATCATCTGTTCCCAGCCTTTCAAGAGCAGAGCCACCACTGTCATCAGGCTGGGCCAACCCCAGGGCTGGCCCATGTCTTGGGAGAGCTGTGGAGGGGTAGAGTGCAAAGCCTGAGACTGGGGCATACAGACACCGTGTGTGGGAGGTTCAGTCAGCAGAGAAATGGACACTCTTTCTGGGGCAGGTGTCCCCAAAGGAGCCACATCACTGCTGAGCTGGGAACAGTGCCACTGGTTGGTCCATCTGTGTCACAGCTCTTTCCCACAGGTGTGGCCTCATGCAGGCACAGCAGCAACCACAGCATGCTTAGGCCTACCATCTGGGTGGACCATGTCACCCCCATCCTACCTTATGCAGGCACAGCCAGAGACAGATGTCACAGTGGGCCCTGGTTCCACAGAGCTCATTCCAGATCAGACGAGGGACACAGGGACATCGGTGCCCTGCAGGTGTGGGAGTACAGGTTGACACACTATGTCACCTGCTACCAGCAGCAGCCAGGGAGCAGGTCATCCTTCTGGAGACCCATGGGGCCCCATGCAGCCCCTGTCCTGCACCCCCACACCCTGTGGAGCCCACCTGATGCTTAGCACTCCTCAGGGCAAAGCAAACATTCATGGGAGCCCAAGAGGAGAGAGCAGTACAGCAGTGGGACATGCCACCCTGTCACTCTGATCTCAGGGGAACAGGGAGGAGGTGCTGCTGGTAGGACATCAGTGGGCCTAATGGCAGCAGTGGGGTACACCTTTCATGACAAGGGCCACTGAAGTGTCTGGGATATCAGCCACACAGGGAACACACAGGGAAGAGGACAGAGACCAGGCTTTGCACAGCTACCCTTTCCACAGGTCTTGGGACACCATAGGCCCACCTGTATGGGGTTCCTTGGATATCCCACACACAGCCCCCTGCCCACCACCAGCATCACACCTACTGTAGCTGTACCCTGTGGGCATGAGAACCAGCCCAACTTTCAGGGAAGGTGGGAGAGGATAGGGTAACTCCTGGGGTGACCCATCACCTGGCGTTCTCTCCAAGTGCCAAGGTCTGTCCTTGAGGCAGGAGCCGTCCCTTCTGTTAGCAGCCCCTCCTGGGTATCTTCATGGGCAGGGCTGCAGCCAGTCCTAGCCCCAAGGAGGGAGACAGGAAACCCAGAATACCACAAGCCACTTGCACAGAAACTTTCCATGCAGGTAGACAGTCTGCAGACCTGAAAAGCAGAAAATCCTGGTCCCTGCCCACCATGCCCTTAGCTGAACCCATCCCAGCGATATTCCTGGCCCTCCAAAACTCTGCTGGACCAAGGCATCCAGGGCATCACCTTAGCCAGCTCTCATGAGGGAATCACAGATGGGAGCAACCTCAGGCCACAGCTGTGGGGCAGCACAGTCCCACAGCTGAGCTCACCCTCCCACACAGTCCCACAAGGAGGCATGAAGCCACCCAGAGGCACAGGGAGCAGGGGGGAACCGGGGCCACACAATGCCACACCAGGGCAGGGGCAGCAGCTCCAGACTGCGTGCCACCTCCACCTTCCCTGCTAGCGGTGGCGGGGACAGCTTAGCCCTGGCAGGTGATGCCGCAGGAGGACCGCGGGAGTTGTCATCCCCGCACAGGATAATCCGCGGAGATGAGGCGAGGCCGCCACCTCTGACAGGGCTCGCACACGGCGGCCGCCGGCCCCATGGCAGGAGCGTAGGACCTGCTCTTCCGTGTGGCGAAGAAGCAGTTAATGCCACGCGGGGGGTCCCGAGCATCGAGGCAGACCCCACGAGAGACCCGGGGCCGGCATGCGGCCGCGGCACGGCCGGCGATGGAGCCGCTGGCCCTGCTCCAGCCAGGGAGTTATATAAGCCCGGGGAGGTTGCGGCGAGGCAGTGAAGCGTTGCTGGGGCAGATGACACCGCCGACAGCAGCAGCCCGGGGCGCGCAGCTCGGCCCGACGCCTCCGGACCCTGCCACAGGCAGGGTTCGGGGGGCCGGCGGGCTATGAGGTCTGGCCCCGGGGGGCTTTCCCGGGCTGGGCTGTGCCCCGGCGGCCGGCTCTGGCCGGGGGACCACGTGTGAAGTGGGGCCGAGCGGAGGCGGCCCTGGGATTTGGCACGTTTGCAAGGAGCACTTGAGAGCCTCGGGATGGACGTGGAGGGCCCTGGGCGGTGACGTAAGGACTCGCACGGGCTCGGCTCGGCTCGCCAGCCGGCCCCCATGTCCCCGGGGCCTGCGACGGCCCCGGCGGAGGGAGGCAGGGAGACGGCGGAGGTAAGGAGCCCGTCGGTGGGTGGCCTCGCCGGGGTGGACTTCGCCGCGGGGCGGCCGTGGCCGCGGGCAGCGGGCGAGCTGGGAGGCAGGGGAAGGAGGCCGGACTTCTCCTCCGGCGAGACTGGACGTGAGCGCCAGGCACAGCGGTCGCCCGCGGGGCCTCGGGGTGCGTGGGACGCCGGCCAGCCCCGCCGCGGCACGGTCCCCCGCAAACCCAACCCAACCGGAGCTCCACGGGACAGGGTGGGACGCTGTGTGCAAGGGGCCCCGTGGAGCTCTGCTTCCGGAGCACTCCGGGAAGGGCAGAATTCCTTCACGGGGGTGTCCGTCCTGCCAGCGCTGAAACCGGGCTGTCGGGGCATAGAGCCCCGCTCAAGAGGCGTCCGTCTGTCCGGGCCGTGTGTCCGTCTGCCCGTCCGCCTAGCCGACGGAGTAGAGCGTTGCTCGTCGGCCCGTGGGTCGGCCGGCGGGCAGGTGGTGGTCAGGTTCCGCCGGGGGTCCCGGTGCCATTCTCGGTGGGATGCGAGTCTCCGCGAGAGCTGGCGGATCGCGGCGCGGAGCTAGTGCTGATGCCAGTCGGGCTGCGGCTCCTGCTGCTGGCGCGATCGCAGTGCCGTCCTGCTCCCGGGGCTGTACCGGCGCCCTTGCGGGTCGGAGTCGCGAAGCCGCTGCCGTGCGGGTCGGGGCGCCGTTTGGGATCCTGGTGCCAGTTAGGAACCTGCTGCTGGTGCTGGTGCCCGCCCCGCTGGTCAGGTGACGGCGGCTGGAATTTGACACTGGCAGCGGCGGGAGCGGGATGGAGCCGCTGCTGCTCCGCACTGAGCGCCCGCCTGCCGCCACCGGCACCGTATTCCGAGGCGCACCGGGACCGGGACCTGCACCCCGAGTCACAGCGGGAGCAGCACCGGGAGCGACACCGGGCGCAGCGGCAGGAGCTGGTGCCGGTGGGGCAGTACCGGCCCCCGCCCGCGCCCCGCCCCGGCGCGGCGGCAGCGGGCGGCGGGGGGCGGCGGGGAGCGGAGGCGATGCGGGGCGGCGGCGGCGGCTCGGGGGATGGTCCCCGCCGCGGGCACGGTGAGTGCGGGCCGGGGTGGCAGGCGGCAGCGTCCGTCCCAGCCTGCCGGCGGCGTCACGCCTCAGCGGTGGCTCGTACCAGGGCTGCGAGTGCGACGGTGTGGGGGAGCCCGATTCGTCGCCTGCCCTCACAGCAATACACGCGGAGCGACGAGGGGGATCCGGCCGCCCCTGGGCACGTTCCGGGTGGCTCCGGGGGTGCTAAGCCCGGCCAGACTGCGGCTGTGCCGGAGCCAGACGAGGAAAGACGGGACCCTGCTGCGGCTGCCCGCGGGGCACGAGTACGGGGTCATCCGCCTCTTCCCTAGGGTCCCGCCCCGGCCCATTGGCAGGTCCGTGCCCCTGCTGCTCAGGCAGTGGGAGGAAGGGAGCCCCGGGGCGGGGATGTCCGAGCAGGTTCTGCCTGATGCTCCGCGGCTTTGCTTTCTTCGGTCTGGGGCCGAGGCTGGTGTCGCCCGTGTGCCCCACGTGTCCGGCTCCGGCGTCCCACGTCTTCGCGGAGCGAGTGCCAGCTCCGCTTCACACGTGGGGTTCTGACTCCCCTAGTCGCTCCTCCTGCTATAGGGGTAGCGCGGTGGGATGCTGGGCAGGTGCCCGTGGGGGTCCGTAGGCATCCCCCACCGGTGCTAGGACCCTTCCTAAAGCGGCCGCTCCGTGAGCTGAGCCCCTCACCCCGGGGCTAGGGCATCGCTGACCCCGCGTGGATGCGCTTCGCGATTGGCTCCTAGCTGCCCCGGGGGCCTGGTGCAGCTCCTGGGGTAGCCGCTGCCCAGCGCCCTGTGCCTAGCGTGGGCAGGGGGACTCTACAAAGTGTTGTGAGGTGACCCGCACGGGGACTTCCCCAGCGCGCTGCTGCTCAGTCCCCGGGCAGGGGACACATGGCTGGGGCTCAGGCAGGTTCTCGCATGGGTGGACCTGATCCTAACCCTGTGAAGGACTCCCGGGCCAGCTGGCCTCTTGCAGCCGTGGAAGGGAGAAACCCCGCCAAGCTATGCTGGAGCAAGGGATCTTCTCTGGGGGGGGTGCATGTCTGGCACCCCCGTGAAGTGCCCAGGAGCTTGGCTCACGCCTTCCCGAGCTGGGGGAAAGCAGAGACGGGGCTCCGTGTCGGCGGAAAGCCTGGCGGGACACGTCCATAGCTCCGGCTCCGAGACTCGCGGGAGCGAAGGGAGGCTGCCCTCGCCCGGTGTCCCGCCGGCAGCACTCTCGCCGCAGAACCCGGGGCCGTGCTGCCGCCGGATGGGAGAAGCCTGAATTGCATGAGCTGCTCCATCCTGTCCTGTCTCTTATTGTCCTGCCCTGTCCCGCCGGGATGCTGTGGCCAAGGGGCCGCGGCGGGGCAGTCGGCCACTGGAGTGGGGACCGGGCGGGAGTTAAGGAGACTGTCCCCTCCCGCGGGGCACGGGAACCCTCGCCTGGGCCCTCTGGGGGTGCTGGCCTGGGAAAACCATGACCTGGCGTCGGCGGCTGGCGCGGGGCCAAGGGCCGCCACGGGAGCGACGTGCTGCGTGGGCTGTGCTTGGCCAGGCTGCGACCGCTGGCGGGGCCCGGGGCCCAGTGCCAGCCCTGCCTGCACCGGGAACGAATCCTGCCTGATGCGCAGCCCCCGGAGGAGGCATGGGCCAGGCAGTACTAGTCACAATCCCATGAGACCATGTGGGCAATGCAGGGCGGCATCAGATGCGGCAATCGGGACTTGGAGACCATCTCCTGAGATGCTGGGGGAGTTTATTTTGTCTCTGTCCTAGTGGTGCTCAGACGTGTCCATTTTTTGTCCAGGAGTACTCTCCTCAGCGTGTCCTGTCCCAGTTGTGCTATGCAAGCACCTGGGACCTGCTGAGGCACAGGCATGGAGAGGATGGGGGAGCTTACCACTACAGGATGTTACTGAGCTCTGAGGGGACAAGTCCTTTCCTGAGAGACAGGAGATGCAGCAGATAGGTCAAGGAGGGTTCAAACCCCCTTGGGACCCACCTCTGGATAACCTTGGCCTGGAGCATAGGGGACTCCCTACACCCTGAGGGAGCTGGAGATGGAGGTGCAGACTGGGAATTGGCCCTGCACCACCTAGGGGACATGGCTCCCCTGAGACCCTGCTCACTGCTCCAAATTCTGCTATGTGTGTCATGGGACACTGGGCTGTGTCACTGGAGTGAATGACTTCAGTGAGCCCCATGTTGTGCCCTGTGCCCTGCCATGTGCCCGTGGGACTTGTCTGTCCATCCTGCCCTTTGCAGCCCTGCTCACCTGGGCTGCTTTGGCGGTTGCATGTACCATCTCAGCACAGGCAGTGGGCAGGGGAGCCAGCGCTGGGCTAGGGGGTGGCTGGACCCAAGAACTCTGTGCTAATGGATTTGGAGTTTCCAAGGTCAGGCTCCCACTGCAAGCAAGAAAAACATTCCCAGAGAAGGGCCATGGGAAAGGGCCCCCCCCACTGTGGCACTCCCAGTCCCAGCTGCTGCCTCATGGGCCAGCCTGGCATCTTGGGCTGCTTGTGTGAGGATGTGGCTGCGTTCCCCTGAGGAGAGGAGCTGGCTGAAAGCTGGGGTGTCCCAGCTACCAAATACCCTGAAAGGAGTGCATGGGGCAGTGAGGGTTGTCCGGCGGTGCAGGGAGGGGTGTGGGGATCATGCCTGGTGTGCAGGAGTTGTGAGCAGCTAAGAGGTGAGGAAGTGGATGGCATGCTTGGCAGGGACAGGGAAGAGGTGGTGCCAGCTCCCATCTGTCCACCTTGGTGATCACACCATCCCCCTCCTCTTGGGTGCTGACTACTGCTTCTGCATTTTCAGCTAGCATGGAGCAGCGAGCGTGGCCATCAGAGCTAAGGCATGCAGGACCCACCACATACCTGCAACCCAAGGTGAGCCCAGGCCTGGCTGGCCATGATGGTGGGGACCACATGTCTCTGTCCTCAACCCCAGCTATGAAGCTTTGTCCCTGATGCAGGGATCCTGGTTGAGGCTCACTGTGCTGTGCTTTGTTGCAGGAAGGGACTCTGTGGGGGCTCCTCACCATCCTCTCACTGCTGGCTGGGCTGGCTGCAGGCACCCCACGAATGCCACACTGCAATGAGACACTGGACTCAGCCCTGATGTCTCAGAGTGCTCCTGTGGAGGATGGTGCAGAGGTACCACTTGCAACTGCCTGGAGCCAGCTGTATGGTAGGTGTTGGGGCAGGAACCCCCTGCAAGGGCATAGTAGCTCCGAATCTGGGGCATGGGCAGGTTGGAAACAACTTTGGGAGCCCGAGGCTGTGTGGGGGTGTTGAGCTGGGGAAGCTGAACACATGGGACCTTGTGCTTCACACTGGGGATGGTGGCAGAGCCCTGGGGATGAGAAGATGCTTGGCGAGGTTCCCACCTACCCCCTGACGGGTGCTTGGCCAGTGCTGCAGGAGGTGGTCAGGCATGGGTGGGTCTGAAGGTCACAGCAGGGGACAGGCAGACTTGGCAAGGCCCCAGGAGGGTAGTGGGTGTGGGCTGGGATGTGACATCACTGTCCCTTCTGTGTGCAGGGGACAACGTGACGACGGGTGGCCAAGGTGCTGTTGAACTGGCTGGGGACCCACTGGTACGTACCGAGCGCTCACCACCAGGTACTGGCAAAGCCAAGGAGACAAGGAAACCCTCACGAGTGGCCCGCAGGCGCAACTGCCATATCCGCAACCTGATGGTGAAGGTGCGTGACCTGGGCCTGGGCTTCAACTCAGACGAGATCGTGCTCTTCAAGTACTGCAGTGGATCTTGCCACCGGACACGCAGCAACTATGATTTGACTCTGGACAGCCTGCTGCAGCAGCAGCTCATCACCCCTGGTCCACGGGAGAGGGTCCTAAGCCACCCCTGCTGCCGGCCAACCCGCTATGAGGCCGTCTCCTTCATGGATGTGCAGAACACATGGCAGACAGTGGAGAAGCTTTCGGCAGCTGAGTGCAGCTGCATTGGCTGAGGAGGGGGCTGCTGGCTTGGACTTGGCTCAATACGTGCTGGCAGACCCTGGCTTGCCACACACAGTGGCATTGGCACTTAGGGAAGGGTCTGGCAGAGGCCAGTGCCCCTAGTTTTACATGGTCATGAGGGGCCGAGGTGAGATGGAGCCATGGCGGCTGGTAGGTAGCTGAACCTCCTCTCACTCAGTGCCAAGCGGCTGGTGCGGCCAGCTATGCAGCGTCCAGCCCTGGTGCGTCCCAGCTCAGTCTTGGGCAAGGAGCTGGAAGGGGTACAGAGCATCCCTGCTGCTCTCAGCGATATGCCAGCCTGGTGTTTGGCAGCACCTGGCTCACCTGCACCCTCCTGGACTGGTGCTCCTGCACACCTGCTTTAGGGGAGCCAAGGATAAGTGTCACACAAGCTTCAGAGATCAGAAAGGGGGAGAAATCTCCCTGTCCCCTTGGGGGCTGGCAGTGGCTGGTGCTGTCCTGCAGGGAGGGGGTGTCCTGCAGGGAGAGGACAGAGGTGCAGCCAAACCACACCAGCGTGGGGTAGGGGACCCGCACCCAGGCCAGTAGCAGCCTCTGGTGCTCTGCAGGGAAGTGGAGTAGAGGAACCCACTGGGCCTCCTGCTCGGCTCCCTGGGAGGTGGCAGGGTCCCCTCACTGCCCCTTCGGTGCTGTGGCACTAAACTATTTATTACTCTAAATTATTTATTTATTGTTCTCGAGCGGGAGCTCCTATTTATGACTTTGGGCCCCCAGGGGCCGGGTGTAATTTAACCCCAGCGCTACTGTGAAGCCCTGGGCAGTGCCCCGGCCCCGGTGCCCCGTGCCCCCAGCCCCCTTTTTCTATTATTTGTAAAATTTGAGGGATAAACTCTATTTTTGTACAGTTGCCTTTTCCTGTAGCAATAAAGCAATGGGCTGCGAGTCCAACTCTTGCGTGTGCCCGTGACCAGGAAGGTGGGGGGCACACGACGACGGGACACGGGAGTGCCCGGCATGTTTGACAGCAGTACGCTGGCAGCGGAATGGCTGGAGCGGGGCTGCCGCCGGCACTGGTCACACCACGCGTGGAGAGCGGGGGCGGTGCACGGCGCCCGGCAGGGGACGCGCGTGGGCCGGAACTACCGCTCCCGGCGTGCGGCGCGGTGCTGCGGCAGGTCCCGGGCTGCCCGGCCGCGCCTGCGGGGTCCAGGCGGTGCCGGAGGGGGGCCGCGGGGCAGTGCAGTGCCGCTGCGTGCCGTGCCCCGCCGCTCCGTTCGGGGCGTCCCTCGGGCGTCTCCCGACCTAGCCGAGCGGGGCCTTGCCTCGCCTCCCCGTTGCCGCCGCCCTTGTCGGGGCGGGGAGGCGGGTCCCACCGCGATGCGGCTGCCCGTGCGCCGCCGCTGTCGCCCTCCCGTCGCCGCCTCCTGAGCGCCGCCGCCGCTGCAGCCATGGAGCGGAGGGCGGAGGCGCCGCCGCCGCAGGGCCTCGACTTCACGGTGGAGAACGTGGAGAAGGTGAGCGAGCCGCCCCGAGCCCTCCCAGCCCAGCCGGCGGGGCGGGGGCACGCGGTTTGCGGGATGCTGATGCCGCTGCGGCGGCTGCGGCTCGTGGTGTGGAGGATGGGGTGGCTTGACGGGTGTCGGGCCCGGGGAGAGAGGTCAGGTGGCATCCTGGGTGCCTTGCCCGCGCTGTCCTTCGCGGGGGCGATGGGTACCTGCCCACTCGCTCGGCGGGGTCCGGTGCGCGGTGCGGGAGTGGAGCCGGCGGCTCTTGTGTGCCGGGCAGCCCGGGGAGAGAAAATGATGTGGCAGAAATGGAAGCAGGCGGCAGGGGTTGTGTCTTGGACGGGCGTCCTCCGGGTCGCCGTGCTGCAGCGGCGGCCTGGGAGAGCCTTCGGAACTAGTCCTGGCTGCTGAGCGAGCGGCATCGAAGTGAAACCCTACATTATCAGTGTCGCCATCAGACAGGGAAGGGACTCTAGCCAGGTGCTGGGAGGTAATTACTGTTGGGAGAAGCCTTGAGAGGGTGGATGGGCCTGGCATGCCTTTCTAAACCTGGAATGAAGCCCCCATGGTCTGCTGATGCTCGACGTTTTCCTAAGCAGCTGCAGGGCAAGAAGAACAAGGTCATGATTGCCAAAACCTGGGATTCAGGGATTGGCCACAGCAAACTGAGGCGTGCTGGCATCACGCTGCTGCTGAGAAGAGTCCAAGCAGTCCCCTGTGTGACCTGGGATTCATCAGGGAGACTGAGCACAGCACCCTAGCATTGAACCCAGGGAGGCAGCTCAGCAAAAACCTTCCCTTACCTTGGACTGACTTGGAGATGATGGCGACAGGGCAGCAGAGAATGCATCCCTTGAAGCTGCTTCTCCCTTTCACTCATCCTGTAGCCAGACATCTGAGATACTAACAGCCTGCCAATCCATACCTAGATCCTCAGACAGCTAGTGGGAATCCCAGTGTCCTCATTTTTCCTCGTTAAGAATAGACTAAGTTTCTTGCCAAAGCAATGCCCACGGGCTTGCTGGTGGGTACATGGTGTGTGTTTTGCACCCGTCCCTCTCCGGAAACTTTGCCAGCCTTGCAGGAGGTGTTGGGTCAGGGATGTCATGTTCGTAAGTGGGTGCTGGCTGCCTTTGTGGCTGCAGGTGAGACACCCTACCTCTGCCAGGGTGATGGAGACAGCACATGGCCAGGGGGATTAACTGATGTCTGAAAAATGCTACATTAAAGCAACCTTCTGCAGCTTAATCTGCATATATCCAGGGCTGTAGGATGCTTTTGCCTCTGACTTCCTTTCTCTTTGGCAGACACAAATGCCTCCTTTGTTTGCACCAACAATGAAGTGCACACTTGCTCAGAAAGGGTGGGCAGTGCCAGGGCAGGGGGTGCCCGATGCTGGCTGGGCAAGGTGGGGCTGTACCGAGAGGCAGCTTATCCACACTGTACCGCTTGGAAATTAGTCTCCTGCCACCTAGGAGGAGGCAAAGATAATCTCTAGGATGCTTTGACTCCCCTCCCCCCAGCTTGCCCATCTTCTGGTCTCTGCAGGCATTGCCATCTTGGTGGTGTCCCCTGAAAGTGTGCTGTGGACTGTAGTGGGGTTCTGAGTGGTTGTCTGATGACAGCAGCATAGTCCCTGCCCAGGTGAGGAAATGTGGGGTGAGAGAAAGCCGTGGAGGTTCAGCAGGCTGGAGTCTGTCCTTTCAGGGTAGGGCTGTGGGGTGTTTCTGGTACAAAGCAAAGACAAGGTGGGCTTTGCTAGGAACTGGGTTGGTGGGAGGTAAATGGGTAGAGCTGCTTATGTCAGAGGTGATGCTGGCAGATAAGTGATGCTTCTACTGGCCTGAGCTCTTCTGCCTGTAAGTTTCCTTCATAGTTCTATTAATAACACTGAATGCTGGTTAAAGCCAAGGTTTTACTCCACTCTGAGTCAGTTAGTGATAAGTGCAGGGGTTAGGAACAGCATAATGAGGTGGTTATCTCTTAAGTCAGAGGGTCGAAGCCTCTTCAGGTCACCTGCCAGTGAAAGTCATCACATGCAGCAGTTTTAGCCAGGGAAGTCTCTGATCAGACCATGCCTATCATGCTCCTTTGATGATTTCTGTGTGGAGCGTTCATGTCTCTGGAAGACCCTTCTGTACTCTGGCTGTTCTTTTTTTTGTGACAGGCTGGGCAAATGCCCCCACGGTTTTGCCAAGCTCTGGGTGCACGTGTAGCTGAAGAGGATAGTTGCTGTGTTTGTCCAACGTGACTTATGCTAGAGAGCGCCTGTAGATCCACCCCAGCTGTGACCAGTGCTTGCAGGGAGGGTGCATGTGATGTAGCCAGGGCCATAACTGCCCTTTGCCAGCCAGCAGGTCTGAAAGCCCGCGCGCAGCAGGCAAGCAGATGTCCTCCTTCCCGAGGAGGTATCAGGTTTACATGCTGCACTTTAGAAGCCATCCAAAAGTTACTCCTTGTATTTTTTGCTCCATTTTCCCATTCAGAGCTCTCCTATGACTCAGGGAAGGTGCAGAGCCACGCTGGGGCTGAGACGTTGCATGGCTACCATGTCAGTGTCCCCGCTCCCAGCTGAGGGCTACTCAGCTGCTTTTTGTTTTCGTACGAGCCTGACCTACATGCTGCTCTGGCTTCAGCACAGATAGAGCAGGCTGGTGTGGACCTCTGGGCAGCCAGCAGCTCTGGGCTGTCTCTGCATTCTCTGCACCTGCTGCTGCAGCTGGAGGGGTCAGAGCGATGGGAAGGCTGGGCAAGCTGAGAGAGGTTCAAGCTGTGAGGATGCATTGCCTCCCTTGTGCCTAAATGGTGCAAGCTGGTTCATGACCCATGTGTGCCTTTGCATGCCCAGTGGTTGCTCTTGAGGTGACTGACAGCCTGATGCGGTGTCACTGCCCTAGGAAGGTGATTCTCCTGCTGCAGTATGAACCCCACTCCAGTGAAGATGAATCGCAGATGTTTAGCCCTGCTGGCTGTGTCTGTCTCAGAGGAGCAGTGTGCAAGCAAACTTGAGCCCTGCATTTTTGGTCTCTGAGGGCACGGGTGGCAACACCTGTCACTGTGGTGTTTTGACAGGAGAAGAGGAATGTGAGACTCTCTTTGCTTGTTTTTGGTGCAGCTTAACCTGCCCCAGCAGTATCCTCTTTTTTTTTT
>WBNM01044352.1:0-78215 GCA_013399055.1 Ramphastos sulfuratus | reverse complement strand
TTTTTTTTGTCTGATTCCTTCCAGGTCTTTCTTCCCTTGGCCTGCCTCTTATCTTCTGGGGTGTTTGTAATATTCACTGATGTCTTTTCCCCAGAACATTAGCAGTCTGGCATCTCTGGGCCTTCCAGATTGCCATGTGCCTCTCTGGAGATGCCTGATGAATGCACAGAGTCTCTCTGGCAGAGGGTAGGCGGGGTGTCATGGAGCTGACATCCGGAGCCTACTGTGATGGGAGAGGGATGGCTTTGATCACCACTCCTTGGAGATGGTGAGCTTTGGGGATGTAGCAGCTGCTGGGGCTGCTATCCACCCAGGAGGATGGGGAGGAGAAAGCCAAATGCTTCTGTTTTCATCAGAGAAAGTTTATTGCCTGTCTTCAGAAACCAGATAGAGAAAGTTATTAATACTTCAGGGTGGAGGGCTAGTCTGGTGCACCACTGGCAGCAACTTGGCCACTTCTTCCTTAGAAATGGCCCATGTATGCAAGATATGGCAGCTGTGCTGAGGATGGTAAGTTAGGGGCCTCAGGAGGGGAAAGTCTTGCAAACTGAGGGAGGCGAGGAGTTTAGTGTTGAAGCAGGTCTTTGCTGCAGGAGCAGGTTCCACCCAGAGCCAACCTTGTCTGAAGATGTTGCTCCTTATTGTGGCATGGTGGTGCTGGGATGAGAGGACAGCACCTTGTCTTTGCCATGGCTTGGCTGTGTCCTACAAGGGCCATCACTGGAGCCTCATCTCAGTTCTGACATCTTACAGAGTGATAATGGGTGGGAGTGGTATCAGGGTGCCAGCAGGAATTCCTCTCTCAAAATGCTTGTGAACTTGTTCACTGAAGTGATGAGTAAAAGCACAAGATGATGGGCAGGGGTGTTCAAGTCACCCTTGCAACTTGTCCTGGGCTCCGTGCTCCAAAGATACCTCTCTGGTCCTGCTTACCCTTTGCCCCTAGCAACCAGCACTGAGAGAGCACACATCTTCTACAGCTTCTGTCTGTCCTGCTGGAGACCACGCCATTCTCTGCAGAGGGCTGCTGGCAGTGAAGCAGTGGGAGGGATGCTGGAGCTGCTGAGCTGCAGCCTCTTTCAGACAGATGAGGACTCGATGTGGGCAAGATGAGCTCAGAGAGGGGCTATGAAGTAGCAGCAGCACCTCTGTTAAGAGAGGGGAAAGAAAACAAACCATGTTCTTTAGGACTGCTGGCAAAGTGTGGGTGCCTTGAGCAGGAACAGCACGCCTGGTAGCACACACAAAGCTTTCCTCTGCATCCATTTGCTATCCTTGGCGCTTCGGCAGGCTGCTGCCTTCCCGGGGCTGTTGGCTGCTTGTCCCGCCCAGCCGTGGCAGGGGGAGGCAGGGGTGGCCTTCCCTCCGCTTGTCAGAGCCACGGTAATTGCTGTGCTGTTACAGGCTTGGAGCGCTGGTCGTGCGAGTGCGCTCAGCTAGAAAGGACAGCAAGAGACTGCAGCAGGAGGCATCCTGCGGGGTTCTGCTGGAAGAGGACTGGTGGCTGCCAAGAGGCCATGGCCACCACAGCCCCTGGCATGCCACAGCTGCAGGCACAGGGCAAGGAGCAGAACAGGAATATATTTTGCAGCTTACTGTATCCCTTACCAGGATGCAGACCTCAGAGCTGTACCTGCTGTCACCTCCATTTGCTCAGGCAGACCAGCCCCTGGAGGTGACCTGTCTCCCCATGGAGCCCCCAGGAAAGGCAGGCAGCATGCTTCTGCTCTCTGAGGCTGGAGCTGCGTGTCTGGAGCTCCTCTTGTCATGCCACATATGGGACAGACACAACACCTCTCTTGAGAATCCTGTGTTAATATATTTAGGCACTGCAGTCGGGGAGACATCCTGCTGATTTTGGTCACCCCGCAGGAGCTCCAAGGGGTGAGGGCTGGGAGATTCTGGGCTTGTGGCTGCTCCTTTTCCCAACCTAAGATCAGGTGCCTTTGCCTGACAGCAACTCTTCTTGGGCTGGTCCCCCTCCACCTTCCAAAGTGGCCGATGTGGGACCTTTGAGGCAAGCTATCCAGCCCCAAGGCAGCTTACATCTGTCTCTCATAAGGGGCCAATGCCTCTCCAGTGACTAGAGCCTAACTGAGGCTTTGGCCACAGCTTTTTTAAAGGGAAGAGCCATCATAACAAGCTTGAATTATTTTCAACAAAGCAGAGCTGATGTTGGAGGCAGCTCCTTCCCTGGCCAAAGGGCATAGCTGACAGCCAGGTTGTTTATGAGCTCTCATGTTACAGGTTTACAGGTCTAATGCAGAGGAGGCAGGTCTGGAGTTAGCCACCCATTCAAATCAGAATCCCTGTTAGATGTCACTGCCCAATTTGATGTCTTATGCTTCTCTGTCCTGACACTAATGAGGTCCTCTCATCACCTCCAGTGCTTCCTGAAGGGCCTGAGAATGCTGGTCAGTGTGGTGATGTCAAAGTACAGTGGAAGCCAGTACCTACCTGTGGGATGGGGACAATGCCTTTCCTTGCTGGGAAGGAGTATGCCAGGTGTTTAGGTACACTTCTGCAGGGCATGGTACCTTGCAGCCTTCTGTCCCATGCTCTCAGCTGAGGATGATGCTCAGCCAATGTGTAAGGTAGGGTAGGCAAAGAGCCTGGTCTTCTCCAAGAGGTCTCATCTACTGCTTTGAGGATGGTCCCAGTATTGACATCTATCCTTGAGGGTCCTTTGGAAAGCTCCCATGGTGTGTAGAGCACAGTATGTAATGTACTTTTTGTTACCATGCCTCTCTACCTGACTTCTTGCACACAGGCTGGGAGCCACCATAGCCAGACCCCTCCTGGGCAGGGTGCTCAGGGAAGGCAGGTGAGAAAGCCAGCAGCCATGTTTTTCCACAATGTTCTTCTCACTTCCAACACCTTGCAGTGTGACTCTTCTGCATCAGCTTTGTTTCCATCCTCTGAGTAGCTTAGTGTAGTCAATAAACTTTGTCATCTCACCACTCACCCTCCGTCCCCAAGGTACTGAGCAGTGGAGGCTCTAGCACACATCTCTGGGAGCCTCTGCTGGAAGCTTCCATGGAGACTTCTTGCAGGAGGATTGGAACTCTGGGGTGGAGTTGCTGGGTGATCTCTGTGGAGCTCACTGGTGGCCCTGGCCACTGTGTGGGGTGGCATGTGAGGTGTGCAAGTGAGGTGCCAGGATGGTGATGATGGTAAGGCATTCAGCATGGCTGGAAAGCTGACCCTGCCTGGGGAGAAGAGGTCCTGGAGTTGCTCACTGTGCTTCTATTGTAGTGGTTGTGACATCTCCCCTGCAGGAGCACTGAGGGGAACATGAGTGGCAGTGCTCCCTCCTTGCCACTGTGACAATGCAGCAGTCATTTTTTTCCATGCAGGCAGTGTCAGCAGCTCTGCCGCTGGGACCGTGTGCAGGGTGCTTGCACCTCAGCCTTTTGCTGGACTCTTGTCTTGTCACTCGGTCCTCTCCCTTCAGTTGGGTGATCCCATGAAAGCACCAAGATCTGTTTGCTTGGAGATATTGGGAAAATCAGACCTTAGCCAACAGCACCAGCTGCCCCAACTAGGAGCAGGATGAGCCTGCAGCTGCTTCCCAGTGGGCAGGCTATGCGTGCCAGCCTCTGTTCTGCTGCCCTGCCATGTTCCACATCACCCATGGCTTTGGTGTGCACAGAGTGTGTGCAAGTCCCATGCTTTTCCTGTGCAGCTCCCCACTGTGAACCCATGAAGCAGCAGCCCTGAAGCCAGTGGAGGTGAGTGGCTGGGGAGCTTGTGGTTTGAGACCCAGTGCTGGAGGCCAGGCCCATCCTCCACACTTGGTGAAGTCTGTGCTTTGCAGACCTCATACTGGGTCAAGGCTTTTGGAGCATCTGCACACATTGTGCCTCATAGTTTATGATGCATAACAATTCTTTTTCCCCTATTATCTTCTAAATGTTGGCAGGAAGACTATTCAAAATAGAATAAATCACTTAGAGAATATGTGGGGGTGTAAAGAGAGGCTGGGAGGAGATGAGGAGGGGTCCTGGGCCAGGGAGCAGCTGCTGATGTCCTTTGCATCTCATGACAGTGCCCAGCAAGTAAGGAAGGGAAAGAGTGGGCTGAAAATCATAAGTGAGACTTCTTTTAGAGAGAAATTAAGCAGCAAGCTCTGGTGAGAGCAAGTGAGAGATTGAGCTGGCAATGGAGGAGATCATTGGGAGTTCCAGCTCAAGCTGTGCTGCAGGATGACTCAGTCCTTAGGAAAAGAGCAGGGGCAGGAGCCAGGTTCCTAACCCCAGGAGTGGTTGAGCATTTAGCACATCTGCAGATACTGCTTGATAGTGAAGTAAAGTGTAGCTTTGATGGGAGTGCATGACAGCACTTACCTCTGCCACTGCAGCTGAGTGATGCTCTGGGCAAGATCCAAGGTGACTGGATCAGAGCAAGGTTTCAGCTAGCTGTTGGTAATTTGTGAGCTCCCCTTGACCACTTTCTGGATTAATTTCTTTCTTTTGTCCTGCTCATCTACAGTTAACCTTTTCTGTGTCAGGATACATAATTTAGTGGGACAGGTGCCTGTCCCTCTGCAGTTCGTGTTGGCTGACTCCATCTTCTACAATGTACTTTGTAACCTCTTTCTTCTTACAAAGAGGTTATCCTCATTTTCCCTTGCCACGAAGTCTCAAACAGGGGCGTTTCAAATCATGGCCCAAGCAGTGCTGTCTCTGTAAGGTTCCTGCCATTTTGTCCTACGCTTTGGTCTTGTGCTGGGAAGCAGCAGGAGGCACAAGTGCTTGCTTGAGAAGCTTGTTCCTGTGCCCCAGGCTGCCAGCTCTGTGTGTTTAAAAATAGGGTTTAAATCCTCTCCTGGGTACAAGAGCCACACAAGAATTTCATAGAGCTCTTTAAGGGGGAGGATATTTGAGACCTGGAGCTAGGATGGGGACACAAAAAGTCCTCTGCACCTGCTGGAATCATACACCAATTTGCTGGGGGGGGGGGTGATGGGTACCCAATAGACTGACAAATGTAATTTCTTTTCCTTGCTTCTGGCGTGTCCGTGACTGCAGTCAGAAACTTGAAATTAAATGTGCTATGCCAGGCAGAAAACCTCCCTGTTGGAAGCTGGAGTTCAGACAAGGGGAAGTTACTCTCCCCTTCTGTGTGCAAGGGCATCACTGGTTACCAGTTACACTCATTCAGGATAACTAACTAATCAATGTTAGCCTTAATAACTATATAATATTCCTCTGCAAATAAAGCCTTGCAGCCTGCATGAGGCTGTTCACGTGGATCTGAGCTCTGCAAAGCAGTAACTAGATCTCCCAAAGCTGTCAGAGCAGGTAAGTGATGTTCCCTTTCTCCATACGGGGAGATGGACTGAGCAGTCATGGACTGGCACAGGAGGTAGTGGTAGAGGCAGAGTTAGATGCCAGCTCTCCTGGCTCAGCTGCAACTGGATGGGTTTGGAAAAACTTCAAAAGGGCTCTGTGGAGGAATTAATCCCTGAGCTTAGTGACTGCAGGTTTGTGGGGCTCTATACAACCTGACAGCAGCTTGTGCATTCCTTGGGCTGCCAGATGCAAGCTTTGGACCACATGTACTTTCTGAGAGCTAGTGCATCCTCAGCACCTTTCTGAGAGCAGGTGCAGGTGGGAAGCAGGAGTACCAGTGTGCCGTGTCTCTTACAGCCCTCGTGTGTCAGAGGAGTCCTGCGCATACCCCGGTGCTAGCATGTCAGAGAAGCAGCAGGTTTGGCATGAGTGAAGGTAAGGATAGGAGGTGACTAAGGAAAAGGAATTTCCAGAGTGCAGCATAAGAAGAGGAAGGGAAGAACACTTTGCAGGTCCTTGCCTGCTGCCAGATTGCTGTCTTGTTGCTTAAATCCAAGGAAGGAGGACAGCCAATGAGGGGAGGTGGCCTGGCTTTGCAGGGCAGCAGCTGGCAGGCAGCCCAGGTACTGGGCTCCATCCTGGTGAGCCTTCCTTTGGTGGACCAGCCATGGTGGTGCTCCTCAGATGCTCTAGGATGCTTCCCTTTCTCTTGCAGGCTCTCCATCAGCTGTATTACGACCCAAACATTGAGAACAAGAACTTGGCTCAGAAATGGCTGATGCAGGCACAAGTTTCCCCCCAAGCATGGCACTTCAGCTGGCTGCTTCTCCACATGGACAAGGTGCCCGAGATCCAGTACTTTGGTGCCAGCGCTCTCCACATTAAAATATCCCGTTACTGGAACGACATCCCGGCCGACCAGTATGAGAGCCTCAAGTCACAGCTCTTCACCCACATCACTCGCTTCGCCAGCGGCTCTAAGATCGTGCTGACCCGACTCTGTGTGGCACTGGCCTCCCTGGCGCTCAGCATGATGCCAGAGGCTTGGCCCTGCGCTGTGGCAGACATGGTGCGTATGTTCCAGGCAGAGGACTCCAATGTGGACGGGCAAGCACGGTGCCTGGCACTGCTGGAGCTGCTGACGGTACTGCCTGAGGAGTTTCAGACCAGCCGCCTGCCACAGTACCGCAAGGGCCAGGTACGCAGCGTCCTGGCGCAGGAATGCAGCTCTGTCTTCCCTTTGCTGGAGCAGCTGCTGCAGCAGCAGGACTCCCCGGGTTTCATCAAGCAGAAGGTGTTGAAGTGCTTCTCCAGCTGGGTGCAGCTGGAGATCCCACTGATGGACTGCGAGAACCTGATCCAGGCAGCTTTCACCTCTCTGCAGGACCCGGAGCTCTTTGACACAGCGGTGGAGGCTGTTGTCAATGCCATTTCTCAGCCAGATGCCCAGAGGTAAGGGCAGCTTCTCCCATGCTCTGTGGGCTGGTGCTCCTTGGCATCAATGGGGGTTTGGCATAGGGAGAAAAAACCTCAAGGCTTTTTTCTAGCTGCCGTTAGCCCTAGAGGTGATGATGATGTGGTTTGGTGTTTGTTAAAAGCAGACAGAGGCTACTGGTTTCACATGGTTGATCTTGGCAGGCTTGGCACCATGGTTGACTCGTGGGGACCATGTAGTCTTGGGCAGCAACAGCTCATTTCCACCCACCTTCTCTCAAGCAGGTGAAGATGCTCCCTTCTGGCTTCTTCTGCTGGATCCTGACCAGGGAGCAGCTGTCTGGCTTCTGCCAGGGGGAGTTCAGAGACCCTCCTCTGCTTTGTGTTGCTGATCCAGCTAAGGAGCTGATGTGATGCAAAGATAATAAACCCAGACCTGTCGGTCTTCTCCTTCCCACTGGCTCCAACAGCTCGTGCTGGCTGAGGACTTGTTCTTTGTTTGTGACTGCAGCTGCCCCTGGAGCATTGGCACTGGGAGCGGGGGCCTGGAGCAGGTCATGCTGGGGCCGTGTTGCAGGGCTCGAAGCTCGGCTGCTTGTTCCCATTGTCTGAACTACTGACAGCTCCAGGAAACGATGCCCATAGAAGGGAAAGTACATCTTCCCCAGTTCCCGTGGCCACATCCCTTCCTGGCTGCTTAGCAACCTTCCCCTGAAGAAGAGAGTTTCCTTGAAGGCTAGGCTGAGCTGCTGCTGCTGTGCATCACTGCACATCATGCAGGCTCTGAACCTCTGCAGCAGTGCAGATGCTGCTGCAGTGCTTGTGAGCCCTCATCCTTTACTTGGCTTCAGTGTAAGGGCAACTGGTTTGATCTCCAGCCTGGGCTGTCCTCTTTGATGACAAGGGGCTTGCATCTGGAGACTGCAAGTCCTAGTGCACAAAGGGACCCCTTGGGGTTTTGCTGGGCGTGAGGAGGCATTGCCTTGTTTGCTACCATTTGGAAGATGACTACAAGTAGCTTTTCCTTGTACCCAGGAAAGGCTGTGGGCCAGCCCAAAGACTTGTAGCAGGATTAGTGCAGGAAATGAGAAGGTGAGAATGTGCTCTGAAATGTTGAGGCTCTCTGTCTTTCTCCTTTCCATTTCCTGTGAGTCTCAGGAGTCCCTTGGTGGTGATTACCCTGCTGTGTGCAGGAGCAGGTCCCTGCAGCACTGTTACTCAACTGCATTAAAAGCTTGAGCTTTCAAAGTGAGTTTGGTGAGAAGTGTGGCTGACAGTGGAGTTTCTTTTCTGGTCCCACGGTGACCCCGCCATGCAATTTCTGGCCCTATTTGGTCCTGCCACGCATCAGCATCACCAGCACTTGCTCTCCATCGTTCTCCCTGAAGGCACAGTAGAGCCCCATCCTGTCTGTAGGCATGTGGGCGGTGTCTGGGACAGGGTGGGCAGCTGGACTGAAAGGCTGCCCAGTGTGTGACCCTGGCGCAGCCCGCAGTCCTGGAGCACAAGGACAGTGATGGCATTGTCACAGAGATGCCCTGCCAGGCGGCGTGTGGTGTTGGCTGCTCCAGGGACGAGCGGGACTGTGCTCGATGCCGATATCTGTGATGGCTTCAGGAGTAGGACAGCTCACAGAGCCACCGCTTCTCTCTCTTCCTCTTTGTTCCTTGTGTCCCTCCTCCCGGCTGTCCCGCCCCTCCAGCTTTGTTGCTCAGCTGGCGGATTCAGCTCTTCCCCTACCCCCCTAGGGAGTCTTCTGACCTTTCTATCTTTTATCTCCAGTCTGGGAGATCCCTGCTGCATTTCGGCCACTCTCTTCCTCCACGGTCTCTCGCCTTTGTTTCCACAGAGGCCTATCTCCCTGCTGCGCTTGACCGGAGTCTTGGAGCACCCTTAGTGCTGGGCTGGCCCCTGTGTCTTTTCAGCTCGCTCCCTCCCAGCTGGCTTCATTGATGTTGCTGCAGAGATGTTGATGCAGGTGTGCATCTACCATCAGCAGAAGGCTCAGTACCTCATGAGCTTGGTTTCTGCTGCTGAGGTTTAGGTAGCCTGCAGATCATCTTTCCAGGGGAGCGCTACCCTGACAAGATAACCCTCACGCTGCAGCTCCTCATCTTGGGATCAGCTGGATGCCACCCTTGTCCAGACAGAGAAGGGCAGATCAGACCTCATGGCCAAGAATCTTCTGGCCATGGTGCTGCCTTGCTCTTGAGCAAGTTGCTTGTGCTAGCAACTCTCATTTCTTTTGCCTGTGAGCAGCAGTGGATGACTTTCCTGCATCCAAAGTGTTTCCAAAGATGATGCAGCAGAGATCTGTAGATGCAAAGTGTTTGATCTCCTTACCTGCCAGGTGGGTGGGAGCCTTTTGCACCCAGAGAAGGGGATGTCCTGAGTGTTACAGGAGTCTGAACGCTGCTCCTCTGTTAGGATATGGTGTTCCTGAGAAGAAACCTCAGAGACTTGGCCAGAAGCTGGCAACAGGAGCACTTTGAGCCCACCTTTGTTCTTGGGGACATTGGGAAGCTCCAGAATCTGCAGGAGGGTAGGAATGGAGATAATGTTGCATCTCTTTTGCAGAGGAGGCTTGGTCTGGATTTTCTGTCTCATTTGAGGATTATGCTGCAGCTAAGCAGGTCAGAGAGCTCAGCAGTGTGTGCTGCAAGGAGAGAACTGGTATGCAGCACTTATCTGTGCTCCTGCAGCCCCATGGGTAGTGTCAAAGTGGGGAGAGAGACCTCCATGAAGATGTGTGCCTGTGGTGGGTTACGGAGTGTGGGCATCAGATGCTGAGCCACCTCTCTGAAATCAGCAGTGTTCATGCAGTGGTGATCTGTGTGGGTTTGCTTGATATCCATCCTGTCCTTTCTTGTTCTTGGCACCTGGTGCTGAATCCCTGATGAGGAATTTCACTAGAACAGTTTTCCAAGAGCTTCATTAGAAACAGATTTTTAATAGTGTTGGGGGTTTCTCAGCAGGACATGGCTTAGATCGGGAAGGATCAGATTGTCCCATAGAGCTGCCCATCTTTCCCCCTCTGCAGGTTGTCCCTGAACACTGTGGTGTGGTTTGGGGAGGGCTGTGGGATAAGCAGAAGGAGGTGATGGTTCTATGGAGAGAACTGCAGATGCTGCAGTTCACTGGGTTTTGAAAAGGGACCAGACAAACTCATGGAAGCAAAACTTGCTCATCTGCTAAATACCAGGGTAGCAAATCTTGCTTAGGAAAGCTAAGGCAAATCATTGGAGGGAAATACCTGGGGAAAATATGGCTGCCATGTTCGTATGCTCTGTCACAGGCCTTCCTGGTTATTGGCTGCTGGAAACGCGCTGCTCAGCTGGGCAGTCAGGGGCTCAGCTGGCCTGGGATGGTCTTATCCTATCCTGCCTGGCGCTGGCGTTCCAAGGCTGGGAAGTGGTGGCTGACAGCAGTGCCAGAGGTGTGATATCTGACTCCTGGGACAAGCTCTGCTCCTGATCAAGGCTATGGTGCCACCTGGGTGCTTGGGGCTGGGAAGCACCCACTTGGAATGGCCTGGGTCTCCATGCTTCCGGATGTGGAGGAAAGGAGTCCAGTTCTGGCTGGCTTGGCCGTGGCTCTTGGGCAGCTGGCTAAAACAATTCACTCAGAGCAAGAACTTTCCTGCTCACTGGAGACCCTTGCATCTACATAGACAGTGAGCAAGAGCACAGTAGTGCTCAGGAGACATGGTTCAGCCAACCTTTTCTAGAAGTTTTCACTAACAAACAAAAGGATGAGTTGCAGTATGGAAGCAAATCCAGGTGGTTCTCTCTGTGGACAGTGCAGAGGACCAACTCAGGTCCAGACCTCTGCCCTGCGAGCAGGTAACCAGCAGAAGCAGGATCCTTGGCATAAACTCAGAAAGTTGTGAAAATATCTCTAGGGTAATATAAGTCCAGTATCCCTTGAGCTGACCCTGACTACAGCATTAGTTTATGTAGAGAAAAGCTGGTGAATTTCCAAATTTTCCATTATCATGGCTTCTGCGCTGCCACATGCATCACTTACAGGGCACTAGAGACACAAAAATTGTTTACACAAAAATACCCATCCCCTTTACTGTGTGATTTCCTCTGGGGGAGAGGGGTGGGGCAAAGTGAGGGACACAGAGGGAGTGCTGAGGCAGCCAGTGGAACCTGAGACCCCCGATTGCCTGTCTTCTGCTGACCCAGACTTATAAGCTGCCACCACCAGCACAGCTCTTTGCACCGATGGCTTTGATCTCTCCTAAGTCAGCCACAGCAAGAGCTGTGTGTGCGTCTTGCTCTGAGCATCCTCGGCCTCGCAATTGCATACAGTGGGGCAGGCAAGGAGCATACAGAATAGCCGCAGCTGCAGATAACATGCCTGGGCGGGCAGGGAAATGGCAGGCTGCTCATCAGCCTCCAGCAGGGCCTCTCTCTGGGGGCCCTGGGCTGCTTTTCACCTTGACTGCCTCCTTCTCGTTGCCTTGGTTACCATCACTTACAGGCAGCTCGAGGGGAGGCTGATGTGCGTGATGTGCTGTGGGAGAGCTGTGCTGTGCTGTGCTGCGGCAGCCTAGGAGGGTGGGGGACCAGGGAGACATTCCATGGGGCCAGCATCCTCCCTGGGTAGGATTCCCTAAAGGTGGATGCCCACTTAATCCCAGATAGAGAGCACAATCTAGATACTGGACTAGATGACCTTTAAAGGTCCCTTCCGACCCAAATAATTTTGTGATTCTATGATTCTATGTGCCCATGGTGCAGCTTACCACTGGCAGTTCTGGATGTTTCCATGCAGAGCTGAGAAGCGCAGGCTACAAGCATGGTGAGAAGAGCCCACAGGTCTGCCCTTCTCCCACTCCCCTTCCCTTCTGACGTTGCTGTGTGCAGCACAGCTCACTTGGAGCTGGTCATGGCAGTGACAAGTGGCTGGCTAGGGGGTGCTGGCTAGGGGTTGCCGGCAGTGCTACCAGCAGGTTTGGGTGGGCAGAGGGAGATGCACCAGCACAGAGCTGATGGCCACTGGTTCAGCCCTTCTCTTCATTTGCAGAGGCTAGGCTATAGGAGCACCTGGGGCTTCAACCTTTGTCCTGAGGGACAGGATGGGAGGCAAGTCCCTCTAAATGCTAAAGTCTTCTGGATACATCGCATCACACAAAACAGCTTTCCAGTAGGGGAAGCTGGGCAGGAGCTCTGGGAGAGCATCAGAAGGGGTGGCTACCATGGCAGGTGGTGCCGGTGAGGTAATATTGGCCCAGCAATTGATTCGGGCTGTGTTTGCAGATATGTGAACACCCTCCTGAAGCTCATCCCTCCTGTGCTGGGGCTCCAAGAGCAGCTGCGCCAGGCAGTCCAGAGCGGGGACATGGAGACATCACACGGAATCTGCCGCATTGCCGTGGCCTTAGGGGAGAACCACTCCCGGTGAGTGCTGGGGACCATGCAGCCCACCGAAGCAGCCCGCTGTTCCCCACATGCTGTTTTGTCCAGGGACTGCCCTGCACCCAGTGACGTGTGTCAGGCCAGAGGAGCCAGGCGATGGTGCCACTCTGAATGTGCTCTCTGCTCCCCAGGGCCCTCCTGGACCAGGTGGAGCACTGGCAGAGCTTCCTGGCTCTGGTCAACATGATCATGTTCTGCACTGGCATCCCCGGGCACTACCCTGTCAATGAAACCACCAGCTCCTTGACGCTCACCTTCTGGTACACACTACAGGTCAGTGGCTATTGTGGGGCAGCCTGTCCACATCCTGCACTCCAGGCAGAGCTGGAAGCACCAGTGCATAGGGACCAAATTGCATTTGATCCCCAGGGATTTCCAACATCCCAGCTCCTCAGCCTGCACTTGCAGCTGCTACAAGGCACATATCTCAGAAATGCTGGCCCCATGGCTTACTTTTTCCACTCCCAGCCTTCCAAGGAAATCTGAGCCAGCCGCTAAGGGCCTTGTTAACATAACTAATTAAAACTTCATGCTAATTTTTTTTTTTTCCTGCAGCAGACCTGGTTGTTTAGCTCCTTGCTGTGTGCCTGTACCAGCTGCAGACAGGGAGGAGAGCACATGCTGGCTCCCTGCGGGGCTGACCCTCTTGCTGGCCTGGCAACCATGGTCTTCTGGAGGAGGAAAGACAGGGCTGGGGGCTGCTGCTACTCACTGCCCAGCATGGGCACCCTCTCCCAGGCCCAGTGTTCCCTGTGCCAGTAGAGCAACCCTGCCATGTCATGCTCTATTTTTAGCCCCTGTTCATCCCCACAGCTCCACTCCTCCTCAGTCTGATGACGGTATGGCTGAGTGTGGGATGCAGTGTGGCTGCATGTGGGCAGGGAGGGGGGCGATGTCAGCATCCCGGAGCAGCTTCTTTGCTGTGCCAGGCTAGTTGGAGGCTCCCACTTTCCCTCACATCTTTTGAACATAGGTCTGAGGATATGGGTGCAGGCAGGAGAGTGATGTACTCCCCGGGTACCCATCCCAGCCTGCCTCACAGGGGTCTGAGGCATGTGTGTTCCTGATCCTGGTGTGCTCAGCATGGCAGTGCCACCCTGCTGTAACTGCTGTGCTCAGACACTCAGGGGTCCACCTGGCTGCTGGGGCTTCTGGCATCTTGCCCCCACATAATGCTGCAGCTGCAGAATGGCTTGGCATCAGGTGAACTCTGGGAATCTGGAATTGCTACCTCCAAAGTGTGACAGGTCCCACCAGCCCCCAAGTTCCTCACGCTGCAGACATGCTATCCCCATTTTCTTTCCTCTGCAACACCTGATGTATTTCTCCTCCCGCCGCCAGGATGACATCCTCTCCTTCGAACCAGACAAGCAGGCAGTGTACCAGCAGGTGTACAGGCCTGTCTACTTCCAGCTGGTGGACGTGTTGCTGCACAAAGCCCAGTTCCCATCTGATGAGGAGTATGGCTTCTGGTCTTCGGATGAGAAGGAGCAGTTTCGGATATACAGGTACAGCTGGGAGGTTTTGGTTTGCTTGTCAGGCAGGCAAGGATGCCAGCAGCATCCTGCCACCCTGAAGCCTGAGTGCTGTGAGGAGACTCAAGGAGGGACACAGAGAAACTTCTTCTACCAAGAGCTACTTTGACTGTAGGGGTGGTATGGAAATGAGCTAATGTTTGGGCAATATCACCAGCTGCCCTCCTTAGAAAGCCTTGGGAGCACTCTATTAGGGTGGGGCAGTATCCTCATGCAGGCAGTGCCTGTGCCCTGGCTGGCGGTGGGAGGGGAAGTAATATCCTGCAGAGAGCATTCTGCAGAGGATGGTGACAGTATTTGGAGACCTCCCCCATGTTATTTGCAGGGTGGACATCTCAGACACACTGATGTATGTGTATGAGATGCTGGGTGCTGAGCTCCTGAGCAGCCTCTATGACAAACTGGGACGTCTGTTGACCAACACAGAGCAGCCATCCACCTGGCAGGTGAGTGAAAGGACTTGGGTGTCAGGCTGGTGGCTGCCTGCCTTTCAGAGACCTATCCTTACCACAGGACATTGAAAGCGAAGAGATATGATAGGAGCATGACATGCAGGCTCTCTGGGATCTGCTAGAGATTTTAATGAGTCTTCTGTCTCCCTGCCTTTAGTGCTGCCCAGGGACCAGTCTTCTCAGCCACTGTGAGGGGATCTGAGCTAGTGCCTGGAGCTGGGACTGGGGTGGGCATTGGGTGTCTGTGTGTGGCTCTAATGGTGCCTCTGTCGCCCTGGCAGCACACGGAAGCCTTGCTCTATGGCTTCCAGTCCATTGCCGAGACCATCGATGTGAACTACTCTGACGTAGTGCCAGGGCTGATTGGCCTCATTCCCCGGATCAGCATCAGCAACGTGCAGCTTGCCGACACTGTCATGTTCACTATCGGTGAGGCCTTTGCTTGTGTGCAGGCTGGGCTGGGGAGGGGGGACCCCTCTGAGACTGCTCCTGCCAAGCAATAACAGTGGTGAAAAGCAAAGATGGGCATCTTGGGATGTGAGGAGTAAGAGCCTGTGGTGCAGTTCTGTAGTCTGATCCTGTTCTGATCCTGTCTGTGTGCACAGGGGCCCTGTCCGAGTGGCTGGCGGATCACCCTGTCATGATTAACAATGTGTTGCCACTGGTGCTCCAGGCCTTGGGCAACCCTGAGCTCTCCATCTCCAGCGTCTCCACACTGAAGAAGATCTGCCGGGAGTGCAAGTACGACCTGCCACCCTATGCTGCCAACATTGTCGCTGTATCACAGGTAGGACCAGGATGCAGACACACATGTGGTGGTGACCTGGGATGTGCTCTGTGCACACACTCTTCCCTCTGCAAGGATCAGGGCAGGGGGATGCAAAGCAGCAGCTTGGGGCATTGAGCTTGGTGTGAGAGACTTGTCCATTGTGTTCCTGTGCTAGCAGACTCAAGTGGTAGGCCATGTGTTGTACTGTGAGTGCAGAAATGGCAGGCAGTGGCGGACATGACTAATAAGGGGTCTGCTGGGGTTGACCTTGAGCATCTGTGCTTTCCCTTGGATTTTATTTCCCTTGCTGGAAGCAGCATCCTGCCATCTCTGCACCTGCCAGGTAGCTGGTGCCACTGCTGATCATCTTGGGGAACATCTTGGTGTTCAAGCCTCTCTGAGGAGACTCTCTGCAGAGCCAGAGGATCTTGTCTTGTGATCTTTTCTGGCTCTCAGGATTTAGGGCAGATGGGGCTCAGAGTCCCAAAGCACTAGGAGGAGGGCTGGGCTTAAGGTGAGCTACCAGAGCGTGCATGGGGATGGAGAGGGACTGCTGGAGGAGATGAGTCTTTGCATTTAGAGCCTAGGGGGACACTGTCACTGCAGTAAGGAAGCCCTGGTTGAAATTGAGTCCTCAATTTGTCCTGTTGCAAGCTCATCAAAGCCAGAAGCTCTACTTGCTGGGTGGCTGAGTGGGCTGGCTCAGGGAAGAGCTTACCAGAGCACAAGAATTTTGGTCCTTGTCTGTTGTGGGGAGTACATGTCATTTGTCTGTGCCTATGCTGGTGTTGGTTCTCTTGATCTCCTGCATCAGTCCTGTCTCCTGAAAAGAAATGGGCTATCTGCATCACTCAGTCTCCTCTTTCTCTCTCCCCTTCCCTTTGGCAGGAGGTGCTGATGAAGCAGATTCACAAGGTAAGAGGAGCTGGCTCAGATATGTGGCTGGTTCTGCTCGCTCCCCCCATACTCCTTGGTTGTGCTCTGCTGAGGACACAAGGGATACCGTTGCAGGTTGAGCTGTCCCAGGATAACTCTGCACCCCTTGTGGGTGGGGCCAGGAGTACCTGCTGGCAGCCTCTCACTGCCCTGCCAGGCACCCACCATGTGGGTTAGGATCACAATGCAGGATATGTCCCCTTAGAGGGGGAAGTCCCCAAGGAGGCTTAACTTGAGCAGTTCCCAGCCCTACCAAGTTCAAGGATGCCATGATGGCAGGCGTGTCTTCAGGAGGAAAAAGAAGGGAGATGACTATGAGGGCAGAGGCTAGGGCTGAGAAAAGGCTGTGCAAAGGTTGGCGTGCCAAAGTAGGGGGGTGAATGTTGACAGCATGGAGATCTCTGGGCACCAACTTGTCTTCCAGTGGGTTGCTGGGAAGAAGCCAGGTGTGATGGTGGCAAAGCATCTGTTCCCTGGGTTCTGGTGTGCTGGTAGGGAGCTTCTCCCTTCTCCTGCAGTGAGATGCACCTGGGTTAACCCAGGCAGAGCAGCTCTGGAGCTGCAGCACCAAGGTCCTGACTTGCTGGCTGGGCCCCTGGAAGCTGTCTTAGCTAGCATGTGTGGTAAGGCTGCAAGCTGGGCAGTGACCTGCCCTGTTTTGTCTCCTTTATTATGTTGTAGACGAGCCAGTGCATGTGGTTGATGCAGGCTCTTGGTTTCCTGCTCTCTGCGCTGCAAGTGGAGGAGATCCTGAAGAACCTGCACTCCCTGATCACCCCCTACATCCAGCAGCTGGAAAAGCTGGCTGATGAAACGGTTAGTGCCTCTGTGCTACCTCCATCCAGAAGTGGCTTCTCCTACTGACTGTAGCCCTGGGGCTGGTGTGTTGAAACAGCACTCTTGAATGTGGCCTCAAGAGAGCAAAGTGCAGGGAACCCCTCTCTGGCACTTTGCCTCTGCAGTCCTGGTTTCTCAGGATCCCAAAAGCATGACTGTGATTGAGAAGCATGGTCTGTGTCACACTTTGGCTTTATGTTCCCTGGCAGCCCAATCCCTCCAACAAGCTGGCCATCATCCACATCCTGGGACTGCTCTCCAACCTCTTTACCACCTTAGACATCAGCCACCATGATGATGACCATGAAAACAATGAGGTGAAGAAAGTGCCAGTGCAGCAAGGACCTAACCCAGTGAGTAGAGTGGTAGCTCGACGCTCTTTGCAACAGCCTGGCTAAAGCCTGGCTATTCACTCCTGATGCCAAGAGAGTAGAGTTAATGTGGAATTCAGACTGTACCATGAAGAGCGTAGTGCTGGTGCATTCCATCTAAAACAACTCCTTAAGCTTATCCCACCACTCTTGAAGGGGGCAGAGGAGACCTGCAGGATCCTGCTTGGCTGGCCGTTGCTCTGAAGGACAGCCTAGGTGCTTCCTGCCAGCTGTGAGCCATGTCAGGCTGCTTCAGCAGGGAAAAAAGCTTTGGATGGGGCAGGAGGCAATGATACCTGAAGGTCTGAGTCCAGGCCATGCTTAGTCTTGAATCTCTCCTCCCCTGGGCTTTGGCGACCAATTCTCTTCCTTACAGGTGGTGGTGGTTCTGCAGCAAGTCTTCCAGCTCATACAGAAGGTTCTGAGCAAGTGGCTGAATGATGCCCAGGTGGTGGAGGTAATAACCAGGCTTCTCAATAATAGTGCCTGCAAACCTGCCTGTCCTTGCTGACCTGAACTTGGGACAGCAAAGGACAGATGGTGGGGGATGCCCTGTTATAGGAGTATGCTGCTGAGTTGTCTGGACCAGTGCTGCTTGCTGTCACCAGCAGCATCTCGGCATTCTTTTCTGGTTTGTGCCCCCATGAGCTCTGCTCTTTTCCACTTACAAAGGCTCTGCCACAAGCAAGAAGATGGGAGATGAGGGTCTACCAAACTCATGTTCTCTAAAAGAGTAGCTTTGCTCAGGCCTAGACTTGTGTCATCTGATGTTTCTCCAGTTCTTTCAGTCTGGAAATGCCCATGGGCAGTGTCCCACCTGCTGCTTTCCCCTGGCCTTCAGGAGACTTTCTGCAACAGTGGGAAGGATGTTTCCTGGTCTCTGGGAGCATCCTGTGCTGCAGGAGCAGGGCCACCAGTACCACAGTAGATCTGACCCCTCTGCCTGTCTGGTCCGCGTTCCCGTTGCCAGCTCTGCCCTCCCCTGGAACCCTTCTGTCAAGCTCTGCTCCCTGAGAGAGGTATCCTGATGCCCATTGCTCACATAGTCCCTCTTTTCCCACAGTCTGTCTGTGCCATCTTTGAGAAATCCGTGAAGACCCTCCTGGATGATTTTGCCCCCATGGTGCCTCAGCTGTGCGAGATGCTGGGGCAGATGTACAGCACCATCCCCCAAGCTTCTGCCATCGACCTCACCCGGCAGGTACAGAGCTGCAGTCAGGGCTAGGCCTGCTGCTTCCTGGGAAGCCTTGGGCACGGAGGGCCAGCAGCAGCCTCAGTTCTCTCTCTTTTGCAGTTGGTTCACATCTTTGCCCATGAGCCTGCCCACTTCCCTCCCATCAAGGCCCTCTTCTTGCTCGTTACCTCAGTCACGCTGACCCTCTTCCAGCAAGGTAAGTGGGATTAACCCTTCCTCGCGCTGGGGCTGTTGTCAGGCTATTGCATGCATGGAGTCTGGAGGCGTCTTACCAGGAATGGCTGTTTTTACTCCTAGCTAAGCTAATGGGGGCATCTCTATTTCTTGGATTCATCCCAATCCCTGGAAGGTGGGTACCTTCCCTGCAGGGCAGCAGAAGCAGAAACCCCTGCAAGACTCTGTTCTGCTGTGACAGCCCCATTTCTGCAACAGCGGGGCATTGTGTGCTGCAAGGGTCAAGCTAGAGGTCCAATCCCTCTTGGCAGGGACATTGTGGTTTCCAGGAGATCCTGAGGCTCCTATGGGGGCTAATGCTGTTTGTAGTGGCTGGGAATCAAACCCTTGCCTGAGCAGGAGAATGTGTGTGTGAACATCTGGGAAGCGACCTATTCAGAGTCACTGCTGGCCACCAAGTCATGGCTGTGATGATGAGGATGCTGGCATCCTCCCACAGGATGGGATCCCTCTTTGACTCGCTGTCCACCCTACAAAAAGTGAACAAAGTTAGGGCAGGTCCCTCTGCACCATGACTCCCCATGGGCCTCCTGGGGAGTTGCTCTGTGACAGGGACAAAAATATGTCAGAGATGCTCTCTCTGGTCCTTCAGCATCTCCATATTCGATCCCCAAGGGGTTTTGTCCTGTGTGCACAGCTGGGTGCTGGGTAGAGTGATGTTGTCCCCAGTACAAGGCTCAGAGCTCTCTAAAGAGGTGGGAAGGTGTGAGGACCCCTGCTTCATCATCACTCCATGGTCCAAGCAAATCCCACTGTGCTGAGGTGTCACTGGGGTCAGTGGCAAGCGAGATGGAGATCAGGTCCTTGCTTCTGCCAGCGGCATATGGATGCGTCTACACTGAAACCCTTTTGGCTTGGTGCCCGGGGAGGCGGTGATACCTCTGGGCAGCAAAAGACATATCTGTGGAAGGAAAGGGCAGGGAACAGAGGCCAACCTCTGCCAACACTTGGGCACGAGCTTTGCTCAGGCAAGCAGGCATCCAGCTCACTGGATGCCCAGATGTGTGTGCTCCCACTCACCCCATGGGTGCCCTTCAGTAAGCAGCTGGCCCTGAGTAGGGCGAGCCCCTTCTGCTGAGGCCACGGGAGGGAGAAGGTGGTGGGACAGCTGACCCCACAGGGGCCAAGATGTGTCTGTGCACAGATACCAAGATAGAGTGAGTGGTGCTGGCAAGGAGATCACTAAACACTGAGCTGCTCTCTCCCGGGAGGATGCTGGAGGAATCTCTAGGAAGGTCCTGGACTCAGGGTCTTGGAAAACATCTGGGAATGGGGTTGGAAGGGTGACTGTGCAAGGGGCTCCTGAGCAGCTGGTGCTGATGACAAGCATGTGCACGCCTGAGCCTGGCCGGGCGTGTCAAGCATTTGCTGGTATTGTCATTCACTCGCAGTTACCTTCTAGGACCAAACAGTGCTCTGAAGACACCCCGCTCAGTTCCCACAGTGCAAAAGTTCTAATTCTCCTTGTGGAGGTGGTGCCCAGCTAGTCCCTGTTCCTCCTCCTTTTCTTCTCCAAGGATGTGAAGATCTCCTCCCTGGCTCTGCAGCACCCAGGTGCTAGCTGGAGACCCTGGGGCTTCAGACCCTTTCCTTTGCAGTTTCTTTCTGTTCTTGGGTTCTCCAAGTTTCATGATTTTTTGTATGTTTTGTTTCTTTAACTTGCTTCAAGCTGCTCATGTTGCCCATCCCCTTCCCCACACACCCCTTCTCCCTTACACTCCTGTTTTCACTTGTAAATTCTTTCTGTATCACATAACTATATGATGTTGAGTTGCTGTTTGTATGATTTTTCTCTTAAGTTACATCTTTATTATATTTTAGGGCCCAGGGATCATCCTGATATTGTTGATTCATTTATGCAACTCCTGGCACAGGTGTGTTTTAGTTTCTTATTCATTCACTTTCTGTTCTCTCTCTTTCTCTTTTTAATTCAATTTAAACCTATTTTTAGCTTTCTGTTGACAACGTTTTTTTTTTCCTTTTAGTTGAATATCGAGTTTCTCCATCTGTTTCCGTGGAAGTTGAAAACAAAACATTCTCCTTTATTTCTGGGTTCACACCATCCCCAGGACAGTGTCCTCCTCTGCAGGGCAGTGCCCAGCTGCCACCCCCTTGCCTTGCCAAAGCTGGTATGGGGCACTTGAGGCTGCTGCCATAGTCACCTTTGGGTGACAGATAAATTAGAGCACTAAGTGGATGTTTTCTGACCCGTATACCTGCCCCGCAATGGGTCCTGCAGAGCGGGGATGATCTGAGCTGGCTGCTTTGCCTTCTGGGTTGAAGCCCCCGCTTCTCCTAGCAGGCAGCTGCCAGGGTTTGGCTCTGAGCAACATGCTTGTGATGGCATCTGGACCTGCCAGGGTGCCGTGCTGCCTCCTGCCCCAGCAGCCTCTTGGGGTGATGGGTTTGTGACACAGGAACAGTTTGCATTGGTGTGCCAGGGGCTGTGGGCTGGGTCAGGGGTTGGCATTCATGTCACTGCTGGCGGTGGGCAGGCAGGGCCAGCACTATGCTTTATGTGTATACACACGTCTTGGGAGTGGCGGGAGCATGGCATGCTCCTCAGTCTGCCTTGGCCTTTGAGGAAAAAGCCTTCGTGGCCTCAGTGCACTCAGTGGCCCCATTGTAGATACATCCACCTACCCAGAGAGCGGGTCAGTGGCAACAAGGGGCCAGCAAAGTCACTTTCTGCTTCATTTCTGTAATGAAATGACCTCTGAACTTGTGTGCTGGCCTGGTGGCTGTGCGGTGACACCAGCTGAGGCAGCTGCCAGAGCTATGGTGGTCCTGTCCTTGCCCAGGAGGTGTGCCTGGCATGTCTGAGTGCTAAGTTGCTAGCTCCCTCTGATAGCAGCTCAGCCCCTGCATGGGTCTTGCGAGATGGAGAGGGCAAGGGGACTGCATCTCAACCCTCAGACAGGGTCTGCTCCTTGGTGCTTGGATCCTACTGAGATCCACTGCATCTCACAAGCTGTATCACAGTCTTTTTTCCCCTGCTTTTCCTCTTGAAAGATAAAATATCCTCAAGGTTACCAAAAAGCATCCATAGCTTTTGCTGATGACAGTTTTGGAAGCTGTAACTTCTTAATAAGGGTTTTGAATGTGATGGGAGAAGTGGTGAATGGAGTCTGTGCACGAAGTTCATGAAGATGAACTTCTGGCCACTCAGTGCTGGCAGGACCTCCACTTAAGGACTGTACGGCCTGGTTTAGGGCATAACATTTTTGTACATGTGGGCTAGAGAACACAGGAAAAAACACCTGGGAAGATTACCACCTTGTGCACATGGTGAGGAGGAAAGGCTGATGAGAGCCTGAGGAGCTGCATGGGTCTTGGGGTGTGTGAAAGGTGATATCCCAGTAGCAGGTTAAAACCCCTTCTCTATTCTCCTGAAGTGGGACAGTCATAGGAGGAAATCATGGAAAAGGGTAGGAGACCTCTGTAACAGTGTGGGGAAGCACTGAAAGGTCACTTGGGGAGTTTCTGTACTCGAAGGGCTTGAAGGGACTCAAAAAACCCATTGCTCCTGGAGGGCAGGTGGAGGTGGTCCTGCCAGGTGGGTAAGGGATTAGGTGACTCTTCATAGAGTTCCAAGGCTGTTGTTTCTTTGGGAAGTGCTGAGTTTCTCTCTGGCATGGGGTCCTTCTCTGCGTCTGGACATGGTGTGTTTATGGTCTCTTGGAGAGAAAAGTGCAACCATGCTGCACTTTTGTGGGGTGTTCTGTCAGAGCAAGCACTCCCCAATCCCAGCTGCTAGAAAGCTGTTACATGCTGCCCTCATGGGCAGGATTTGCAGGCAGAGCTGCAGCAGCAGGCTGGCAGCCAGACTGGTCCCTGGTATGCTGGTCTCTGGGCAGTCCATGTCCTTTCTGTTACAGGAGCAGCTTGGAGGCTTTTACCTCGGTGGCTGCTCCATCATGGATCACTGTGAAGCGTGTGATACCGGTGTGCCACCAAGCACAGCCACTCAAGACCTGATGTTTTCCTCGTTTTTTTATTCTAGCAACCCCACAGACACTGAAAGAGCCCACCCCTGTCCTCTTTTCAAGTGTAGGACTTGTTTCAAGGTTTTCTCCTCTTCCTTGGCCTGCCCTTTCTCCCAGACTGATTAGCTGGCAAGATTCTTTGAAACCTATCAAGAAATGGCCTTGCCATCCCTGCTTGGCTCTTCACTCTCAAGACTTCAAGAGCTGTCCGATGGCACAGGTGTGTTCAGCTTGCCCTCTGCTAGAGGACTGTGCTCTGTGGTGATGTTGTTGAGCGTTTGTAGATCCAAGGATTAAAGTTGGAGAGAACTGCAAGTCTGTTTAGATAGGATTTTCATGTGGCAGAGCCCGTGTTTTCATCCCAGCCTGCTATGCCTGTGGAGCCCTTGGTTAAGTAATGCATCTTCTGGAGCAGCAGTGAGTTTTGACCTAAGAGGGTGTCAAGCTGGAGGCTTTCCCACTTCCCAGACTGTCTGCTTCTGTGGTTGATCACTTTGGTGGAAATAACATCTCCCCTGTTTCAAATTTTAATGTTTTCTCCATGCAGGCAATGTTTTTGTCCTCTCCCTCTGCCAGCAAGTGCTCTCTTCTGATAACTCAGAAGAAGCTTTTACCTGCTGATACCTGCATATCAGCCCTCTGTCATGAGCGTACAGGCAGCTCTCTCTGTGACAGGATTTCAGCTGACTTTGGACTGGATGATCTTGGAGGTCTCTTCCAACCTGGTTGATTCTATGACTTTAGAGCGTATTTGTCTGGGCTTGGTCACAGCCTGTGAGACTGCCCAGTTGGTGTGGCTGATCATTTTGCCACCATGTTAATTGACAATCCACTCTTGATGATGGCTGGCTCATCATCAGAGCACGCTGGCTTAAACAACATCTTTAACAGATGGTGGGGACCCTGGTGTTACCATTACTAGTTAAAGCTAAGTATAGAATAACCAATCTGCCCTAATGCTGCATGGAATGGTACTGGCAGCCTTTGCATTGAGATCTGACATCAGCTGTTCCCCTGCTCCTCCACTGTGTGCTGGGAATGGTGTAGAGCGTTGCTGCTGCTGTGTCCGAGCTGAACTTCCAGCAGCCTGCCTGGAGGGCTTGCAGGCCTCAGTGCTGCCCGTGCAGCTGGAGCACCCATGCCCAGGACCACACAACCGCAGCATCTGGGGCTTCCACCCGGGTCTGTAGCTGGGGCTTGCACCTCAGTCTGCATCTGCAAACATAGACTGGAGGTTCGAGTGTTAGGGAGCTCTCATCTGCTCCCTGACCAATGTGTCACTCATGTGCATGCTCCCAGTTGCAGGTAGGATTTTGGAGCTCTCTGGCTTGTCTCTGTGCTGGTAGGTGCAGGCTCATCCACCCACCCTGGCAGGGCTCCATGCCACTTGGTGCTCAGGAATGCTGTGGCAACCTCCCCTGACAAGGAGCCCCAGGTCAGAATGGGCAATTGGGGGTTCACTGGGCAGAAGATGCAAGACTGGTATGTGATGGCCCAGGTAGTTTGTCCCCCTCCTCCCTCCCTTTGTGGGCTGGTTCAGGCTGCACACAGAATTCTTGGAGCTCTCCACCATGCCTGCTCCAGCTGGAGTTATAGAGACCTATGGAGAACATGGACTTGGTTTCTTCTAACCCTGGCAGACAGGGGCTGACTTCTGCCTGGCTCTGGTGCCTGCCCAAGTTCACATGCCATTTCCAAGGCTGGAGGCTCTGCTCCACCAGGTATGTGGTTTGGGAGATAGAGGTGGTGGTGCCAAACACAAGGGCTTGATCTGTGTTTGGAAGAGCTACAGGAACTGTCTGTGTAGGCCTTCATCGTCCCCTGTCTGCTGAAGGTGTGGACTTTGGTGTCACTTCATGCCTGCTTGCCTCTGAAAAGCCAGGCACAGAAGAGCCTGCTCTGAAGACCAGTCTAGGGGTCTCCCAAGTGCCATGCAGAAGAACTTGATGTCCTTTCTGTGTCTGCCTGCAGGGCAGCCCTTGCCAGAGAGTCAGTGTTTACCTCTGCAGTGGCTATCACAGCAGAGGATGTGTTGGAACATTGAAAGCATTTGAAGACCTGTCCCCATCCCAGAACATGTGAGCAGAGCTGCTCTGGCAGGAGACGGAGAGGACAGTCTGGTCCAGAGCTGGAGGGTACTTGGTGCTGGGAAAGAGCAGTTGGACCTACCTGGTGCTGATTGCTAATAGGAGAAACTCATAGGACCCCATCTCATAAAGATAAAAAGCATTTCTGTCTACATTAGACATGTCCAGGTGTGCCCAGATTTGGCTTGCACTCTGCACTACCTTGTCAGTGGTGTCCTGTAGGAGGTATTCCTCTCAAGTATTGTCACACTTTCCCCCATGATGCTGACTGAGCAAGGAGCTGGTGGTGCACCAGGTCTGCAGAAGAACTTGGTGAGACTCTTGAGTGCTGCAGGTCTGGTTTGGCTGGGAGAAGCACCCTGCAGGTAGGTGGCAACCTGAGCATGTCAGAAGACTCTTGTACCAGCAGAACAGTCTTGCCGTTTGTGGGTCTGGAGTTAAAACCATCCCCTTGGAGAGGCAGGGTAGAGGAACCCACATCTGGGCAGTATCAAGGGAGCCAGCTGCCCTTGACCAGCATGCTGCTGGGTTAGAGGTTCATGGGCACTGCATCAGGGCCCCAGTGGGGGTAACCTTCTGTGGCTAAAACTACATTCTTGCAAGCATTTATCCATTATGGGGCCAGCTGAATGGCAGCAGCCATGATGAGTGGATGTGTTTCTAAGCCATTGCCCAGCCACTAGCTACCCTTCTGATGTTGGTGCTAGCACATCAGGAGGAGTTGGTGCACACAGTCTGTGTATACACACAGGTATAATGTGGCCCCTGATCACTCCTGTGAAGGTCTCTGCTCGTATCTAGTAGGGAAGCACAATTTTGCCATCTCCACCTGGTACTGCAATGGCTTCAGTGTCCAAACCTGAGTCCTCTTACAGTGTGTGATGCAACGGATCAGAAAAGAGATGGAGTGACCCTGAAACCTGCTCCTCAGCCTCTTGGTCTCCAGCATAGGTTGTGTGCACTGGGCAGATGGCCATGGACTTCCTCTGGAGGAGAAGGGGTGGACAACAAGTCTGTTTAGCTCCAAGTAGAGGCTGCGGCTGTGAACAGATGGCCATGGTCCCTTCTTTCATTCATGAAGGCAGGCTCAGAGGGCAGCAGTGGCCCTGCACACAGCTCAGCCCGAGGGCTGCCTGCCCTGGTATCCTGCTCACCAAGCTCCTGGCACAGCATGGGGCCACTGCAGTGCTGTGACTGCTGTCCCTATTGTTGCAGTGACAGCAGGACAGGAAGCATGGCTGGCATCCCTAGTGCTAGTCCACAGCAGTGGGCATGGTGGTAAGGCACAGATACAGCCACCTTACATAGCAGGTCTCACCATGGCTCCGTAGAAATCCTTCAAATGGACTGGAAAGTGCAGGCTGAAACATTTCTGTCTATTACTGCCCAGTGCCAGCACATTGGGGACTGAGCCACTTCATGAGGTGCCACAGCTCTGGGTGTCCCCAGCAGCAGTGCCTGACCCCAACAGAGGCCTGTGGGATTGCTGTGTGAAATAAAGACAAAAGTTTTCTGATCTCAGACTTACTGCTCAGAAACTACCAAGCAATGTTTGCCACTTGTGAGCATCTGTGTCCTGAAGCCCAGGCAGAGTGAGCTGCTGGTCCAGTCTGGGGTTACTGCCTGAACCAGTTGCTGTGACCCCAGATATGCCAGCTTCTTCAAGAGAGGAGCAAAGCATGGCAGTGACTGGTTTCTGCTGGGCTCCATGCAGCTGCCCTTGTCCTGGGAGTTCTGCTGCTGCCCAGGAGCCCTCTTCTGAAGCACCTGTGTGTACCTTGCCCTGGCATCTATCCTTAGGTCCTGAGGTTGGCGACCCCTGAACACAGCAAACTGCCTGGCTGTTTGACCTTTTTCTGTGGGGGGGGAAGTAATGGTTTCCTGCTGTACTGTGTCAATCTGCATTTACTGTGAGTGTGCCCAGGTAAGTGTGCATCCAGACAGAGGCTGTCTGGAGCACCAGGTTCCTTGGAGGCTTCCTGGCTGCCTCTGCAGCACTGGATTTATGCTGCTTGTCTGTGTGCCTTGCAGGCTCTGAAAAGGAAGCCGGACCTCTTCCTGTGTAGCAACCTGGATGTCAAAGCAGTGTTTCAGTGTGGTGAGTACCACAGGCACTCTGTGGAGAAGCCAGTCTGCTCCTGCTGTGGAGCTGCGTGCAGACCAGCCAGGAGCTGAGAACAACAGGGCTGCTTAGTGCACAGTTTTTCTGGCTGCTGACCTGAGCAATTTCTGCCCACAGGTGTCCTATCACTCAAGTTCCCTGAGGCCCCAACCGTCAAAGCATCCTGTGGCTTTTTTGTGAGTGTTACGGCATCATGCAGCCCACTGAGCTGGGAGGGCAGGGGCTGGGGAGGTTGGGTATGGGTGCTCCAGTACGAGGCCTGCTTTGGCACTGAGTGGGTTGGGATCTGTGTTGCAGACAGAGCTGCTGCCCCGCTGTGGAGAGATTGCCCCGGTGGGACAGGTTGTGCACGAGAATGGCAAAGTGCTGCTACAGGCAGTGCTGGAGGTGAGAGACAAGGGACAGTTTTCAGCTCTGTTCCTGAGCAGCACCCATGCGAAAACAGAGGCAGAGTGCCCAGCAGCGTGGGTGGGTGCAGGCAGAGCAACGTGGAGGGCTCAGCGGGGTCCATCTGCTCTGGCAGGGTGTTGGTGGCCAGGCTTCCCGCAGCCTCATGGATCACTTCGCAGAAATCCTCTTTGCCTTGAACAAGCACTGCTTCAGCTACCTGAGCATTTGGATCAAGGAGGCCATGCAGCAAGATGGCTTCCCCTCAGCCCGCATCACCCCTGAGCAGAAGGAGAACTTCAGCCAGCAAATCCTCAGGTTCATGCACCCCTCCCTGTGGTGGCTGTGCAGTGGGAACGACATCCTTCCCCACTTGGCCTGGCATGTTCCTTCTGCTTCATGTTTCTCCTCTCCCTCTGTCTTAGCAGAGAGCGTGTGAACAAGCGGCGAGTGAAGGAGATGGTGAAGGAGTTCACTCTGCTGTGCCGAGGCTTGCATGGCACAGAGTACACAGCAGACTACTGAGCACCTGGCCAGGACCGTGGACACTTTGCCCAGACCAGTTCTTCCCCACAAGGAAGCTCCCCCCACCCCCATCCTCCCTACCCTGCTGCAGTACGGCTCATAGAATAACCCTCCACCTAGAATTAACCCACTCGGGATGCTCCCCAGCTAGATTTGGTGGCCACATCTTGGTGTCAGCATCTTTGTTTCCCCTAGCATGCTCCCCCCTCACAGGGGACTGGAGTGCCGGCTGCAGGAGGTGGCAGCGGGAGGGGAGGAAGCAGAGGCAGAACTGCTCCAGCACGGGCTGCCCCACACCTGGGCTACCAGCCCTTCCCTGGCGCCAAACCGTGGGTGCCTGTGCCCCGCGGTGGGGAGACTGCCCCTATGTCCGTGGCAGTGGCGGGCTGGATGAGGGGGCTTGCCCCCTGCTCGTTTGTACGTGTGTGGTTGGGAGGGGGGAGGCCCTGCACCTAATTATATTAAGAATATTTCTATGTTGTGGCTGTTATTATCGCAGTGCCTGGACTTTGCCTGCTCTTTGCCTCTGCAGAAGAGCCCAATGGAGGAAGTTAAATCAATTGGGATGCCTCAACACCTCCTGTCCCCTATTGGCTGCAGAAGGGATGACAAAAAAAACAGTATTGTGTTGTATCTCTCTGCCCCACAGAGGAGGGGCCAGGCTCCATCCCTGCAAAACACAGGGTCCTCCCTGCGGCACAGGATGTATGTTCCCCACTCCTGTTCCTCAGAGCATTTGAGAGGTTTCTTATACTCCAAACCCTCACTTTTTTGCCTTAGCTCCCCAGCCCAACCTGCAAACAGACTTTCAGTTCTGGTCTGTTCTCTTGGGCTGCTTTTAGCTGATGCATAGGGCTGCACCCCTCAAGTGGGCAGCAGGACCTGTATCTTCACTCTGGGACATCTGTATTGTCCCTGTGCTCCTCAGACCATGTTTTATTCTAGAAGATGAGTCACTCAAGTCCTTTTCAGTTCAACTTTACTTAGCAGTATCCCACACAAGGCTTGAAACCTGGTAATGCTGGTTTGTGCAAAGATGTGACCTTTGTAGAGCCAAAGCTGCCCTGGACTGGGGAGCCCTTGGAGCCTGGGTCTGAGTCACGTGCCTCTCTAGGCCCCACAGCTGGCAGCTCACCTGCCCAGGAACCCTAGGGTGCTGCAGGCATCCCTGAACACAGGTTAACTCCTGCTCCCCCACTACCGTGCTACTGATCCAAGGCAGCATCCAGCGAAGTGCCAACCGGGGGCAAGTCCAGACCCTCACGGGTCTGACACTAGGTGGCAGGCGACACCTAGGTCCCAATAGCGTCCTACTCCTGGCTGGGTGCCCATGCTGCTTCCACTTCAGGGTTGCTTGCGTCCCTCATCCTCATAGGCAATGGCAATCCCACGTCGGCCCTGCACAGCCTTGGACACAGGTGTCTGCCCCAGCTGCTGTTCCAGGCCCCGCCAGCTGCGGGACTCCAGGAAGGAGGCTGGGAAGAAAGAGAAAAGGATATGTTACTGGAGCAGGGGAATGGTACTGCCTCTGCACTGAGGCTCAGCCACACCACAAAACCAAATCACGAACCAGCAGGGCTGATCTCTGCGAGGGCCTGCGTCTGGTCCCTGCAGGCCAGGGTGGTGCTGGGGGGCAGCTGAGGGGCTGGCGAGTCACAGAAGTGGAGAGCACGCATCTCTCCCGTGATCAGTGAGATATCTGGAACAGCCTCTGCCACGTGGAGAGCTGCTGGGAGCTCAACGTGAGCACAGGCACCTGCCAGGAAACAGTGACATTAGCGTGGTGCTCGTTTGTCCTCTGGCTGGTACAAAGGCACAGCAACTGTGGCCTACAGAGAGGAGAGGGCAGGATGCACCCTGGGAGCACTGGGCAGTTGGTTTCTAGCTGTTACCTGGAAGCAGGTCTCGGAAGTCAGTGAGGTAGTTCCCTGTCCATTCACGGGCTGGGTTACAGGCCAGCTCTAGCTCGTAGGGAGTCACAATAGGCCGATAAAAATCACTGGAGTCCAGCAGAGAGTTCTGGGCACAGGCCACCAGTACAAAAATGTCTACCTCCAGAAAGTTGGCCAGCTTGGCAGGGTTTGGTTTCCCCACGGCTAGCGTGTAGCTGCGCTTGCCAGCCCGGTGCAGAAGCTCTCGGAGGTGCTGCAACACAGCGAGGTAGCCTGCCACACCGAGAGTGCCCACCAGGATGCCCACCACCTGGGCATCCCGGGCCCGCTCCACAAGGTAGAGGCGCCGCATCAGGGCTCGGTTGACATTGAGGGTCTCACGGCGGCCACAATTGGTGGCAGGGTCAAAGGAGCTGAAGGGGCAGCAGTTCCAGGTCAGCATGAAGCTGGTGAGGGCCAGGCCCTCAGCTCCCACATAGAACATAGCACAGTCCTGCAGCCCTCCCGGAGCCTCCACTGGGAACTGGCGGCCAAACTGCCGCACGTCCCCAGGCAGTGCAGGACCAGGTGGGTCCCCACACACCACCCTGGAGAAGATGATATTAGGGTACTCAGGGGACAACTGCTGTTCCAGCACACCTGAAGGGAGACAACAGTGAGGATAAAACATGCCCACAGATCTCTCCTACGAAGGTGGGACAACAAATTAGGAGACAACAGAGATCAGAAGTGAAGGATGAGACTGACTGCCTGCTGCTGCTTCTTCCCCGAGAGCTCTGCAGAACTCTGAGCACTGCTAGAGCCACCCCCCCCCCACAAGCCCTCCCCTCCCTAGTCCGTGGCACTCACCCATCGCATGGGCATAGACCACATCACTCAGCACCACCACATGGCTTGCTCTGTCTGGGTAGAGCTCCCGGAAAGCCTCTGCGCAACACCTGACGTCCATGGGCTGCTTCCCAAAGATGTGCAGCACTGGGAGTTTTCTGCAGGGGCTGAGGCAAGCTGGGCCATAGTGCAGCACCGCCTCGGCACCTGCGTGCTCGGCCGCCACTTCGTCCACACAACAGCTGTAGGGAGGGCGGACCCGGTGTCAGATAGGCTACATACCACGGAGCTCTTCCTCCTCCCTGGCACCGCTGTCCCGAGCCGGAGCAGCTCCGGCCCACGGCCCTGCCAGGCAGACGACAAGCAGCTCCGTTTCTGTCCGTAGAGGACAGGACACCCCTCCACAGCCTCATGCCGACCTGCCGTACGTAGTATCTCCCAGGACGTACACTTCGGCTCCGGTGGCCGCCTCCATCCGGGTCGCCACTGCCACCGCGTCCGCCAGAAGCTCGTCGGGAAACTGGAGAGCAATCTGGGGCGAGACAGAGGTTGAGGCACTGCGCAGGGCAGATCGCAGCCCCCGGTCCCGCTCCGCTCTCGGCACCGCTCACCTTGCGGAACCCGCCTTCCCGCACGAAGGCAGCAGCCCGGCCCATCTCGTAGAAGCCGTCGAGGTCCCCCCGCGGCGCCGCCGCTGGGCCCAACTGCCGCCGCAGCGCGGTCTCGCCGTCGCTGCTGAAGGCCGTTGCCATGGCGCCGCGGGGCTGGCGGTCACGCTCGACACGCGGGGGCTCCCTGCAACCGCTTCCGGGCTGGGCTTCGGAGATGACCAATTAGAACTCAGCAGCGCCCGCCCCTTACCCGGAAAATCCGTCCCTGGTGGACCAGAGCCTATCGCGCTTCACGGCGAGGCGGAGAGGGGAAGGATAGCCAATGAAAAGAGGCGCCCTTCGCGGATCATTATGGTCTATGTAGTTCTGTCGCTGTTGTCAGGCAAGGCAGCCAATAAGCGAGCGCGGTGGAGGCGGGAGCGTGACGTTAGTTCCGCTCTGCTGCTGCGGTTCCGTTCACGTGTTCCGTGCGGGTCAGGTGACGCGTTCGCGCCCGCCCACCCGCCCGGCCGGCTCCGTTTCGCTGTGTTCCCCGCCGCTGCCGCCATGACGGGGCTCGCGCTGCTGTACTCGGGCCTTGGCCTCGCCTTCTGGACCACGCTGCTGGGCGTCGGTCAGCGCCGGGGCGGCGGGCGTGGGGAATGGGGGACGGGCTGGGACAGAGGGTGTGGGGGTCACCGAACGGGGCTGTGGGGCTGGGAATCGTGGGCACAGACAGGGCTGGGCTGGGGAGCTGGGCTCTGGCCGTGATGAGAGACCATAGTTCGGGCTTGTATCTGTGCTGTCGGCTCCTTTGCCGGAGAGGGACTGGGGGCGGTGTGTGTGTGTTGCTGTGGTGTGAAAAAGGAAGGTGGGGTGTCAGGGTGTAAAGTTGTCAGTCCTCTGTTGGCTGAGCTGCTCAGGAGGGCTGGCCTTTGGCCTACCATGGCACCGAGACTACTGCTGTGGGCCTTCTCAGCCTGAACATCACCACTAGGGTGCTTTCACCTGCTCTGTCTGAAGGCTTGGACCCCTAGCAGCGCTGTGTATCTGTCAACTGCTCTTGCACATGCAGCTTGCAGCACTCGGAGCCTGTCCAGCTTAAGAAATTGATTTGCTTTTCCATGCATGTGAGAGCAGAAAAGTGATGGTGCCAGTCAAGGGTCGTGTGGATTTGGCAGGTCAGGGGAGCTAAAAGTAGGTGCCTGGCTTTTCAGGCTGTGAATGCTGCTGCCTGTTGGAGCAGATTAGGGAAACGTGCAAGTTTGGATGGTTTTCGCATCTGTGTGGCTGTATTGGTGCTTGTGGCAGCCCAGGCTTCTGCCTGAGGGGTTGTGGGGAGATTTTATGCTGGAGCTGATGCCTGTTTCCTCTATCAGTGCTGAGTTAAGTGACCAAGAGCCAGGCAGAGGCCAAGGAGACTTTGACTCCTGCCTCAATGTTTGAGTGATGGGAGAGGCCGAGTCAGAGGTGAAGGGCGTCTCACTCCCTCATGTTTCCAGGGGCTTGGTGAACCCAGTGTCTGGCCCAGGGCTTCCTTACTGGGCCCTCTGAGTCACGCAGCCCATGCCCACGCAGATGCATGCAGCAGACTTAAGACTGTTGGAAAATCTCTGTGACCTGAGTGTAGATGTTCTTAGCTTCCCCTTCTGTGGTGCAATATCAAATAGGGGAAGGTATGAGCAGGAAATGGTCTTTCTCTGTGCAATGTTCTGGTGGTGCCTTTTTGTGTTTTTCCTCCTTATTCTGAGCTCTGCTTTGGTGCTTCAGCCCTGTTGCTCAGCTGTTTGCTGTCCTGACTGCAGGACTGGGAACTAAAGCTCACAGGAAAGCATTCTTAACTCTCTCTTATATATCAATCCAAGGTTATGCCTGCTATTGAAGATAGGAAAGGAGTCCTTAAGATCTGCCCTGAGCTGGTTGTAGCTCTTCCTTAGTGCTCTTGAAGAGTGGGAGCAGCTGAGGCTGGTTTGGTTCAGTTCCTGCTCTGCTAGCCAAGCCAAAACAGAAGCTGCAGTCCAACATGGCCCAGCCATAGAGATCATCCCTGAAGGTCATGAGGCATGTGGGCTGGGATATGGCTTCCCTTTGTACTCCCTGGCTGTGGTGACACAGTTCCTCATTTGTGTGTCACAAAAGGAGGGGAGGGGAACAGCCCCATTCTGTGGGCAGGAGAAGGGATCAGCATTGCCACTTCCCATTTTGGGAGGAAGTTTGGCTGGTAGTGCTTGTAGTTCTCTTGGTGCATGGGGTGCAGAGTCCCGAGTTGTGCATGGAGGGGCTTAGTACCCTGGAACAATTGGAACATCCCTTCTCTGAGGCTGGCACATCTCCCTACATTGCAGCACCGAGGCCCTCGGGTGGGATGAGTCATCCGGAAAGTCTTACCTATGGGCCAGAAAGGGCTCTTCTGCTCCTGTATTGCTGCTGGGCAAGTTGTTGGCTCCAGGCTGTGACTCTGGTGGGGAAAAGAGCAGCAGGATGCATGCAGTGACCTCTTTGGTGCTTTTAAGCATTTCAGGAGTCTCCAGTTTCTTCTTTTTCAGCCTGTACTCCAAGTCAGTGTCACAGAGCCAGTCATCGGTGGTAGAGCTGCCCCTTCCTCCTTTTTATTTGGTGCAGAGCAGACAATGTTATGCTGCCTGTGCTTACCTGTTCCTTAGGGACCAGGTCACACTGTCTTCTCCAGCTGTATGGTGTGATCCATGCAAAGAGCAAAATGTCTCTTCTGGTCTGCAGCGGTCTTTCCTGCTTCTGAGCTCAAAGAGAGGCAAAGTTTTGGTGCAGGCAACTCTGCATCTCTTTTGGCTGCACAGGGCTGCTGGCTCCTGGCTGCAATTCTGCACAGGAGTGGAACACTCAAGAGTACAACAGGGCAAACTGTCCTTGGAATCCCCCATGGAAAGGAACAGTTTTTCTGAGTTTCTAAGGGCTGCGCTTTGCTATCTCCTGCATATATTGGAGTACAACTTTATCTGGAAATGACTGACCGTGGGACAAATGCTGAGGACAGCAAGCTTGTCCACATCCTTGGAAAGAGGGTGCTGAGGAGCAGCTTCTGGTGTTTATGGGTTTCTGGGAAGCAGCACAGACCGTAGTGGGATGGTGACTGAGTGGCATCTGATGGTCACTTGGGGCACACCCTTACTCCTCTTGCCTTCCCTGTGAGAGAGAACAGCTCACAGCCATGGCTTTTCAGTGTAGCTGAGCTGCTGGGTGATGCAATTGGAGACCTGGGGCACAGGCATGTGGGTTGCTGTTCATCTGTTGTAGCCTGTCATGGGATATAGGTGCTCAAGGAGGCTCAGGGCACAGAAAATGGGTGCTAAAACCATCACAATCCTTTTCTAGCGTTGGGTCTGGGAGTATTGCAGGTCTAGGCTGTCTCTGTCCTGCTGTGATGTGGAAGTGCCAGGATCACTAGGGTAGGATTTTCATGGAAGGGACACATTGCCCCATAGGTCTGCACAGCTGAGCCAGTCTTCTGCGTAACCCTCCTGCATGCTGTGCTGTGCTCCTGGGCATCTGTCCCAGGGCTTCACAGGTAGGAGAGGAAATGGCAGTGCCAGGCTGAAAGCTGGTGCCTGTCTGAAGGTTCCCATGTCACTCTTGCTTTCCAGGGGTCTGCTACACGATATTTGACCTGGGCTTCCGTTTCGATGTGGCCTGGTGAGTTTCCTATCAATACTATCATCCCTGGGAGTCTTATGGGGAGATGGGTAGGGTTGGCAGTGCCTGCAGAGAACAGTGCTCACTTCTGAGCAATGGGCACTAGTTACTGCATCTCTGGGAAACAAGCTGCAGTGAGCAGGGTCTCTGCTCCCTGTGAGCAGGATAGATGCAGCCCACACATACATGCAGTTGATGCTGTTTGGAATCCTGGTGCAGCCATCCCACCCTTCCCACCCCAGACTTCCCAGTCACAGAGTTTTGGGAAGGAAAATCTTGGTCCATTCAGTTGAGAGTCCTCTGGCAGAGAGAGGCTCTTGAGTCCCACTGTCTATCAGTGCCCAACCCATCTCTGGCTGTATGATCAAGTGGAGAGGCACCTGTTTTGGGGCTGTGCACTACAACTATCAGGGCTCAATCTATGTGCTAACTCAGGGCATTTCTTCCTCTGCAGGTTCCTGACAGAGACCTCACCTTTCATGTGGTCCAACCTGGGTATTGGCTTGGCCATCTCCCTGTCTGTGGTGGGAGCTGCCTGGTGAGTGTGGCTGGCTCTTCAGCAGGCTCCTGCTGTCCCAATTCAGTAACTGTATACACTGGAGTATCCATGTGGCGGGGCAGGGGCAAAATAGTCTGTACGTACAGGAACGTGGAGGCTGCTGGGGGGTCTGGGCAGACCACTTTGCAGACTGCAATGGCTGTGGAGAGGCAGGGATGTGCCTAGCTCTCTGGAGCCACACCCCAGAGCCCAGGCTGTGTGGTGCTGGTTCTTGTGTGCCAGCAGCTTTGCTGGTGTAGATGGTGGAACTTGAGGCCACTTGTACCCTGAGGATGGACAGGCCAAGTCCAGTGTCCGCTAGCTGCATGCCTGATTCTTTGCTCAGCTGGAAGACCCTGGTTTTGCTGTTGAATCCTCCTGTGAGTACCAGACCTTCCACCAACCACCCTTGTCTGCCACAGGGGGATTTACATCACAGGCTCAAGCATCATTGGTGGTGGAGTCAAAGCCCCTCGGATCAAAACCAAGAACCTGGTCAGGTAAGCACAGACCTGGGGTTAGTGCTTTATGCTGTGTCTGAACGGGGCAGGTCTCAGCCTTGTGCAGAAGTTTCTGTCCTGTTTCTAGCTGGGTGCTACTTGCAGACTGTTCCTTGCTGAGCTGCTGCTGCTGCTGTTTGTTTTCAAAACAAAGAGCCTTAAAGGAGCCAGAGTGCTGCTTTGGAGAGCAGTGTTATATCACACAGTGAATGAGCCCAGTGTGTTCAAAACAAATGTTGTGAGATCACGCTTATTACTGCCTCAGGCAAAGGTTCCCCTGGCCAGACTTTGCACAATCCTTCCCTGAAGGAGCAGAATGAGGCTGAAGGCTCTCTGGGCCTGCTTCTCACAGGGCTGTCACAGCTACCTTGGGTGGCACAGCACAACTATCACCCAGCCTTCATGTTTGGCACCTCCACCTTGTTTGGGAGAAAAGCAGTGGGTAGCCTAGACTGCCCTTCTATCATCCTTGGCAGCAGTGGGACAGGATCAGAGGGTGGCTGTGGAGGGGTCTGGTTGCTGGCTGGCTGGGCCTGAAGTGATGGTGGCTGGTCAGGCTGGGGCAGAGCCTGGGACTGACAGAAACACTGTGCTCAGACTTTGCCTTTCTTCCCCAGCATCATTTTCTGCGAGGCTGTGGCCATCTACGGTATCATCATGGCAATAGTCATCAGTAACATGGCTGAGGTATGGCAGGATCGCTGTCATGCCAACCCTGCACCAGTTTTGGGGTCAAGGTGGGAACGGACCAGTGTTGTGAGTGGTGGCCCTGTGAGGACTTTGGACAGTCATGACTCTGGGAGCCCCTGGGCTGGTGGTCTGTGCAGTGGCCCTTGCCCATGCTGAACAGTGGGTTGGGGGGAGGTGTCATGAAGCCACACAGGGATATGAAGTCAGAAACCAGCTCTGGCCAAAATGCAGCTCCCTCAAGCTGTACTGGGGACAGGTACCTCTCCCAGAGACCACAGACTTGCTGCTAACCCAGGCCATGTGTTTTCCCTCAGCCCTTCACTGCAGTCACCCCAGAAGAAATTGGAGCCAGGAACTACCATGCAGGTAAGGACTGGTCAGTCCCTGATGCTGTTGCTCTGAGCATTGCCACACCCTGACCATCATCTTCTGACCAGCCTGCTGCAAGTGTCTGAAGGACATTTGACTCTTCTGCCAAAAATTGTCTTTTTAGCTACCTTTTGGAGACCTTCCTACACCTAGGTGGGCTGTGCTGCCCAGCAGCAGCACTGTTCCTCCCTCAGGCAGCAGCAGGTTGCTGTCACCTGCTGACCTGATGCCACAGGAGCTGGGGCACACCCTGGAGCAATCCCGCTGGCACTTGGCAGTGCAAGGTCTTCTGTCACCTCAAGGCAAAGGTGGTGCAGCATACCCCACGTGCAGGTGGAAGGGGGTTATACCCTCTTGCAATGTTCCTCTCTCACAGGTTTCTCCATGTTTGGGGCTGGCCTGACTGTGGGATTATGCAATCTCTTCTGTGGTGTCTGCGTGGGCATTGTGGGCAGCGGGGCTGCTCTGGCTGATGCCCAGAATGCCAGCCTCTTTGTCAAGATTCTGATTGTGGAGATCTTTGGCAGTGCCATAGGGCTGTTTGGGGTCATCGTTGCTATCCTGCAGGTACCTGCCTCCTGGGGCCACCAGGCTTACATGAGCACATGGTGCCTGTCACTGTGAGTGCTCTTGAACTCCAGGTAGACACATCTGGGCTCTGACACAGTCCTCTACATTGGGATGGGGAGGCAGTTTGCAAAGTTTGGGGTGGCATGACTCTCCCCACAGCCATGCCACTTGCATGCAGTGTGAACTCTTAATGGCCCTTCTGAGTAACTGTCACCGAGGGTGTTACCGAGGGTGCACCCTGTTCTTATCAGTGGGGCTGATAAGCTGCTTGCAGCTTCTGAATAATCCTGGGGTGCTTGGGTGGGACAGAGGTGATGGATTGGAATTTGTGGGGCACAGCCTAACCTCTTTTCTTTCCTTCTAGACATCTAAAGTAAAAATGGGCAACTGAGCCCTGTCCCACCCAGCCTGTTCCAGCCCGCCCCAGGAGGCGCTGTATATACTTATTTAATGTTTCTATCCTTGACTGAGGCGGGAGCTGCCTGGCAGTGAAGTGGGAGCCTGGCTGTGTAAAGCCCCAACCCACCGATCTATCGGCCCCTCGGAAGAAACAAATTTCTCTGTGTGAATTTTGCCCTCGGCAGCCTGGCCCAGCCCCTGTGGCCCTGCTGCTGTGTGTGTCCCCGGTCTGCGTAGAATCAACTACCAGTGCAATTCTGTGTCTGTGAAATAAATATGATTCTTGTCCAAGGATGCAGCTCTGCCTCTGCCCTGCACATGTCAGGGAGGCTTGCAGAGAGCAAAGGCTGACTCTGTGTTCAGAGATTCCCCTCTGTGCCTCTGGCAAAGTCCCTTTCCTGTGCCAGAAGCCTGCTGGTGTCCTGCCTCTGTGAGGTTAACCCTGCTGCCTGCTCAACCTGCAAGAGGCCAGCCTCTGAGCTGTGAGAAGAGCTACCCAGAGCAGGTAGGAGGCTGCAGGAACAGGTAGCTGGCAGCTCCATGCTGCCTCTGCCAGGCTTTTGCCACTGCTGGCACTGTCCCTCGCTAGGCATACTGGAGGCACAGGCACAAGCTGGTTTTGGCTTTTTTGCTCCAATCCAGGTAGTTAAACAGAAGGAGTGTTCCAGTGTCCATAGTCCCATTGTGCAGCTGGGGAGCACCAAACATGCAGAGGAACAAAGCTTTGTTCCTTACGAGGATGTCTTCAGCCAGCAGCCCCCCTGGGTGCTGCTTTGTGCCAGAACTCTAGTCTGCAGTGCCCCACTGTCCCAGGGGGCCCTGGCAGAGGTCCCAGGGGTGGGGATGTTATGTGCTGACTCTGCTCCCCTCTGCCTGACCGTGGTGAATGCAGCATGGGGAAACCGGCTGTGGACAGCTGGGCCTGCAGCTCATCTGCTGCTTGGGGGAAGGGAAGAACAAGGTCCTCCTGCCTCCGCTCTGCAGAAAGCCTGGAGCCAATGCTGCTGCAATCTGCTGTATCCAGCACAAGGTCTTCATCCATCCTGTGCTGCCAGTACACTTTTGTAGGGGAAGAATAATCAATTCCCTGGTGCTGTTAGTTCTGTATCTAAGCAGATTCACACCTGGAACTGCTCATCTTGCTTCCCACCTGGATGCCACAGACTGAGACACTGATGGGGCTGATGGAGCCCCAGAGGGGCTCGCACGTGCTGATTTTTGCCCTTGGACTAGGACATATGCCTCTGCATGGCCTCTGAGTTGTGCTGGTCTCCCAAGTGTGCTCCACATTGTCCTGTATTTTGAGAAGACACTGCATTTCAGCCGTGGGTGTGGAAAGACTGCTGGAGCAAACCAAGCCTGTGCTGGCTTGCTTTTTGGGCTGGAGGCTGTGAGAGGAACTCCGTGTGCCCCATGTGAAAACAGGGACACAAGCTGGGCTCTGCCTGCTCAGGAGGGTGTGGGCAGACTTTTACTTGTCCTGCAGGAGAGCTGTACCTTTGTTCTCTGGCACTGCCACTGCTGCAGGCCAGAAGCATCTGAAGCTTTAAAATGGCAGGGCCATCTTGTCAGACCTATGCCAAATACGTGGGGCTGCATTTAGGAAGGAGACACCTGTTTTTAGAGATCCTGCACTGGTGGTAGAGAAGTTCTATGAGTTAATTTTCTGTTCCCCAAATCTTACCTGTGCATATCGTGGGTTTGACGGGGGAACAGGCTGTAGACTTGCCCACAGATACTTTGTGAGGACTCAGTACCTACCAGGGCTAGTCTTATGGTGGCTGAGGTAGCTCATGTCTTGTCTCCTGCACCTGATAGCAGTGAGGTGAGCATACCCTGCACTTCCTTGTTCTAGGTGTGTGTGCTTGGGTTCTAGGACTTGGGTGTGCTCAATACCTGCTGCTCAACCATGGAGCAAAAGCTTAACTGAGGTTCTGGGATCTTTGACCTTGTCTCACTTGGGAGCAGCAGTGAGAGTTGGAAGATGATTTGGTGGGTGCGTGTAAGTACTTATGGGGGAAATGTTGCGTGCCCAAGAGCTGAACCAAGAACTTGAGACAGAAATTGGATGGCTTTCAGCAGGGCTTGCTTACAGAGGTGGAGCAGGGCTGGGCTAGATTGGTTGGGTGCTGCTCTGATCTCTGTTTTAAGATCATCCTCTGAAGTGAGCTGCTGTGGGACAAAGGGAAAGCCCTTCCTCAGGTGTGCAGCCAGGCACAAGGTACAAGAGGAGGCCTGGGTGGAGAAGCTGCTCACAGTGAACACAAATGCCATGGGTTGGCTGGCAAGAAGGGAAAGGCTGAAGATAGTGCAAAAACTACTTGTGCTGAGCCAAACTCACAGAGAGATCAGCACAAGATCTTTTGATGACACACCGTTGTGAGAGGGAGAGTGAAGTTTTTGTGTTTCCTAGCAATGAAACATGGAAGGTGGATGTGGGCCCTAGAAGGAAGCCACAAATAGGTCGCGACAGGCACTGAACTGGCTCGGGGTCGAGGCAATTGCCCTGGATGGGTTCCTGAAAGCACTAACTGAAACGCAGCGGAAAAGAGGGGAGAAAGAAACATCGAGAGCCCCTGTCCCGAGGGCCGCCCGGAGGGTTCCCGGGGCCAAGGCCGAGCACATCGGGGCGGCGCGGGGGCCGCATCGAGCATCGCGGGCAGAGGGTCTGCGGGCAGGGGACTCCGCGCCCGGGGGATCCTGGGCCCCGACGGGCTTGCCCTGGCCCGGCGTCCGCACGGCCCTGGAACACGGGGCGGACGGTGGCAGCAGCCCCGCCCGGTGCGGCGGCGGCGGGCGGAGCCGGCGTGCGGGCGCGGCCCCGTCTCCCTGCGGCTCTCGGCGGTGCGGCTGCCCCGGCCGGCAGGCCCCCCGCGGCAGCCCCGGGCATGGGAGCCCGCGGGTCGGCGGCCGGGGCTGGAGGAGGAAGAGAAGGAAGAGCAAGAGAAGGAGGAGGTGGCGGTGGGGGCCGCTGACCGGCGCCGGGGCGGCGCGGCAGCCCCCGAGGCCGCGGTGAGTTGAACGGCGCGAACAGGCCTGACTGGGTCGGGGGGAGCCGAGGATGCGACCTAGGCAATGTGATCTTGGTCACTTATGGATGGCACATCCCTGATTCGGGAAAAAGCCTGTTTTCGAGGGTGTTCCACGTTTTTAGATAAGTTTTAGTAATGTGTCTGGGACTGGAAACAGTCGGGGGGGTTGTCGCGTTGAATATGTCCCCTCGCCTGCCACTGGCCTGGAGAAGAGGGGCACAGGGGAAGCCAACGGCCCTGCGGCCACCGACTCCCTGTGTGCCTCCATAGGGACGAGCATCACCAGCCCCACGGCATACACCACACCAGGGTGAGTCCCTGGATGCCAGTTCCCCAACTCCAGGTTGCTTTCGACCTCTCGCACTCTGTGAAGGTGCTGTGGTGGAGGGGAGATTACATCATAATTCATAGCCCCCCGTGCTTAGCGGGAGGTTTTAAGCCCACTCGTGTTTGTGGCATTCGGTGCCTTCGCTTTTGTTCCCGGCGAGCATTGCACTTTACCCACCTTGTGCACCACCCTGCAAACGGGTCCGTAAAACTCGCTGTCATTTGTCCCTAGCACCTCCCTGCCTGGCTGTTGAGACACCGCTGCTCCATGTGCTGGAGCCTGCTGCGAGGGCTTTTGAGGAGGATTTCTGGCAGGCGCTAGGGGTAGGCAGGTCCTTACGTCATGGACTGTGCTGGGTGACAGGGCACTGTGGCCATGAGAAGGTTTGGGAGATAATGGCAAAGCTGGCTCTTTTCCACAGGGCAATTTTCTAGAAGAAAATGCGATGAGGGGTAGGGGTGCTGGCCTGTGCCAGGAGACTCCTGCCCACGGGGATTCCACGGTGCATCCTGCAGAGAGAAGGAGGGTGCACACAATCGGGGCATCAAGCTTAGAGCCTTTTCCAGCATGTCCCTGCCTGGAATGGGTTCCAGCCAGCACCCTGCTGCCTGCTGGAGTCTGCCCTGTGGCTGGGAGCGGGCAGTCAGAGCAGGGTTGGGCAGAGACCATACTTCAAACCTCAGCTCTGATCCCCACTCCCAGCACCTGTGCTGCCATCAGTCTTGCCCTGTAGCTCCCTGGGGGGCTCAACTGGCCAGGGGTGGCAGCTGCTGGTGGGTGTCCCCAGGTTCTGGGCCGGTTGCCAGTGCTCTTGGATCCTAGCTGCACTCTTCCCAAGGGGTCCTACTGCAGCTCCCAACCTGACGGGTTCTCCCTAGGGTCCTTGCAGCAGCACTGGGCTGGCCTCGGGTCCCTAGGGCCTTGCAAGCCCTCAAGCCTGTTCTTCGCAGTTGTCTTGCTGTGCCCTAGCAGCTTCCCTCAGGACAGAGACTGATGCAGGGGCCAGGGCAGGAACTGAGGTGCATGGCCATGCTGCAGCCTGAGTCCTGACAGTGGTGGAACTAGGGAGGAACAGACAGTTTGGCTCATCTGGGGCTCTCCGGTGACTCTCCCAGCTGCTTTCCGACAGGACTCTGGCCCAGCTCCATGTGTCATGTGGGAGATATAGAGACCCTGGCTCCCAGAGGCTCCCAGCATCCCAGGGCGCCTTGCCAATGGCAACAGGAGGAGAGAAGACCTACACCGGCGGCTGTAAACTGGACTCCGCTGGACATGACAGAGACCACAGCCTCAGTGGCCAGGACATACTGCTCAGCTCAGCATTTGCTGTGCAGCTGCTTACCCCACTGGGTGCCCTCAGGAGGGTCCTGCTGGCATGGCACTCACTTCTGGCTCTGCTTTGCTGCCACTGCTGGGGTGCAGAACTGCAGAGGCAGTGGGATGTGTAGTAGAGAAATGGGGTGCTTTAGAAAGGGATGCCGAATGGGGATCCCCGCAGTGCCTTTGGGACACCCCAGGCTGGCCACATTTTTTGAGAGTGTGCTTTCTCCGTACCTCTTCTAAGGGCCTGTAGCCTTCGTGGGAGCCCTTTGTGGCGTAATCCATGGGTTTATGCTCATCCCCTGCTGGGAGTGGGCAACGGGGATGGGGAGAGTGTCTGGCCTGGTCTTGGCCTTGGCCATAGAAAGCAGGAAAGAGATTTGCTGTGTGGGGCTGTGAACGTTTCATGTCTTCATGGTCGTGCCTTCAGAGCAGGGGTCTGAGCACAGCAATCCCCAGGTGCCGTCTGGCTAATTGACCTGTGGGGCCCATCACCTCTGCATCAGACCTTATGCTGCTCCTTCTGTCCCAGTGTTGGTTTTGCTGGTGTTAGGAGCCCAGGCTGGCAATATCCTGAGTGTGAGGTGTCTCAGCAGGATTTGGACCGTGGCTGGAGCTGCCCCTCTGCCCCACTGAGAGCACATGTCCACCTACCTGTGCCCAGAAGATGACCAGGCTGCTCTTGGGGGTGACCCTGGAAAGGATTTGCAAGGCCGTGCTGCTGCTCTGCCTGCTCCACTTTGTCATCATCATGATCCTCTACTTTGATGTCTACGCGCAGCACCTGGACTTCTTCAGCCGCTTCAATGCCAGGAATGCCTCACGCGCCCACCCCAACTCCAACTCATCCCGCCCCAATAGCACCATCCCCAGCTATGGGCTGGCTGGTGCTGAGGCTCCATCCCCCAGCACCAAGCCCAGCACCAATCAGTCTGCCACTGAGAAGCCCTTGCAGCCCTGCCAGGAGACACCTCCTGGCTTAGGTGAGACATATGGGGTGAGTGTGTGGGTTGAGTTGGTCTCTGTCTCCCAGTACAGGGCTGAAGTGGGTGTCATCCTTGTTCCCTGGGCCCTGGGCATGGCTTCCTGGTGGTCTCAGAGGTGGGGCAGTGGAGGAAGTCCAGTCTGTAACAGCAGATTTCAGGTTTTATTAGTGGCTTGCCAAGTCTCTCTGTCCCTGTTAGAGAAAAGTTTAGGGCATTCTCTGCCCTCATCAGTGCTGATGCCCCTTGCAGGTGTCCCATCTGTTTGCTCTGCTGTCTTGGTTGGGAGCGGCAAGTGGCCATGACTCTGACCATGTCCTGTTCTGTGGGTATCACCCTTCCTTCCCTCTTACAGTTGGGCGCCTGCTCATTGAGTTCAGTTCTCCCATGAGCATGGAGCGGGTGCAGCGGGAAAACCCTGACGTGCGCCAGGGTGGCAAGTACACACCTCCAGACTGCCTGCCCCGGCAGAAGGTGGCCATCCTCATCCCTTTCCGGCACCGCGAGCACCACCTCAAATACTGGCTGCACTACCTGCACCCCATCCTGCGCCGTCAGAAGGTGGCTTATGGCATCTACATCATCAACCAGGTAAGGGGGTTAGGGGAAAGGGGGTGACAAGACCAGATTGGGCAGGCAAGCATCACTGAGCTCTGCCCTGCAGTTTGGCGAGGACACCTTCAACCGGGCCAAGCTGCTGAATGTGGGGTTCCTGGAGGCGCTCAAAGACGACGAGGAGTATGACTGCTTCATCTTCAGTGATGTGGACCTCATTCCTATGGATGACCGCAACCTCTATCGCTGCTATGAGCAGCCGCGGCACTTTGCCGTTGGCATGGACAAGTTTGGGTTCAGGTGGGTGCATTGGAGGGCTGAGGTGTTTACACTTGGACAGGGCTGGTGTGGCCTGGCTGGAATGACACTGGTGCCACCAGCATCAGTTGTCATCTGGGGCATGTGCAGGGCCACTAGCTCGTATTGCAGACATGGGATGGGAGAGGGTAAAGAGCCTTGGGTAGGAGGATGATGTAGGGGATGGGCCAGCTAGTGCTTGTCTCTGGAGGTCCTTGTGGGGCTGACCCTGATCCTTGCCTGTCCCTGAGCCTGATCTGTTTGCTGTCATCCTACAGGCTTCCCTATGCTGGCTACTTTGGTGGCGTCTCTGGGCTGAGCAAATCCCAGTTCCTGAAGATCAATGGCTTTCCCAATGAATACTGGGGCTGGGGAGGAGAGGATGATGACATCTTTAACCGGTAGGTGCCAACCCTTTGCCAGTGCCGGATGGTTGAGGTATGCTGGGGGGGTCCCTTGCTGAGCACTGACCTGGCATTCCTACCCAGTGCCAAGGTGCCCCATTTTGTGGGGGATATGCACAGATCGTGCCACTTGGTGGGGAGGGATTGAATTGCCCTCCAACTTGTGGGTTGATGACCCTTGTAGATCAAACTGGTCCCTCCCAGGGTGTTTGGAGAATGAGGAGCACCCACATGCCTTCCTTGTGGATGAACCCTGCCAGTGTGATGGGACCAGTCCCCCTCCCACCATGGTATGAGCTGTGCCAGCAGGGCAGTGTGCCTGCGGGCTCTGCTCCAGGCTGGGGCCAGGATGCTAAACTTGGAAGCATCCAGGGCTGGGACAAAAAACTTGGAAGTGTCTCAGTGGTGACTGCACAGCAGCCAGACAGGCATTTCTGCCTGCAGCCGGCAGGCCGCAGCACAGCCGTGTGCTGAGCTGGAGCTGAATTCCTCTCAACACACCCCGCGTTGGGTGCCAGAGCCAAATGCCCCTGTGTGCACCCTGCATTGGGTGTCAGAAATGAATCACCTTGCATGCACTCTGTGCTGGGTGCTGAAGCCAAATGCACACACCCTGTGTCGGGTACCAGAACTTATTCCCCCTGCATGCACCCCATGCTGAGTGCCTGAACTGGACAGCTGCTGCTTCATCTTCTGTGGGTTTCTTCCTGGTGGTGCCCATGGGAGTAGCATGTGGCCTGTGGTGCACAAACAGCCTGTAATGGCTGGGCGAACAAAACACCCCTTGTAGGTGCTGTGGGCAGGTGTCACGTTTGTGATTTCCATCCAAGGTGGGCTCAGGGTGCAGAACAAGCAGCATTTGGCGGTCTGGGAGAGCTTCAGGCAGCCCTTAATGTTTGAGGAGGGCCTCAAGGGAAGGGCCAGGCACCGGCATTTGGAGAATGTAAAGGGCAGGGGCTGCAGAGGGAGGGTGGGAGGGAGCGATGGTGGTGTGTGCTTAGCACAGGCTGAACACAGCTGGCCTGCAGAGCTGAAAGTTGCTGGGTGGGAGTGGTACTCTAGACACACTCAGCCATGGGCAATGTGGCACTCTTGGTCATGGTACTGGCCCTGCTATGGCCTGGCAATGTCCATCTTGCCTTGGCACAGCCATATTTAACCCAGGACAGGCTGACCCTGGTGGTCTCTGGAACAGGGAATGGAATGCCCTGGTGCCTGCATGCTGATCCTCCTCTGCTCTCTGCCCCCAGCATCTCCCTGAACGGCATGAAGGTGTCGAGGCCCGACATCCGCATTGGCAGGTACCGCATGATCAAGCACGAACGTGACAAACACAATGAACCCAACCCGCAGAGGTGAGTGAGCCACAGTGTACAGGGCAGCTGAGACCCTGGCTGATCACAGGGCCACTGGCTGCCCTGCTCTGCTTGCCCCCTTGGAAATCCATGGCACTGCTAGCACCATGGCAAGCACCCTTCCACATCTCCCCCACCACTCTGCCTCATCCCACTCCCCTTTCCACCAGATTCACCAAGATCCAGAACACCAAAATGACGATGAAGCGGGATGGGATCAGTTCACTGCAGTACCGGCTAGTGGAGGTCTCTCGCCAGCCCATGTACACCAACATCACCGTGGAGATCGGCAGGCCACCCCCGCGCCTAGCCCGGGGCTAGCAGTTACCCTGCCAGCAGAGCTGCTGAGACCCAGCTGTGTCCAGGCTAGCTGGGCACAGCAGGTTTTGCCCCAGCTCCTCAAGAGCCAGGACTGGATGGGGATGTTTTCTGCCTACTCTGCTGCCTTTCGGAGACAGCTGCCTCCCAGCCCCTCAGTCCCCAGGACTTCTCTGTCCCCCTTGTCCCCACCAGTGTGTTTGCAGAACACCCGCCCCATATTGGTGTGTTGGCAAATGAGCCTGGCTGCCCCACATGCAGCTCCTGGCACAGAGGGAGGGGGCATCTTCAGCTCTGGTGAGGAGCCTTCTGCCCATGCCAGCTCCTGTCTGCACCCCAGGCAGGGAGGGTGAGATCCCACTGCTCTGGAAGAGCTGGGAAGGGGGGGTTCCCTGACTAGCGCTGCAAGAAGCAGGGTGCAGGCTTCACCCTTCACCAGCGCTGGAGTGGCTGCTGCCCTGCCCAGGGGTGGGAGCAGCGTGGGCCCCCCTAAGCAGGGAAGGATCAGGGCGACGTTGCTGCCCTAGCCAGGCGCTGCCCATGCTGCTAGGCATGCAGATGTGGCTCGCTGTCTTCCTCTGCTTTAGTCTGGTGCTCAGAGCTGGGCCCTGTCTCAGCTCTGCCAAACAGAGACCTCTGGTTAGCAAATGCCTCTCTCTGTGCCTCAGTTTCCCCAGGGCTGGAAGTGGCTGCTGTATCCTGTATCCCCTCCCCAAAGGCAGATAAGTTGAGTGTGTGTAGAGCCCATGTGTGCATCTGCCCTCCCCACTTCAGGAGAGGGAAGTGAGGGGAATGGGGCTTTTGGGGGGGGCTGGTGCAGGGCAGGGCTGCCCCGTGGCTCCTTCCAGTAGTGAGTGCTCCACAGGCAGTTTGGGGGGTCATTGGGGGTCTCCCCCTTCTCTGACTTCTCCCCTGCAGGCCTGGGGCAGGGGGACTGCAAGCAGGAGAGGCTGAGGCTGTGCAGAGTGGGCATCCCATGTCCCTTCATGGGACTGGGAGCCCATGGACCCCTCAACATCCTCTTGGAGGGCCTGGCACCAGTAGGGCTGGGAGCAGGGCAGCACGCCAGAGCAGGGGCGCCCCGGCGACTTTTGTACATTTGAATGTCTGACCCTTTTTTTCAGCATACGTTGAATGCAGCGTTTGGTCGCAGAGACCAAGGTTTTTGTATTTAATAAAAGTTTCAAAGGTTTGTGGGGTCTGGCGGTGGGGGAATCGCCATCAGATGGGGCAGTTTCAGCATCCAGCTAGGATGATGCGCCCAGGGCATGCATGGGGCAGAGCTGACCAGCCTCACTATGCCATGGACACTTGCTGCCCACCCCGCCTTGGGGATAATGATCTACCCTGGGGGCAGGGATGAGCCTCCATTCCCCCTCTTGTGCCTTAGCTCCTGTTGGTTTTGTAGGTCCAAGTGGCACATTCCTCAGCACTCAGCCTGACTGACCAATGCCAGCTCAGGCTGTTGAAGGGTGAGAGGCAGATACAGCAGTTCCCCACTCTCCCAATTCCCCCTACTCCCAGGGTTCCCAAAGAAGGACACAAGCAGGAAATGGCCTCAGGAATATAAATTTCATTAAAATCTAGGATACTTTAGAACTCTACACCGGGAGATTCACTGGCACAGGTAGCGCTGCCCAGGGACGTGCACGTTATTGCTAACAATTAGAGGTGAAGAGTAGTGGCATGACACGTGGGGCAGGGCATGGGCACCATGCGGGAACCTGTGCCCCTCGCTGCAGCACAGCGGGGGGCTCGGGACGGGGGAGCTGGAACATCCTGCCAGGGCTCAGCACCCACTGCCCATTCCCTCCCACCACGGTGCCAAGCTGCGCCATTGTCCTTGTGCCAGCCTTGGGGCTGTACCATGGGGAATGCAGGATGCTGGCTGGGAGAGCAGTGAGGTGGGAAGAGTCTCACCCATTCCACCCCAAATCAAGAGCTCCAAGCCCTTTTGCTGGAGCTGGAAGACAGGTTTAAAACCGCTCGGCCTTTGCCAGTGCATCCTGCTCCACCAATACTGGTTGGGGACCAAGCATCCCCAAATGGCTCAGAGAGCGAGCTGGTGCAGGCCCCTGCGTCTCTGCTAGTACCTCACTAGGGTAGATGTCAGTATACATCCTTCCCCCCCTTAGCACCATGGGAGGTCCCTCTGTGCCCGTGCTGAAGCTACCAGGGGAAGCTTGACCCTTGCCCTGCCCTGTCACCCACTGGCCAGGCTTCAGTGTCCCCCAGCCTCCTGCCCTGACACAGGCAGGCAGCAGCACTGGGTTGTGCCCACAGTTTACAACTGTGCCACCCAGGCTGGTACCCACAGTCCCACAATGGGGCTGCAGGGTGGAGGGGTGCAAGGGAGGTGGGGTGAGGAATACCAGCTCGCCACCTGCACAGCCCTAGGGTACCATGCGTATGTGTATGCCTATGTGTGCCATGTATATGCCCATACTGTGTATGTGAGGGACACACATGCACACATACGCTCTAAGTGCTTGTGTCTTGTGCCATGAGATATTGCTGCCCATGCAGGCAGCATGCTTGTCCCCATCTCCCCTTGCTGGCCTGGTGCCTGGCACCATCCCCAGCCACATCTATGGGAGTCTGGAGGCTCTGAGCCACAGCAGGTGCCCACCCGGACTGGGAGTCCCTGCAGTGCCAACGTCTGCCACAACAGCCCTGTGCACACACGGCTTGGGGCAGCTGTGGGCAGTCTTGGCGTGCCCCAGCCCTGGTCCCACCCCACATCCTCCCCATGGCTAGGCCAGAAGGGTGCCTCGTGGCGGGGCAAGCTGTCTGTTGGGGGGCCAAGAGCTGGGGGACATACCATTCCCCCATCCAGTGCATCCCCTCGGGGCAGGACCCCTGCAAAGTGCCTCTGGCTCCCGGCCCTCCCGGGGCTGTGCCCCCTCCTCTCTTGTCCCAGCGTCGCGCACAAAGGTTACCGTAAACACGAGGGTTAACGAACGCCACGGGTGTGTGTGTGTCTGTGTGTGTGTGTGGAGGGGTGGGATGGCAGGGGAGGTTAACCGGCAAGGAGGTGGGGGGGGGGTCTCAGGGACAGGCGCTGAGAGCCCCCCGCGGTCCGGTGCAGCCCGGAGCCAGGCTCCGCCAGCGGAAGGTGCAAAAATGTCACCGCGCAGGAAAGGTTAGAGGGGGTGCAGGGACAGCGAGGGGTCACAGTCTCGAGTCCTGGCTGTGGGCTGAGCCGTTGCTGCCCTGCACGGGGGAGGCAGCTGCCGCCTCACTGCGGCCCTTTTCCGGCTGCAAGGGCTGCACCTCCAGGTGGGACTCGGTAGAGGGGCTGAACGCTGGGGCGTAGCGCCCGCTGCGGTGCTCTGGCAGCGCTGGGCCCCAGTCCTTGCTCGCCTTTGTCGCATTTTTCAAGCGCTAGAGAGAGACAGAGAGAGGGAAGAGGATGGGGACAGGGTTAGCACTACCGTGCTCCTCTGCCCCAGCCTCCTCCAACATGCCAGCAGATTTCAGGAGTGGCCAGAGATGGTGTGCCCCACAGATGCTGCCTGCACACAGCTGCTGAAGGGTGCTGACAGCTCCAGTAGGCAGGGGGACAGCCTTGCAGGCGGTCCCAGGTGGGACACGGACAATGCAGTCTAGTCCCTGGCCACCCACCTCCAACAGTGTGTCCCCCTCAGAGCGGCACACTTTGTAGATGGCATAAATGGGGATGCAGATGACAGAGGAGAGCGCCATGAGGAAGCCAATGCTGATAGCCCAGGTGGGGTAGACGTAGTCATTATAGGAGATTGGCCGGTACTGGATCACTGTGAAGACCAGGATGAACTGGAGAGGGACAGGCCAGTTTCAGCTATTGAGGAGCAGCCAGCCTGCTCTGCCTGTTTCCCTCAGGCAGCCCAGCACTCCCCTCCCCAGGGCAGGCAAGTGGAGTGTCTAAGCAGGCTCTTTGTCCCCTCCTCCCAAGCTCCCGTGCCCCATGGCTGCAATGCTCACAAAGATGATGGCAGGTGAGATGAAACGCCAGCAGATCTGGAAGAAGAGTGGAGGTGGGAAGCCCAGCATCATCTCAATGTCCTTAAAGTAGTTGCGGTGCCCTAAGGAGTCAAGTGTTCATCAGTCCCAGCATGTCTGGGCTGGGGCCCTGGCAGGACTCCCAGCCCTTTCCCACCTCTGCCCAGCACCAGCTTCAGACTCCGGTGGGTGGTGGCACCCGCCAAGCTCCTAAGGCTGCAGCTGCCCCGACTGGCCAACAGCCTTTCCAGTTAGCAAACTGCTGACTGGGTAGAAGTTAGCACACCCCCCTTCCCCACTGGTTGGCTGGGTCAGCCCTGCCAGCTGATTGGCCATAGGTGGTTGCACTTACCATAGATATACATGATGGCCACACACATGATGCAAGAGATGACGACCAAGGAGAAGCTAGCAGCGTAGTTGTCCATCAGCAGGAGCCAGTAGATGCCTGCCTACAAGAGGGACCCATTGGCACAGCTGCCTTAGCAGTACTGCTGCTGTTGGCAGGGCAACAGCACAGGCATTCTGCCAAGGCTGGCATGGCCAAAACCAGCCCGGATACCACCATCGTGGTTGGCATGGCAATGCCCAATACCAGGGTTGTCATGGCGACTCTTAGTCTAGATACTATCACCAGTGCTGGCAAGGCAACATCAGGCCCTGGGTGTCACCACGACCACCACCACCAGGGTGGTCATGGCAAAAATGTGGGCATAGGTGATGGTGTCATTGTGGCAGGTTTGCCGTGGCAATGGCACAGGCAGAATGCACCCTGTCACCACAATCCCTTGGTCACCTACCTGCGTGGTGAGTGGGACACCCAGCAGGAAGCCTGCCACGGCCACCCCCAGTGTCACAAAGGTCTTCCGGCGGATAATCCACTCGTTGCCCACCTCGTCTACGATGGCTGTGACCAGCGTCTCCAGCAGGCAGAACTGCATGTGAGGCGGCAGCATGTCACCACCTTGGCCCCACCATGCCACTTCAGCCCCACAACACTGTTCCACCATGACTTACCTGTGTGCCCAGCCCTAGGAGGATGAGCATGAAGAAGAAGAGGATGGACCAGAGGGGCGATATGGGGAGTAGGGTGAGAGCTTCAGGGTAGGCAACAAAGGCCAGACCAGGGCCGTGGTCAGCCACCTTGGAGACATCCACGCCCAGGTGGTTGGCCATGAAGCCCAGGATGGAAAAGATGACAAAGCCAGCATAGACACTAGTGGCGCAATTGGTGATGCTGATTATGATGCTGTCCCTGTGGGGAGAAGGGTCAGGACTGGGAGCAGGCCTGGATGGCCGTGAAGGGGAAAGGGGACTGCAGCTAGGTGCTCACCGGTAGCAGTTGTTGTGGAACTTGTTGTAGGAGGCCATGGTGATGAGCCCACCCCAGGCACAGCCCAGTGAGTAGAAGATCTGCGAGGCTGCATCACCCCACACCTGCATTGGTGCAGTGGTCAGTGCTGTGCCCCACAGTACTGCTGTCCCTCAGCCATCTGCCATTCCTCATACCCACTCACCTTGGCATTAAGGATTTTGTCCCATTGAGGCGTCAGGTAGTACATGATGCCAGTGAGGGCCCCATCCAGCGTGATGCCGCGCACAAAGAGGATAGTGAGCACCACGTAGGGGAAGGTGGCTGTGAAGTACACCACCTGCAGGGCATCACCTCAGTGGGACAGGGCCACGGACAAAGGGTGTGACCTGGGACAGGGGTGGGGCTATGGAGTAGGGAGGAGCTTCGGTCCAGAGTCTGGAGCAGTGGTCCAGCAGGAAAGGGCATGGCTCAGGATAAGAAGCTGTGGTCAGAGAAGGTGGGGCCATAGCTACATGGGAGGAGCTGTGGCCAGAAGGGGTGTGGCCAGGTAACAAGAGGTGTGTCTGTTTCCAGCATGGGAGGAACAAGTACAGAAGGCTGAGACCACTCCTAAAAGGGGAGGGGCTGTGTCCAGAAGGAGTGGGGCCACCTTGACAATGGGAGGTGCATTTCCAGTAGGGAAGGGGCTATGCCTAGATGGGGCACACCCACCTTCCCCGAGGACTTGACGCCCTTGATGAGGCAGAGGAAGACAACAACCCAGGAGACACCAAGACACCCCAGGAGGGGCAACCGCACCTCGCCCAGGTTCCCGATGTCATCTGACAGGTCCAGCACATACCTCCTACATGGAGGCAGCTAGTGTCAGCATAGCCCACCACCACCATCTCCTCCATCCCCCCACCATCTCCATCCCTGGTACCTCCAGTATTCCTCGCTAGGGCTGGTGCGCTTCTGGGTGGTGTTGAGGAAGTGGGTGAGGTTGAGGGCAGCACGGCTGGAAATGTTCCCGTCCAGCACACCCACACAGTCAGGTGTGTTCCACGGGTTGCTGCAGTATGTCCAGGGCAGCACACGTGTCATGGACACAAAGAAGTAGTAGAAGGCAATACAGATCACCACGTTGTAGTAGATCCCGATGTACGTGGACACCACCATCATCCCGTAGCCCACGCCTGGGAACAGCACCGGGGAGGGGTGAGCGGCATGGTGCAGCACAGCATGGCACACAGCACAAGAGGTTTTGGCAGGGGAAATGGGCAGCATTTTGTGTAGCAGCTATGCAGCCACGCTGTTGCTCATGGCCTGCCTGGTGGTATGCTGGGACGAGGAGCACTGTGCGTGGGATCCTGCACATCCAAGCAAGGCCAGTGGTGCTGAGAGTCCCCTGGGACACGTAGCAATACAGAGGGAATACAAGGCTGGAGGCAAACCCGTCTGTGGCCCTAGCAAACCACTATCTGGACATGTCTCCTGAGTATGGTTACTTTAGGGATACAGCTACCTGGTGGGATGTGACAAAGGCCACATAATCATGGGAAAAAACACCTCAGTCTGAGCATGACACAATGCAGAGCATGTGTGTATGGGGTATCCACCTTCAGACATGACATGGTCATGTCACCCAGCAGGCTGCATGCAGACATATGCCAGGAGAGCTGGCAGCATGGGAGCACACCAGGACATGCATCTGGAGCAGGATCCAGGCACAGCAGGGCAGGCTCCAAGCACTGCCAGCACCCACACACATGGGCACAGCACCCACTGCCTGTGGTGCAGGGAGAGGACCACAGGCATGTGCCCACAGTGGGAGGGGCCACAGGCACCCACTCTATGTTCAGGGGACCTGAGTGGCCTCTGCAGGAATGATGCACTGGGGACACGTGTGGCATGTGCAGGGATGTGTGTGTAATGCCTGCAGCGGATGCCAGTGAAGGGCTGGGGTATGCACAGGAGATGCATCGCGTGTGCAGGGACATGTGTAACGCGTGCAGGGGATCCCAGACAGGCTGTATGAGCAGGGTAGTGCAGCCTGGGGTGGGCATGTGCACGGGGGACCCGTTCCATGCAGGCAGTGATGCATGTGCAAGGCACGCGTGTGTGGGGCTGCAAGAGCCACAGGTGCCTGCATGGGCCTGTGTGATGTGCCAGAGGTGGGGGGGGGGGAGGGGAGGAGAGGGGCTGCACCACGTGCTGAGGGTTGCGCTGGTGGGTGTCCTGTAGCGGCATGTACCCGTGGGAACGGCCAGCTCCTTACCTTTGAACATGGGGCTGACCCTCCACACGCCAAGGCAGCCCTGGCTGGCAAACTGTCCAAAGGAGAGCTCCATGAAGAACAGGGGTATGCCACAAAACACCAGCATGATGAAGTAGGGGAACATGAAGGCACCTAGCGGGCAAGAACCAGAGGGTGAGAGTGGGCAGTGACCCTGGGCAGGGCATAGTTGTGCTCCCTGTGCCCTGCACCATCCTGGCAAGCCAGGGGCCGGCAAGCACCATACAGGGCCATGGTGCATGCCTCCCGTCACCCCCACCCCCCTGACACCCACCTCCCCCATTGCGGTAGCAGAGGTACGGGAAGCGCCAAACGTTGCCCAGCCCCACGGCGTAGCCCACGCTGGTCAGCACGAACTCGATCTGGTTGCCCCAGTTGCCGCGTTTGACGCTCTTGTTCTGTTTGCCCTGCTCCCCGGGCACAGTGCCGTTCTGCAGAGAGATGCCGTGGGGTGTGTCAACCGGGGACGCCTCTGCTGGCCCCATCGGACAGGCAACAGCCGCCGACTGGGGCCGGGTGGTCCTCGGCATCCTTCCCTATCCCTCCCTCATGCCAGCCCTCACCCGCCACACACAGGCAGTGCCAGGGAGGGGGAGGGCAGTGGTGGCGGCTCACCCCCCCCCTCCACCACGATGAATAGCTCTGCCCAAGCCCGGCTGCAGTGAAGGAAGAGCCTGCAAGTCATACAAAGCAGGTCCCGGCGCCTGAGCACAAAGGGGCCTCTGTTCTGTTGTCCCCCCCAACCCTGTGTCCTGCAAGAGAGGCCCTGCTGGGTGGCCACTGCCAAGGCTGGGGGGAATGGTGGGACCCCCGCGGTGAAGCAAGGCCTCCTTCCCTCAATGGGAAGTGGGTGCAGGGACTACAACAGCAGGTAGGTAGTTGGGTGCCCCTCGACCCTAATCCTGAGAAAGGCGCCCTCTGGCTAAGCACCCAGAAAGGACAGTACAGGAGAGGTCCCATGGTGGGTTTCCTTGGTGGGGACAGCCTAAGCACTCAGACATCTCTCACTGCAGGAGATGTAGGGGAGAGCCATACAGGGGTAAGAAAGGGTGTTTTGTGCAGGCTGTCACACAATGTGAGCTGACACCGGGGACAACAACAACGGTGATGAGTGCCCATCACCCGCAGTGGAGATGGCACTCATCACCCCATGGCTCGGTCCCAGCATGGTCATGGGCTCACACTAATGTCCTGTCTGGATGCTGCCAAGCAGACTGGGCTGAGGGCAGCTGGCAGTTTGGGGTGCCACGGGCACCCTAATCTTTCCCTTCCCCACCTGAGGCCAGTCGATGGGTGTGTGGGATGCATAAGGGTGCTGATCAGTCCATGGCCCAATGGCATCCATGACCCTACACAAGCAGCATGGGGTGCTGGACAGCCCTAGGAGCATGCCAGAGCACTACAGTGCCAGTCTCCCCACCACAGACACCCCTGCGCCCATGCTCATTCATGGCGCTTCCCCTGCTGCCCCTCTCCCCTGCCCTATGTGTCCCACACCATGGCTGATGCCGGCAGCGAGATGGCCACAAATGGGAGCCGTCGCTTTGGATCTACTCACGCCGGCGGGGCGCAGGCAGCAGGCGCGGTGCACCTAACCGTATCATTCGATTAGGGCCGGCACAGCCGGGACGTGATGCCCGGCGACTCCGGCACCGCGCTGCCAAACAAAGCCATCTGCTGCGAGTGAGGCCCACACGCGCCAAGGTCTGCAGGGGGGCTGCAAGGGGGCTGCCAGGGCGTGGGACTGGGTAAGAGGGATGAGGGGGGATCGGTGGGTGCTTTGGGTGGGGCTGTAGGGGTGATGTGCTGGCCATGCACAGCCAGGGCATGGGGATTGCTTATGTCAGACCCTATGGGCAAAGCTCCATCAGAAATGACCTCACAACAGCCTCGGGTGCTCAAGGACCCCTAGCAGGAGGTTCTCATTGCAGGGTGCTGAGTGGCAGCAGGACTGAGGGGTCCCCAGGATGAGGGGACAGGACACTGGCACTGTCCCGACACAAGAGCACACTGCCTGCTCGAGCAGGCTGATTCGATTGGGAAGCCTCTGATTAAGCTGCTCGTACTAACAAGGCTCTTAATGAGCAGCATGGCCAGCAGGAGCAGGGGCAACGCTCCAGCCTCCCTGGCAAAGGATCTGGGACACACACACACACATTACATGGCCCTGGCTCAGCCCAGAGCATTAGTGCCCAAAGGGAGCCTCACCCCTGTCTTGGACCCAGAGGGCCATCCCTCTGCTTAGGTGACCTTGGCACAGCTTCACTTTCATGCACAGTGGGGCACCCCAGTTTTGAGCTGCCTGGCACCAGTGCAATGAAAGTGCTGGGCCTCTGCTGCCCCCTCCCTTTCCTGCAGCGCAGGGCTTTGGCGTGCTTGTCCCTAATAAGGGGGCAGCCACTTGTGTGCCCATGCGTGCTCAAGCACACACACGTGCGCCAATGCTTGCTCACCCATCAGCTTGCTCCTACCCCGCCTCTCCCCAATCCGGGAAGGTCACCCTGTCCTTTACGTTCAGTAACTGCCCTCCTAACCTCACATGGTAAAAGTGGGGGGGACAGAGAGAACCCAGGTGTTCGGGCAGACTCCCTCCTCCCTTCTGTAGAGCTGGGACAGAGGAGTCCAGCTGCCACACCCCAAATTTTCCATGCCTATGCTCCTGTGCAGCTTCAAAAGATGTCTGGCTTGGGTGAAAACATCAAAGGGAGAAAGGATGCCATGGGCACCCCTCATGCTGTTCAGGGTGCCTAGGGTATCCTTTCTCCCACTTCCCCAGGGAGAACCCAACCACCATCCTCCCCACATGGCCAAAGCTTCCCTAGCTCAGTAGAACAAGTATCATCCATCACACTGCCTGGCACCAGAGCCTTTCTCATGCTAAGCAGCATTGCCTCACACAATGACGGCTTGGCTGGGGTGCCCGGATGCCCCCCACTTCCCAAAGTGGCCCTGATTTATGGCTGGGAAGCTCATGGTGGTGGTGGCAGGGTTGATGCTGAGAGAGGGTGTCCCTATGGGACGCACATCCAGCACAGTGTGTCCCCCCATTTTCTTCTCCCCACTCAAATTGCCACCACAGGGCTATTTCAGCCTGGCAGAAACACTCTATGCAGCATGAGTCTTATCTATCATGCCCTAAACCACTGATGGAACTCCCAAATCTTTCCCCAGACCCTTAATGGGGTGCCAGGGCTCCTCCTGCAGTGCCAGTGCAGGGTATCAATCAGTCCCTGATGTCATCAACCTGATGTCTCATTACTCTTTGCCATGGTGATGGTGACAGTCATGTCTGGGCAAGGCAGGGACTGTCAGAAGATACAAACAGAAGCAAATTACATTGTTTGCCAAAAGAGCAGCTCTTCCAGAGTAGGGAAGTGAGGTACAGGATGCCTTGGGCCAGGGAAGCCCAGCCCGGAGAGCTATCCCAGGGGACAGAGGGATGGGATGACTTGGAGAGGAGGTTCCTACATATGAAGTAGCTTGGCGAGGGATGGCTGTCCACAGGTCCTGGGGGATTGGGTATGAGAGGTACCCCTATAATCAGCCCCTGCGCTTCTTGTGCTCAGCACATGGGGTAATGAACCTACAAGTGCTAGTCCTGCCATAGAGGCTGCCATACCTACCCAGCCTGCCTATTCTGGTTTTGCCAACCCCATCAGCACATCCTAGACATCCCCACATTCACCACTACCCTGGTGCAGCAGAGACGTGGCATGGGCATCTGTCACAGCTTGGGTGGTGGCAGCATAAGCCATGGGTGCCAGGGTGGGCACAGACAAGGGGGCACTCCCAGGCGAAGGGGTGCTGTACACCTCTCTTGCAATCAGTAGGTTTGAGTGTTAACAAACACACAACTGTAAGGCAATCTCTTCTTGCTTCTAACACAGCTGAGGCTATGAATGGGTGTCGTGCCACACTGTGCCCTCCCTTCCCTGGAGTACCCCACATCACAGGCTGTAGGACTTGGGGGTGCTTCTTTAGCATCTAGTGGCACGAAGATCCAGTTGTGGCTTAGTCCTGCAAAGCCACTGCCCCAGAGCTGGTACAAAGGAGTTTGGAGAGCCATGGTAGGGTGTAGACAGCTGTGGCACAGCCACCATCTAGCTTGGTCCCCTGCTCTGCTCTCCAGACCCTGCTCTCATCTCCTCACTGATCTGCTGAGGGAAGCCCAGCTGCCAACTGTGAGGCCAGGTTGGCCAGCTCAGTGAGTCCCTAGCTCCATTAGTACCTTGGGCTCCAGCACAGCAGCCACCTGCCCACCTCCTCCCACCCACTACCTCCAGCACTTGGCACTGCTCCTCTCTTGCCTCCTGGCCAGGCTCAGCCCCTTGCTACCTGCCCAGCAGTAGCACCAGCACCCCACCACACCACCTGCCCCAGCACCATCCCAGCCTGCCCCACACCACAGGGACCACTGTGCCTCTTTTCTGCCCTCACGAGCTGTGGCCTTGCAAGCCAGGTGCCCTTCCTAGGAGGTGCAGGCAGGGCAGGCTGTACAGTGGGCTGAGCCCTGTCCTGCTTAATGAGGCCTCATTAGTGAGGTCCAGCTGCTTGCAGCCCCGCACGCTCCAGCAGGCACCTCTGCCTTCCCCACAGGCACTGCTGCCCGTCTGGCCAGGGCTGGGAACCTGTGTTTGTAATGTGGCAGTGGGCCATGTCCTCTCAGAGCCCCTCATTCCCATGCACCGTCACTCCAGCTCCCATATGCATTCCTGCCCCTATGCCCATCACCCACACAGCCATCTGACCCCTACTCAAGGGTTGTAGGGACCAGGCATGGCCCTGCTCTAGGATGGGGGCACAGGGACAAGCTGGTTTGTTGGCACATCCCCTGCCTGGTCCCATGCTACTTCACTCTTGATGTCATATCATTGGCAACATCATGGGGTCTCTACAGCAACCCTCGCAAGGTCACTGCCCTATGGGGGACCATCTGGCTGGCAGGAGGGCTGTGCCATGATTGCTCTCCTACCCAAGCACCCCACAGTCTCCTCACTTGCCCCCTTTCCAGTGTGGGGTGGGACTCCAGTGGGGTGTTGTGTCCCATGGGACGGAGGGCATGACATGCCCCTAGCCAGGCTCGGGGTGGCCCAGCTGCTCCCAGCCCCATGTCCTGGCTGGGGAGCACAGCCAAGGTGCCAGCGAGGCGTGATGGTGTGCCAAAGGCAGGGGGACGGGCCACCGCTTTCGGGCGACCATCTGGGTTCTGGGCAGCAGCGGCTGTGGGCACACACGTGAACAACACACGTGTGCAGGGCGGGCGCTTGGACCCCATGCGTCAGCACCCAGTGCATGTCCCCATCCTCTTCTGCACCAGACACCCAGTAGCTCGAGACATGCCCCATCCATGGAATGGCAGCACCCGACTGTACCCCCCAGAACAGATGCAGCCCTAGAGACATCCCACACTGTGCCAGCCCCAACGACCGCAGTCCTGCCAGCATAGTCTTCAGTCCCACCCCAGAAGCAGCCAGGCATCTCCTGTGCCCTGATACTCTGCAAGGTGCCTTCACAAGCATCCCCCCATGCCCTGGTCCAAATAGATCATCTAGCCCAAGCCATCTGCATGCCACTGCAAGATGTCTGGACCCAGGTACGCTGTCCCGCTGCCTCCTGCAGCAGTCTATAAACATGGCACAACAGGACCCACCACTCTATTCTGGAAATGCCAGGGCCTGTGCCACTCGCATAGTGCTGGTCCCCTGGCAACCTACATGGCAGGCAGAGGAGACTGTCAGCCCCATGGGGACATGTTAATGGAAATAAAGGGCCCACAGTGGGACTCTCACCTCTTCTGGCACCTCAGTCCCCACCCAGCTGGCTGATGATGCTGGGGATGAACTAGGGAGGCAGGGGGGATGGGCACATTGGGGATGGCAGTGGGTCTTCCAGCCCCCATTACTTTGTCCCTGAGAAGGGCTGCAGGGTGCTTGGGGCAGAGACAACGCCCAAAGGCCTGCCCCAGTGCCACAATCCCTTATGTGGACACTTCTCCCTGGGGCTGCCTTTCTCTGGCCCCATTTTCCTGGGGCAGGCATGATTCTCCCAGGTCATTCAGGCAGAAAAATCCCCCGCCAGCCCCCCCCATCACTGCCCCTTGGTATTTTGGTAAGAGCTTGTGCAGCCAAGAGCCACTTCCGCAGCTCCACCGGCCCCCCTGCCCGTGACTGCTGGCTGATGGCACTGCGCTGCTGGGTTTGTCTGGGACAGGCAGAAACCCCCCCTGCCCCAAGCCCTTAACCCCTGGCAGCATGGTAGGAGCAGCATCCTAGTATGTGCCCTGTGTGGGCTGAAGTGATGGCAGAAACCCATCTAAGCTGGGCACTATATGGCCAAAGGCTGCCCAGTTGTGCCAACAAGGCAGCCCTGGGAGTCAGGAGCCACTGGCACTGCTGGAACCAGAATAAAGCACCCTGAGAAGAACAAAACGTCCTTAAAAGATGGGGGAAGGAGAGACTGTCTCACCCTCTTGGCTCCCCTGTGGCCCCACAGGAGGACTCCCTGCCTGTCCATACAGGGATTGATCCAGTGCCTGGAACTGCCCTGCACTTTTCTGGGCACTCTCTGTCAGGGATCTTTGAGTGTTGAGGGAGGGGATATTGCCCACCGTCCTGCTTGCTGTTTTAGAGCAAGCATCCAGAGCCTCCCAGAGCCACCCACAAAATGTAGAGCTTGCCAAAGCAGGACACAGTATCCTCATCACACTTAGATCAATGGGAGGGCACAGGCGGGTAAACTGGGGCACAGCTGCGTGCTGCCCAGCTGCTGGCTCCATCAGTCCCTCCCCAGGCAGGGCACAACTAGTACCCCAAGCCTCACTGCAAACCCATACAACTCCAGGAGCTGCACACGCATCTCTGGGCAGGCAATACACCATGGCAGTCCATCTGGGCTGGGGAGGGCACAAAGGTTGGAAGCTGCACCTCGAGGCAAGGTGGAAAGTACAGGCAGGTACCATGCTTTACCAGACAGCTGGCAGGACCCTGGAGATTGGCTCCCTTTCCCAGAGACCCAGGCAGCTCAGCAGCCAGAGCCCACCCCACCACAGCTCCTCCCGAGGCTCTGATGGTACAGGGATGCTCCAGAAGTGGGAATGCTCTGAGAGCAGGTATGCTCCTATAGGAACCTGCCTTCCTTGCTGGAGACCCCACACCAGCCCTTCCGCATCCCCCATGCCCTGCAAATGAGTGCCCTTGTGCCACACAAATGGAGAAGCCCTGTGCAGAGGTCTGCAAGTCAGGATGCCCAGGACAGAATGTCAGAGATGGTCCCCTACCCATCCCCACCTCTCCGCATGCACTGACCCAGAGGTGAGATGGTCAGGTACTTCCAAAAAGTGAGTTAAAGATTGACCACAAGCAGGTGGGCGCTCCCACGCCTGGCTCCCAGCCACAGGTGCCAGGCTTAGCCCTCACCCTGGCACAGTAAGGGCTGCTCTGGTAAAGGCAGAACAGCAGCAGCACTGAGCCTTGGCAAACACCCTGCACGTGTAGGAGCAGATCCCGGTGATAGACTGCAGCTACATCCTCGGCACCTTCCCATCACCAGCCAAGGGCTTCTTTTGGAGAAATCTGCCATTCCTCTCCTGGTGGCTGCCCTGACCCCTTCAGGCTGCCCGCCACGGGCAGAACAGCCACTGAGTTCCCTGCTGCCAGCATAGCCAGCAGGGCCATACTGGGACATGAAAGTGGAGGAGCCGTGTGTGCGCTGGAAGCCCCTGCTGGAGCATGCCACTCCCTTGGCTCTTGGCTTCCCAGGGAAGTCCTGGCTCCCGGCCCTCTAGCTGGAGCATGCAGCTATTTCAGGAAGCCCCCCGGGAAGGCAAAGGGCGGCAATCATGTCGCCCTGACATTCAGCTCCTACACACTAGGAAAAACAGGAGGCAAGCCCAGCCTGAGCACACCTGCCCATCACTATGCAGTAGCCCAACAGAGAAACTCAAGTTTGGAGCTCTCAGATCCCTTGCTGCACAGCAGAGCTGCCACAAGCTTGGGGCCATCACATTCGAGGTGCATCCCACATCTACCTCAGGCATCAAAACCATCCCCAACGCAGGCAAGCACAGGGCATCAAGCACCATGCTGCCACACACCACTTGTGAGGACACAGGGTCCCCACAATGGAAAAAAAGTTCTTCCCATGCACCAGCGCACAGCCCAGCCCAGCCCAGCCGAGCCACAGAGCAGAGGGCAAACAACCCCACACCCTGTCCCTCTGGGGGCACCTGGCATGGAAGGACACCTGTGCCCTTTGCTGAGAGCAGGCAGAGGAACCGCCCACTGGGGCTTCCCGCCTTCACTGCCTGCCTGGAGAGCTGGGGCAGGTGATAAGGCTGGGCAGAGCTCCTGAGACAGGCGATAGCATCTCCAGGCATGGCAAGACACCGCACCCTGAGAGCCTTACAGGCAGTGTTTCAGGATGAGCAGCAGCTGGCGTCTGCACCATGGTCATCATGCCAGGGGATCACTGGGGTGGTGCAACCCTGGACATGGGTCCCAGGGTGGGCACCAAGCCTCATAATGACCCATGCCAGCCCGACCCCTCTGCCCAGGCACTTACCAGCAGCCCCTCGCTGCATTTATCGGCCATCTCTGGAGGCTGGAGTGCAGCGTTGGCTGCCCACCGTGAGGGTCCTTGCCTGCTCACCCTCCGTCGTGCTGGCACTTCAATCCACCGTCACAGCAAGCTGGGGAGAGGGGAAAGACACAAGAGAGATGTGACTGGTGGTGTGGTGTGTCCCTGCCCCAGGCCTTCCCCTCCCTCCAGGAATAAGGGTGCTGTGCCAGGCAGATTGGTCCCCCGTACCTTCCTGCAGCACACACCAGAGCAACGCTGAGAGAGGACACAGCACAAGGCTGAGAGGGCTGGTGGTGGGGGTCTCTTCCTGCTGATTCCCACACCCTCCTGTATATCCAAACCCCCTGCCACCCACACAAGCAGTGGCTCCCAGGTGTTTCCCAAGAAGCAGTTAAAGATTTACCCGGTGTGGACAGACGACCTTGCGGGCAGCTGGCCACCAACCTCCCTCTGGGTGGGCGTCCGGGGCCACAGGCAGGAGCAGAGGCCCCTTGAGCTCGCCCCCAGTCAGAGCTGGAGCCAAAGTGGCTGCAGCACAGGGCAGTGCCAGCACTGGGTGTTGAGTGGGGCTAGCACAGAGCTCAGCTGCTGCGCAGGACACAGATGGGAACCGATTGCCTTCTGCCCCGGTGCATCGCATGCACGTGCAGTGCAAGGGGGATGAGCTGCTGAGCTCTGCTGGGTGCCAGGTGCTGCCAGACAGGGCACGAGCACAGGCAGCTGCCTCCCCTGCTCTTACTCCTGCCCAGCCTGGGGCTCCTGGGGGGACGAGGGGAGCACCAGAAGCTGACCACACCAGGAGGGACAGTCTCCCAGTGCGGTCAGCCACTCTTGCAAAACACCAGTTTGATTGCCCATGTGACAGGACTGGTGTTTGCAGATCTCATACTAGCACTTGGTACCTTTACTGTCTGAGGAGCAACTGCCAACCCCCACCAAGGGTATTCGGTCACCACCACAAGCAGCTAAGCATCCCAATGCCTGTTCCCAGGCTGTCATGGGTCTGGAGCAATCAGTAGAGGGGCACCAGTCCCTGAAGCCACAGGGAGGGAACATGGGTGGTAAAGATAAAGTGTAGGAGGCTAGATGTGGGGTGAGCCCCCGGCCATAGCCCCTCCAGTGCAGGCAGGCTGCTGCCAGGAGATACAATGTCCCATCGACAAGGCACTCCCCGGGGGCAGCTACATTCTCAAGGGGAGCAGAGATGTCACCACTGCCTGGCTCCTCGCATGGCACGAGGACCTCTCAGAGGTGGGAGTTCACGGACAGCGGCCAGATCTCGTCTCCACAACACATCTATTGCCAACTAGCCAAAAGCTGCCCGCCCTGCGGCCCTGAGCGCAGATCTGTGTCCCAGGAGCAGGGAGTATCCACGGGGCCGGCCCGCCACTCCCTCCAGGGTCTGCCAGGGGCTGATAAGGCTGTATGCCTGCGTAGATGCCGCTGGCCTGGGCTCTCAGCTTGGCAAGGAGAGCACCCAGCCAGGCATGGACAGCAACAGGATGGATGAAGGGATCCCCGAGCCTGCGGCACCCCCTGAGTGAGCCCTGCAGGGACGGAGATGCCGTGAGTTGGCTCTGCGGGATGCTGTGGCAGCTTGGAGGGCAAGGTGGCTGGTACCTAGAGACGGGATGGGTGGCAGTGAGGAAGCAGAGACACTCGGGCACCCACGGAGTCTCCTAGGTATCACACCTCGGCAAGGGAGGCAGCGCACGGCATCCAGGAGAAGGCCACGAATGCCCGGCTGCAGGATGGAGACCTTCCACCTCCCGGGGCGCCGGTGCACCGGCGACACCAGAGAGGCTATTAATTCCGCCAGCCCAGCATACGCCGAGCCCGCCGCGGTAGGGGCTTCCCGGTATCCACGGGAGGCGTGCAGAGGACTGGCCTGCTTCCCCGAGCCTTCCCCCTTCGGAGGTGGCTGTGGCGGCAGTCCCGCGGGCAGCGCCCGCCGCGACGCGTCCGCCACCCGGCACCCTCCCCCGGTGCCGCCGCCCGGTGAAGCACGGCGGCGGGGGGGGCCCGGTTACATCAGCCGCCACGTGGTGGCTGCTCCGCCGCTCCGCCCCGGCACATGCCCGTGGAAAATTACCGCTAGCCCCCCTCGCCCCGCCACCGGGCCGGGCTGCCCCGGCAGCTGCCACCCGTCCTGGGTGCTGCGGCGAGCGGCCCTGTTCTGCTCGCCCGCGCTTACCCGGTACCGCGCCGCCGCGCCCGAAAAGCAACAGATGAGGGACCGCCCCGCATCCAGCTCGCTCTCTCCCCGCCGTTCTGGCGGGTGCTCGCTCCCCGTGCCGTTCCCCGTGCCGGTCCCCATGGCTGCGGCCCCGCCGTCCCGGAGCCCCTCACCGCTTCCCTCCCCTCACCGGCACACACACACACCGCTCTCCCGCCATCCCGCCTCGGTGTTTTCGCCGCTGCCAGAAGGGTCAGGCACCCGGTGCCAGCGGAGGTGGGCACCTCTTACCGTGTCCATACCACCGTCTGGCGCCTCCTACCGCACCGGGTGGGCCCAAGGGGGCGCAGCCCCGCCGCGCCCGGCCCGTTGCCGGTGCTGGTACTGGTGCCGTGGCAGGCCCAGAGCTGCTGCCGCCGGTGCTGCCGAGTTAATGAAAGTTTGGAGGTCTGTGGGGGCTGGCACCGCCTCTCGCCCCCGCCGCCGCGCTCCGCCTCCCGCGCTGCCGCGCTCCCCAGCGCCCCGCTCCGGCTCCCGCACCCATACTGGGGGTGCGGGCACTGCCGGGCACCGCGGGTACCCTTGGGGTGTGAAAGCACACAAGGCAGACATGGGCATATGTGACATACATGATACACACACATACGCATGGCAAAGGCAGGCACATAGGGGCACACACAGTTGCGCAGGGGCACAAGTGGGCACACAGTACACACAGGCATACTGCTCTTGGCACAGTGCTCTTGGCGCACTTGGGCACACACTTGGCATACCTGACACATTGGCACTCGCAGCCCACGTGCAGACCACAGGCACAAGCATATGGCACACTTGGATATATATGAGACATACAGTCACACACAGGCTCCTACGGGACACACGTGGATCCACACGCAAATGTTTCCACACTGACAAACACACTGAGACTCACAAACACACAGATATGCTGCTAGGGCACAATACCACAGCGAACCCAGGCAGGGAACAGCCTGGGTCTGGTGCCATGTGTGTGTTTAAGTGTGACTGGTGCACATGTTGTGTGTGTGCGTGTGGCTCTTTAACGTCTGTGGGTGCATGTGCACACACCTGCATGCCTGTTCATGCATGTGCATGACGTGTGCATGGTGTCTGCAAATCTGCACGTGTGCACTTCTGTATGTAGGTCTGTGTGTGTGTGTGTGCATATGTAAATCTACATGTCTGTATCTATATGCAGACACATGTATATTGGCACTTACATGTGTGTGCCAGCCTTCATGCCCGTGTATGTGTGTGCATACATGTATGGGTGCGTATGTATATGAACATGAGTGTACAGAGGTGTGGATGTGTGCACTGGCATACGCATAACCACAAGTGCATATGTGCATGGGTGTGTCCCCACACTCCTGTGCATGTGTGCACATGCATGTGCAGCCAGTGCACGCCCCCACAGCCCAGGCCAGATGTTTCCAGTAATTCGTGATGGGTGTGCTGGAGGCCACCCCTTGTCTGGCCCCTCGCCAAGGCCTCCCCTCCCTCCCCTTCCCACCAGGCTTCCACATGCTGGGATGAGTGCCGGCACCCCGGCACCCTGCCCTGCCCTGCCCTGCCCCTGGATCCTTCCCAGATCCCAGGGCACGCTGCTCACCAGCACCCTGAGGCAGCTGTGGGGAGCGTGGTAGGGCTGCAGTGAGGCCCTGCACCCCACAGCCCAGCACCTCAAGCACACCAACAGCGCAGGTCTTCCCATGTCTCCATCCCATTGGGTGCACCCTGGTCCTTTCTATTTCCACAGTCCTACACTCTATCCCAGGGCTGAGTCCCTGGTGCTCCAGTTGACATGGAGCATCCCTTACCTGTCTCTCCATGGAGCCCTGTTGTCCTTGTGGGTTGCTGCTTGGTTAAGGAAATCCTCACCATGGGATGGGGTGGGGTGGTGGTCGGGGCCACTACGGACTGGGTGCCCCAGGTGTGTCTGGCTAGCTACTGCAGGCCCCACTGCCACAGACTCACCAGAGTGCTGGGCTACAGCATGGGAGACAGCACCGGCACACTCGCCCACCGACACTGCTTTCGTTTTATAAGTCTGGTAAAGCCAGAGCACCCACAGCAGGAAGGGGAAGGCAGCAGTGAAACTGACGAGTGCTCGGGTACTCAGTTCCTCCCACGCCCTTCCAGCACCTGCGCATGGCTTCTCTACACCCGGAGCCAGATTGCTCACTAACACCCTTGCACCTGGCTACACATGGCCTCACATCCCAATCCTGCAGCCCAAATTCAGCACTCGGTAGCTGGATCCAGCATCTCACACTGGGCATCGCAAATTCAGCATCCCATACCCTGTGTCTTGTGTCACAGTCAGAATAGGGTTGTAACCCACGCCCCTGCCCCAGGGTCTGGGCTTTAGAGAGGAGCTGCCAGCTCGACTGAGTTGCAGATTTCACCCTCAAGGGATGAATTTCTACGGATGAAACTCCTGTTTTCAATCCCTCAGCACAGCTTTGTGCACGCCAGGCTATCTCCGGAGCTCCAGCACCCAGCATCTCTGTCCTTGTACAAACCAAACTCAAGGACAGGAACTGGGGTGTACCAGATGATTCAGGCTGTGCTGGGCCCACAAGGACTGGACGCCTTTGTGTCCCAGCCCCCAGGATATTGTTCCCTTTCTGTATACAGCTTCTGTGCATTTGCCTGTCCCTAGACTCAGGGAAACTGGAGTAAGGGCCTTACAGACCCCATGGGGTCAGTGATAGGCTGCCCCTGCGCTCCTGCAGCCTTCAGGATGCTGCAGTGTCCTCACACCACCCTTCTCCTGAGTGAGAATACCAGCTCCCCAGGAGTCTGGCCAGTTCACATTGCCATAGCTTTGGCCACCATTCTGCTGCATTGGCCAGCATTCCCCAGGGGCTCATGGTGCCCAGAGCCTGTCCTCTCAGTCTGTGGGGTGCAAGGCTGCAGTGCCAAAGTGGTGCAGGATGGGTGCAAGCCTCCAGCCTGTGCTTGTGTCCCCTTAACCCATCTCTCCCTGCTTGGTAGCAGTCATTCCCCCATTCCCACTTGGGGCACTTCCATCCCCCCCTCTGTGCTGGCAGGTGTCACAGTGTTCCTCAAGTCCCTGTGGGGTGGTGGGGATGATGTTGCAGCACTCTTCTCCAGTGCCATTTAAATATGTGGGGGTGGTGTCTTCCTCCCCTGCAGGCAGGTGCAGTGACCTCGTGGCAACTGTGGTATCTCTGTGGGGGACATGGGTCAATGTGCAGGTAGCATTGCTGCCTCGGCAGCAGAGCCTCTCCCATCTCCATGGGTGCTGTTGCCTGGGAAACTGTGGGCAAATGCGGGCAGGGATCCAGAGAAGTGAAGGGTGGGGAGGAAATGCCAGTTCCCAGCACCTGAGGGAGGGCTGGGCTGGCCAAAATGCAAGTAATCTCTGGAGACTTTCCATGGACCAGGCTTATGGCACAGGGCCATGATGATCCCTGAGTGCTCAGAGCCCTGATGTGATCCAAAGCTTGTCCTTGAGTTTAGGGGAGCACCAAATGCAACAGGATTTAATGTCTCCTGTGTCCTCATCATGGGGGCTGGCTGTGCACCACCCCAGAGGGACCTGAGTTGTGTCCTAAGCACTCCTCAAGCACTGTGAGCTCTGGCGCTGCCAGGTCTGGAACTGGTGTCCCTGTGGTGGGGCACTGCAGAGCTGGAGGCTTCCTGCCACCTTGGATCACACCACCACTGCTTGCACATATCCCATTGTATGAAGGGAGGGCAACGTTCAAGTTTGGTATGATGGTACATCACCAAAATCAACCAGTTTTCTCTTAAACCTCTTTCTCAGAAGTGTCTTCTAGCTTCCCAGGCAACCTCCAAAGGGGACTGAGTTGCTTGGATTGCTGCAGAGCCCTCACCTTGGGGTGCCTATCATCCGAGGCCCCCAGCTTCTCCTTCGAGCACTGCAGCATGAAGGCACAGAAAGCTGGTAGGGCACATCCTCTGCCGCTAGGATGGGTAGTGCATGGTGGTGGAAGTCCTCACACAATCTGAATATGCCTGCTCTGGGAATGGCACAGCTGCCCCTGCATTATCAGAGGCGAGGAAGCTTCAAGTGAGAGCCATCAGTTTGTGTTTTGCCCTTTCAGCTTTCCCATCTTTTCTCCCCTCCATGTCCTCCTCATCTTGCCCAAGGGGAGAGGAACTGGTCCATGACAGCATGTCATCTCCCACCTACAGCTCCTGTGATGGTATTTGAGCAATTGGAAAGCCTCCAAAATTGTCCCCAGTTCACCAAAAATTTGAAGACACCTCATGAGACCCACCTCGCTCCCCAGTGAAGACCTAGCATGCTCGCAATGCCATGTGACAGTGCCATGTTCCTATGCTAGCACCCCCTGCATCCTGGGCCACCCGTCCGTACTGTGCTTAGAGCTGCCCCTCACCCATGCCATGGCTTGGCTCGCCACCAGGGCCCTGCCGTGGCCGTGCCCTGGGCTTTGCCAGCAGCTCATACCCCCTCCGGCTCCACGCTTCGGCTGAGTGCTGTGGCCTGGGCAAGTGCCAGGACAGGCAAGTGGCGTCAGGGACGGGAGGAGACGCCACGGGCATCATTGCTCCTGACCACAGAGATGTGTGTCCCCAGCAGCCACAGCTCCTGGGGATTTTCCACTACTGTGCCTGCTAGTGGCTTGGAAAAAGTTCCCTGTGGAGGATCCAGCCGGCCTAGGGAAAGGCCCGGCTCAGACCAGCAGTGAGATGGGTGGGCAAACCTGCCCTATCCTGGGGTCAGAGTCTTTACAGGATGAAGCTGGGTCCCCGCATTGTCCTGCCCACAGTCCACCTTTGTGGCACACACAGCAGCCAGCTCTCAGCACAGGATCTGTTTTCCATACAGTGGACACACATGGCCAGTCTTGGATACTCCTGGGCATACACAAGGGCTCCATTGCTGGGAGCTCATGCTTCAGCTGCAGGTTGTAAGGGTGCTGGTCTTCCATCTGTCCTGGTCACAGCTGACTGGATGGGTTCATGTTGGCTCTGCACTGGGCTGCCTCATCCCTGGGATGTGTGGGGACAGTGGAGTGCTGAGGACCTCGTGGGATGGGTGTGCACCTCTCTTAACGTTGCCTAGGGCAACACTCAGGTCCCTGCCCCAGCTTAGGCTCTATACTGCAAAGAGCACGAGAGTGCCTTGGGCTGCTCATATAGCAGTCCCCACCCCCGCCGGCTGCCTGGCCACAGGGAGCTGTCCCATGGACCTGGAGCAGCTGGAGGCAGCTGCCATCCTGCTGCAGCACTCAGCCCACCAGCCATAGGCTGCTGCCCTCTGAGCACCTCGGGTTAGGACAAGCATCATCTCAAGGACTGTCTCCCCTGAGCACTGCTCTGTCCTGGTGCATCCATGGGTGTTCTGAAAAGGACCACAGCCCTGGGGTTCTGCAAACCCACCTTGGCCTTCCAAGATGGGAAAAGCTGGTGCCTGGAGGCTAGGCAGGGCTCACAGAGTTGCTCCCACCTCCTGTTCCAACTTGTTGGCCAGCCACACAATGAAGTGTACCTCCCTGTCCCATCCTTGTCCCCACCAGGTCACAAGCCAGCCATGTACAGGGACCAAGATCATGTGTCTCTGACACTAGATCCCTCTTCCCAGACTTGCCCACCAGCTCTTGGGCCCTGGCAAAAGGGGGTTGTATAGCTGTCCTTCCTGGGGCCAGTGTGATGTCCCTGTGGATTGGTGGGCATACAGGTGGCTGGTTGTCAGTCAAACCCGGCTGCTAGGACCAGGCTGGGAAATGTCCCTGGTGTGCGGGGTTGTGGTCCTCCCAAGGAGAGTCCACAGGAGTGAGGGACAGGGGATGATGGCTGCACCACCAATCTGGCAAAGTAGTATCTGACACTTGCCCACATATGCTATTTGCAGATAAAGGTCCCTGGGGGTAGTTCCCAAGGCCATCTCCACCACATCCTTGAGAGCAGTGAGGAGGACAAGGTGCTGTCTGGACAACTCATCCTGCAATGCTCCATCCTGTATGACACAAGGGGTTTCAGTTCCCCCTGGAGCATGCACATGCTGTAACCACTCAGCCATCCTCTACTATGTCATGCCTCTGACCCCTGATGAAGTTCCCTTCAGGCAATTCAGCCACGCATTCCTAGAGCTGTAACATGGGCAGAGGACACAGAGATGGCATGTGGCTGGGGGCCCTGCGAAACAGCACAGCACCTTGCATCTCTGACGACCTGCTCCAGCCAGGATGCTATCCTGGTTCTGGCCAGGAAACTGTGTACACATGGTACACAACAAGCCTGGGCAGCCCTGAATGTGTGCTGTGGGCATCCCTTGGCTAGAGGGTAAGCTCAGCAGGGTTAGAAACCAGGCTGTAAGAGAGGAGTTTGCAAGGAGCTCTTACCTTGAACCTGGCACATCTGTATCTTTATGTAAAACAGCAGCAAGAAATTCTCACCTGAGCATCTTTCTTTTTGGCAGTAGAAACAACGAAGACGTGAGTGCTGGGGATCACCTAAGCAAGTGTGTGTGTAGGGGGTGTTGGTCCTCCCCATCCCAGTGATGGAGGCAGGGGCACTTCATAGACATGCCCGGGGTTGGGGGGTGGGGTCACTCCTCTGCCAGCCTGACCCGGAGCTTTCACCGCTCCGTACAAGAGACCTTGAGGACCCGCACTCTCACCTCATGGGCAGAGGGGCCGGGACCAAGAGGGAAGCTGGCTGGCCGAGCGAGGCGGAGGAAAGGGAGGAGGACAGGGCGCTAATGTGTCCCTTCGCCGGCGGGAGAGCTGGGCAGGGGCCGGGCTCCCTCTGCGGACCGCTGCCGCTCACTGCAGCCGCCGGCAAAGCAGCCGGGGCCTGACTGTCCGCCTCATGAGGCGTCTTAACGGATACCGTGCCCCGCGGGCACTGTGCCCCTGAAGGACAAGAATTGTCTCCTTCTAGAGAAGCTTCGTGTGTGCCGGTGCTCGCCTGCTCCAGTCGTCCCCAGAACGGCTCTTGTGTCCCCAGGGAGAGCTTGCAAGAGCAACCTCGGTGGGTGGCTCACTTCAGAGCCGTTCAAGGCAAATAAAATTCAAGTATCCTTGCCCTATGCTGCTGAGAGTGTCCCCGAGCCTGAAAACAAGCTCCAGAATGTCTGGAGACAGGGAGAGCAGCCTCTGGGAATGACCAGGCTCTGCCATGAGGAGCTGCATGTCCCCAAGACACATACCCCAGCCATCCCATTCGTTCAGCTTTGCAGCTCTTAATACGACTTGGCAGTAGTACGAGAAGCAGGGGATGGAGGGGACAGCTGCAAAAGGCTGGAAGGAGCAGCCTAGGGCGCATGGTCCCCGTGGGGTGGGATGCCGAGGTGATCATCATGCAGATAGATCCTGCTCAAGCTGACCAGCTGTGAGCTCCCACTGACCAGAGATAGAATCATTCAGGGCTGTTTTCTTGTCCAGAAGACAGGGATTTTAGGGCAGGTTGGAAGTGATACTCAGTGTCAGTGTAGGACAAAGCACAGCACATTTATGGGAGAACATGGGGCTGTCCTAGCTGTCAAGGGCAATCATGGGCTGGTGAGCATCATATCTGTCCTGAAGAAACAGGACAAACTGAGATGGGATCTAATTAACAAAGACTGAACAGGGAGGGATCCTAATGCACATTGCCTTTGCCTCGTGGAAACTTGACCTCTTCTGTCCAAACCTATTGGGTCACTCTCCCATACAAGAAATTCACTTGATAAAGACACTGGTCAGACCAGAAAGCAGTTTAATAAGATGAGTATGGTGGCACGTCCACAGACTGTAAGGCTGCAGGTGCTGAGGAGTGCCGAGGTGAGCACTCATGGAACCTCACAGAGTGTCTACATGGGACAGTCAGGCCTGTGGGTGCCTGGACGTTGCTTGGCACTTCACTGAGGGGCAGGGACAAGCCAAACTGCTGCCGATTAAACTCTGTAGAGATGCCGCAGCGACGGGGGACAGAGAAACACATGCAGCAGCCAGAATCCGTGTGGAAACAAAATACAGCATTTCTCCCAAACCTGGCTGGCGGGGGAAAGATGGGGACAGCGGGCCTGTCTGGTAGGGGATGGTGCTGATTTAGTGCCGAGGGACCTCAAATCCCGGAGTTCCAAGAGCCAGGGAATGGTGGGGAGGAGCAGAGGGTGCGTCGCTGCCGGCAGAGGGAGGCAGACACCACGGCGGCGGGCAGCGGCTGCAGGGGAGGGGTGCAGGGGCACATCGGGACGGGGGAGAGGGGACAGGAGGGCAGAGGCCAAGGCCTGCGAAGCCGAGGTGTCGCTGCGTGCCCCGGAGCTGCTGCAAAGCCAGCCACAGATGAGCTCTGAGCTGTAATTTCAGGACGTAGCCCCAAGGTTGTTTCTGACACCACAACGATCCCAGCATGGCACGGAGCACTGAGACAGGAAGGTACCAGCTCAGTCCGGGGTGGCTTTGGGTCAGGGGAGATGTGGATTTGCCCTGATGGCACCATCATCCTCACTCTATGGGCACAGAGCCTGTGAGATCATCCCTAGGAACCCTGACTCTCTGGAGCGCTGGCCTTGTCTTGCCCCCATGAGAAGCATCGTTGACCCCACAGCCATGTTCCTGTGTCTTGCGCCCCATGGTGGGTGTTGGTTCAGGGCTTCTGGTCCTGGGGCACATCTGGTGCCGCCGGTGCACCCCCTGATTGAGCCGACTCAGGCTGTGCCGGGAGCTCCCCTACTGCCGTCAGCATTGGATGGTGCCTGGGTGTGGCCTCAGCTAAATTTAAAGGACTTTGCGGTATAAATATCCTTGGCCATAAATAAACACAGAGGCTAGATGCTTATCGGGGCCTTCCTGGCAACCTCACTACAGTGTGCTGGGCACCCGCCACAGGCTGCGATCCTGCCAGCGCTGTCCTCTCTGCCAGTAGCACAACCTGGTTCTGTGCTGCCCTATGGGGGCATGTTGCAGGGTCCTGGCCCATGTCATGGCCTTGCACCAATCCCGTCGGGCTCTCAGGGGAAAAGATCCAGCAGCCGCTGCTGCTCATCTATAGATGCTGACTGACAATTTGCTGGTGAGAGCAGGGATTACCCCTTGCCCTCTGCTGCCAGCTGCTACCAGCCCAGTTTGCCCAATGCCTTGGGAATGGGTTTGTGTGAGAACATAAGGGAGTGGAGTTAGCATCATGGCATGTGCTGAGGTTGGTGTGGGGCACCATCTGCCTAGCGCTGGAGACCGTTCTAGGAACCAGCATCAATGCTGCTGTTTACCCCATGATATGGCTGACTCAGCCACAGAGCTGATTTATGGAAAGTCCTCATGCTATGCTGACAGTGCCCCTTGGGAATAAGCCCCCATGAGGGCCAGACCCTCAAAAAGGAGCAGGGCCAGGACCACAATGGGGGGAGGAGCCAAACTAAAATACAGAGTGGCATTAGCAGTGCTAGGGCAGAGCCAGGGCCACGTGAATGGGAAGTGAGAATCAGAGGAGGGGCAGGAGTAGTCCCATGGCACTGTCAGGAGGCTCCCATGGACCCATCACCCATGGTCTGTCCCAGTCTAGCCCCTGCCTGCCAGTCACAAGTGTTCCTACACTGCTACTGTGGAGCCGCCCCTTGCTGACAGCTGCTTGTGTACACCTGGGTGGATTTGCACCTTCATAACCCCATTAGCAGGGAGCTCTGGAGCTTTGTGGGTATCCCTAGGAACAAGGGCTGCACACAAGGATGTGCATGCTCTCTGTAGCCCATGGGATGGCATCAAGGCCAGAGCAGCAGCTCTGTGCCACTACCCACTGCCATCTCCCTGCTCTGGACCAGGCTTTTGGCCAGCTCCTCCCAGTCTTTCCTGAACTGCCAATTTTTAACCCCTGTCCCGCACTCTGCATATCTCAGTGTCCCACTGCTCACTCCCTTCTGGTCCTAACCAACCTGCAGAGCCATGCTGCACAGCCCACCACCACCCAACTCCTATTGGGAGGCCTCTGCACCCCTACTACCACACATGGGTCCTCGAGCACACCCCTGTGAGAGCCAGCTCCTCCTCTGCCACCCTCGGTTGTGCCAGGAGCGTGGGTTGAACTACAGTGGAAGTTCTGAAGGGGATGCTGCCTCAAGCAAAGCCCCATTGTGCTGTGCTGTGTTGTGGGGTGGCTGTGAGCCTGTGGGTATGCTGGGCTGACAGCAGGTTGGCCGCACCTTGCAGAGGTGTGAGGGAAAACCTCCGGCACGTTGGCACCTGGTAAAAGGTCACCAGAATTTGCCCAGAGCCAGTCCTCAGCACTGGCAGACTGTTCCCAGCTGGCTCAGATCCATCCTCCTCACCATCTGCAGCCTGGGGTTAATGAGTACCTCCAGGGTACACAACTGGAGGGTCATTAAACAGCAGTTGAACAAGCTGGGGCTGCCAGCAGCACTCGAACAAAGGGGGCTGATTCACTGTTTGCCCTGCAACAATATTTACCGTGACTGGGAGTGAGGGAATGTTTGTGCGGGGCAGGACACCAAGGCGACATGGGGACCAGCAGGGAAGGGTGGCCGTGCCAGGGAGAGGACTGCTCATGCTGCCAGTCCTGCCAGTTGTAAGAGAGGTACTTGGTATGGCTATGGAAGTGTGCCTGGCATGGCCAAGTGTGCACTTGACTCATCAAGGTCGTGCACCCCATTGTGTCCATTCCCTCTGGGAAGCTGAGGCCACTGAGCTTCAGGGGACCACTCTTGACCTCCCCAAGCCCAGCAGGTCTCTCCAGCATCCTTGCCAGCATGTTGCCCTCACCATCTCAGTCTGTTCCTCAGAAAGGCAGGGAGCTGGACACAGGGAGGACAGGAATGGGGACACCCTCACTCAGAAGACATCTACCTCCAGACTGTGGTGTGAGGCTGCTTGCAGCTCAGATGTAGCTGGAAGGGTTGCAGGGATGTGACCCGCATCTCCACTGATCCTCATTCGTCTCCTTCACTGTCCCTAGAAAGCCAGTGGGGGAGGATCGTTTGTTGACTAGCTCATTACCTGATTAGCCGTGACTGTCATATGTTCGACCACTATATTCATGCACATATATACCTGTATATACACACATGCATGTCAATGCACACATTTGGCAACCCCAAGGCCAGGACACCTGCAAGGGAACATCCTGCATCCCCTGGGAGAAGCTAAGACAAGAGAAGTGTTCAGCAAAGACACTGCTTCATGCCAGGGCCTGCCATGCAGCCATCTTCCCTAATGCAGTGGTGATGGGCTGGAACATGCAGGTTATATCCTCCCTGCAAGCTCTTCAGCTGCTCTGGCTCCCAGCCCTCTTGGCACTGCCTGGCACAGCCTTTTCCCACAACTGGACATGTACTGCATCTTGCTGGGACATCTCTCTGCATCCTGACAGGATCACCCTCCAACTCACATGCAGGGACGGGGCTGTTGGTGAAGAGCGGCCATCAGGATCCTCCAGCTCACACTAGCACATGCCTCCAGCATAGGGACCATGCTGTTCGTGGTAAGTGTTCATGTGCAGATGCAGGCTGGGTGAGCATCTGGCATTAACCTCAGCTCCCTCTGCAGCATCCCCCCCGTTCATCAAGACTTGTGTACATGGGGCAGAGGGGTCCTGGTTAGGTATGGCAGCACTGTGGGTGCCCTGCCCTGGTGAGGGATGCTGCCTGCCCTGCCTGTGCAAGCTCACAGCACAGCGGCCCACCTGCACACCCCTTCCTGCCCCTCCGGGCCCTGCAGTCTCCTGTGCTGAGGGCGGAGTGGAGCAGATTCCTTTCCAGGTGGAGGATTTCTCTGCTTGGGAGCAGTGAATTATCCCCAACCTGTCACACACAATCTGTCTGCTTCTCCGCCCGCCTGCTTGCCGGGCGTCAGTCGGTGTTCATCATGTTCAGCCTAGACTATCTGTGTCCTTGCAGCCTCACAGGTTGCAGGACCTCAGCAGTGTCTGGAAGCATATCTGAGCACTGACAGTGTGAGCTTAGCTGGAGTGGAGACCCAAACCTCCACCCCCCAAGTCCTAAAAGCACCCTCAGCACTCACAGCAGGGTGGAAGCTGGTTCAATTCCTCTCCATGCTCTACTTTGGCCACTCAGGTACATCATCCAGCTTAGCCCATTCAAAGCCAGACCCTGTCTCTGGGTCCCAGCAGCCATGGGCTTGAATATGGGTCCCCAACAGTGCTGGCTGATGTGTGCCCCCATCTTAACCCCTGGGATGTCCCCCTCAGTCAAGACACTGAGGGGCTGGGCAAATGAGCTGGATGGAGCCAGGTATCCCCTTAGTGTGACACTGCAGGAGGGTGGGAATGGCCAGGACTTGCTGAATTCAGCCCTTTGGCATCTACTCTTTGCCGGAGGCGTCCTCATCCACCTGCTTATGTCGGGGGACAGTATGAGAGGGGACAAAAGCCTGTCATTACCTAGCCCAGGGAAGCCTCCCTGTGCCCAGAGCCAGCCCCCTCTCCTGCTAATCACATTCCCCTCATTGACATCCTTCATTCAGTCCTGATGAAAGGCAGCAGCAGGGGATTCAATTAGAACCCGAATCACAGGCTGGGGCAGGGATTCTGCTTAACCTGGCCTGGCCCTAGGCAAACATCGTTCTTGGTGAGGGCTCTGGCAGAACAATGTGGAGGACAAGGGGACAACGGGGACATGATGGGCTTCTTGGAGCCCTTGTGTCCAGCACCCTTGTCCACACTGCTGTGATCTGCTGGCACTGGAGCCAGGACAGGGGTTGCAGATGCTGCCCACATGTTGCTGCAAGAGTGCAGCCTATACTGTGCACATTGTTGTGTGTGTCAAGCATGTACACACACGTGTGCAGGTGCCAGACACGGCCATCCTCTCAAGCCCAGGAGTAGGTTGCTCTAGTGATGTAAATGGCTGCTGTCCCACCTGGGGCAATGCTCTTGTCCCAGTCTTTGCCATGCAGTTGCCACTGGCTGTGGTGGGCTCTAAACACTTGGGGTGCAGCCTGGCCCCTGCCACAGCCCTATCCCTGAGCCCCCACTCCAGTACCCTGTGGGGCAACGGGAACCTCTGACTATCCCCACCATGGCTGTCCCTCAACTTGTGAGACTGGATAGGACAGCATGAGAAGAACATATCCTAGCTCTGCTAGGGCATCTGTGCTGCTCAGTGATGCCAAAGTCTCGAACCCTGTGGCTGGTGCATGCTCACCCTCTGGGTGCCAGCAAGGAGAGGATACAGGGCAGCCTGCAGGAGCCCAGGCAGTGAAGGGTTATGACTGCAGCCTGACAAAGTTCCCAACACCTTCCCATCAAGAGCTACAGGGCTCATTAGCCAGACGTCTATAGCAGGAGTTGGAGGGACACCATTAGGAGAGCCAAGCTCAAAGGCCCAACCTCTAGGCACCAGGCACCATGGGGCTCTATTCCTCTTTCACCAGCCGGGATCCAGCTTCCTTGCTACTGGAGGAGACCCCAACTCAGATGTGGGGCTGCCCAGTCCCACTTCTCCATTCCATGGGCTGCCCCAGCAGTTCCACTTTCATTTACCTCCTGCCCTAGCACTCAGCACAGCAGCTGCCATGACACCACACTGGATGGGCTCCTGGAAAGGCTTAGGATGAATGGAGTCCTTCTGTCCTCCTGATAGGGATGCAGCCCCTGTGTCTGGCAAGGGTACCAGAGGGGGTTTCTAGCATGGGGATCCCTCTGTCTCCCTGACAGGGAATTGCACCCCCCCC
>WBNM01044351.1:6400-22270 GCA_013399055.1 Ramphastos sulfuratus | reverse complement strand
CACAGAGCTGCTCCAGGCCCTAGAATGGTTATGGTCATCTCCAGAGTTCACTGAAGGGAGCAGGGGGCAGTTCCCAGCCCCTGCACTTTCCCATCTTGGTTTCATCTGTGGGCTGTAGCACACTTTTTTTTCTCAAGTGGAAGCTGCAACTCAATTAAAACTATTAATAATAAACCCAAAATCTGCCACTAGTGATCTTTGCAGAAGAGCAGGGTTAGAATTAGAAGTGTTAGATACTTTAAAAAGAAAAGACAAAAATCAATTCCCAGTTTAGGGAGAGAGTTGTGCTGTGAAGCACCAAGTAGTTCATTGCTGAGCAGTGAGCCAGCACTGCACATCTCACCTGAGTTTGGTGTTTTGAGGATTTGCTGCTTAGACAGGAGGGACTCTTGGCCTCTTTGGGAAGGCTCTGTCCTCCCAGTTCAGTGAGTCACAGCATGGGTTGCCTTGGAAGGGACCTTAAAGCTCATCCAGTTCCAAGCCCCTCGCCGTGGGCAGGGATACCTCCCACCAGCACAGGTTGCTCAAGGCCTCACCCAGCCTGGACTTCAACACCTCCAGAATGTGATTCTGTGATTCTCTGACCCACAGCCTCCCTGGGCAACCTGTGCCAGTGTCTCACCACTGAGAGTGTCTCAACAATTTCTTCCTTATCTCCATTCTCACTCTCCCCTCTCCCAGCTCAAAGCCATTGTCCCTCAGCCTGGCACTCCCAGCCCTTGTCCAGAGTCCCTCTCCAGCTCTCCTGCAGCCCCTTCCGCTACTGGAAGGCCGCTCTCAAGTCTCCCTGGAGCCTTCTGTTCAGTCCAGCTGTTGCAGATATTAAGAGAGAGATGAGTAAATAGGAGCCTTACAGCAGAGTGTTTTAGAGGGGACAGATCCCATCAGTTCCTGCTTGGCTGAACTTTCTAATGGATGTGTCCTGGGAAGAGAGGAGATCTGCACTCTGCACTCGTGCTGGGTTTATTACAGAGCAGTGGAAACAGCATTTTGGGGCTTCTACAGCACATCTATTTCATGTTCAGCCCCTGCTAACAATCTGGGCTTTAGCTGCACTTCAGTCTGCTGCTTCTTTCTCTCCTTTGTCCCCAGGAGAAGCCTTTTCCTCTCCTTGGCTCTGGAAGCTCAGCACAGCACTGAGGATGTTCTCCAGCCAGGCAGATGCTGCAGCCTCCCTGGCTGCAATAAATATGAGGCATGGGCTTCAAGTGGTGGGCTCTGAGGCCTGTGTCTGGGAGCAGAGCTGAGGAGCTTTGTTCCTTTGTTTCTCTCCCAGCCAGGATGATGGTACAGAGAATAAGGAACTGCTTTAATAACTTGCTGTGGGTGTTCTCAGGAGAACCTCTCTCTCCTGATGATTTTAATGAGTGCAAAGCCCTCTCTGGCAGTAATTAATGCTGCTGCTGCTCCCTCCTGCAGGCTCTCTCTGGAGGTATGTCCGTGCCAGCATGTCCCTCTCTGGGTACATGCCTCCTCTCTGCGACCCCAAGGATGGACACCTCCTGATGGATGGAGGCTACATCAACAACCTTCCAGGTCAGTGCTTAGAGCAAGTGGCATCCCCCAGGGGTGAGTACTGGCACCAGTGCTGTTTGTCATCTTTGTCAGCAACATGGGCAGTGGGATTGAGGCATCCTCAGCAAGTCTGTGGCTGACACCAAGCTGTGTGCTGCTGTCGACACACTGAAGAGAAAGGATCTGTCCAGGGGGACTTGGACAGGGCACAGGTGGGCCCAAACCAGCCTCAGGAAGTTCAACAAGGCCAAGTACAAGGTCCTGCACCTGGGTCAGGGCAATCCCAAACACAAGTCCAGGCTGGACAGAGGAATGGCTTGAGAGCAGTNGGAAGCTGTGGCTGTCCCCTGCCTGGAGGTGTTGAAGGCCAGGCTGGATGAGGCCTTGAGCCATCTGTGCTGGTGGGAGGTGTCCCTGCCCATGGCAGGGGAGTTGGAACTGGATAATCTTTAAGGTCCCTTCCAAACCAACCCATTCCATAAATCAGTTCCTGAGAGCACAGCCCAGCAAACAGCCTCAGGAACTTTCTCCTCTTCTCCTTTCCCAAAAAAGGCAACAAGGAGAACTTTTGCAGACACCTTCAGTCTCCTGATGGTTACCAGGAGTCACTGCTCACAGTTTCCTAGGTGTTTGCTTCATCCTGGCTTTATTAAACCTATTTTGTGTTACAAATTACTTCCTGATAGACATATTCTGCACATGAAATGCCAAGCTAGTTCTGAGTTTATTTTAGTACTTGCTGAAAGGAGAGAGCAGAAATGAGGCTGCAAATGCATTGTCTGTGTCTGAGTTCCTCTTCAAAGAGTTTCAGCTGAAAAAGGAATCATTCTGGGGAAGAGCAGCATTTTACCTGTCATGGTTCAGACTGATGGCAGCAGAGCCTGAAGGCTTCAGCTGGCACAGTGGTGTCTTGGTTAGCTGCTGGCACAGGGCAGAGCTGGAGTGCTGTGGTGGTCAAAAGTGTGATGTGGAGCTTGGGGTGTTCTGAGGACTGAGCCCAGGGTGGTTTGGGGGTGCTGTATGTCAGGGCTGTCATGTCAGACAGCACTGGGAGTGGAAGGTGGGTGGCTCAGGGTGGTGGCCAAGATAGAAGGGAGACATTTGGTGTCATCCCAGTTTGTGCCTACAGTTGTGTTACAGATCAAGGAGTCTAAGATAGAGACTCCACATCTGAGCAGCCAAAATCATTTCTGCATTCCAGACAAACCCAGACTATATTTTTCCATCAGGGTCGTATTTACCCAAAACCCATAAGTGGAAGCAACACAAAATAGACCCCAAAACCTGCACCTGACATTTGGGTCTGTTTGGGTCTGCAAGCAGAAGTGTGCACTGCAAACCAAAGCACCTTTGCCATCTGCACATGTGGGAGAGGGCAGAGAGCACACACACAGGTGACACTGGCTGGGAAAGATCCAATAGACTGAAGCCAGGGTTGTAAATCCAAGTTCCAGAGCAGCTCTGATTTAGATAAAAGCCTGCATTAAAGCATCTAAATTGGCTCTTCACAGCTTTGATTTCTCTGCATATAACTACTGTGGAAATTGCAACCACCTTGGACTCTGGGGGTGTGGAAGAGGCAGAAATCCATCCTGCGAGATGTCCTCTTGCCTACCTTGGCACTTCCCTAAACCCTTACCCATATCCAGAGGCTGCAGCCTTTGGTCCTTCTACTGACCTTGAAGCAGAAGATGTTGCTTCATTTCTTTCCCACTTCCAAATAGGAATATTTCTCCTGGATGTGTGTGCTCACAGCCCAGCCCCAGATTGTCTTGAGCTGATCCCCAGCAGCATGGGCAGCAGGGGCAGGGAGGGGATTCTGCCCCTCTGCTGTGCTCTGCTCACACCCCCCCTGCAGTGCTGGGGCAGCTCTGGAGCCCACAGCACAGACAGAGATCTGTTGGAGCAGGGCCAGAGGAGGGCACAGCAATGCTGGCAGGGCTGGAAGGGCTCTGCTGTGAGCCAGGCTGGCAGAGTTGGGGGTGCTCAGCCTGGAGAGGAGAAGGCTCCAGGGAGACCTTCTGGTGGCCTTGCAGAGCTTAAGAGGCTGATTAGAAAGCTGGGGACAGATGTCTGACAGGCCAAGGGGTGATGGTTTGGACTAAAAGAGGGAGATAGAGAGTGGAGAGAAGGAAGAGATGTTTGACTCTGAGAGTGGTGAGAGCCTGGCCCAGGTTTTCCAGAGAGGTAGGAGCTGCCCCATGCCTGGAACCATCCCAGGTGAGGTATTCTGGGGCTCTGAGATGTAGCTGCAGATGTCTCTGCTGACTACAGAGGAGTTGGACTAAATGACCTTTAAAGGCCCCTTCCAACCAAAACCAGTCCACAATTCTGTGATCTCAAATCTTTTCTTAGACTGAAATCCTCCCAGCTTCTCCTTGCTGTCTGGTTCCTGTGCTGCTCCTTTCCTTTATTCCATCTCACCTGCAGTGCTGAGCCCTGCACTCTCCCCTTTAAGGCCACTGCCCCACAGACTCTCTACAGATCTCCCAGACCTTTTCTTCTGATGAGAACTGCTGCACGAGGTAGAATTGAGGTGGATTTTGCTCTTTCACATTGTGCCTAACATGGTATAACTGTGGTCTCAAGCTCTTTGTCTTAGCCTCTCTTCCCTGCAGCTGCCTTCACATGGGTTCTGGTGACCTCATGGCCTCAGACAGAGTCAGGTCCTCCCACTGAACCTGAGCAAAACCTTCCCCATGGGTGATGCTTGCCAGCAGTTCAGGTGATGCAGGGGCCTGGTTCACACAGAGCCTGCAGCACTGGGATCACAGAATGGGTTTGGTTGGAAAAGACCTTTAAGATCACAAAGTCCAACCATTCTCTAACTCTGCCAAGGCTGGGGCTAAACCATGTCCCTCAGCACCACATCTCTGCCCCTTTGAAACACCTCCAGGGATGGAAATTCAACCCCCTCCCTGGAAACCTGTTTGAGAACCCTTTCAGTGAAGCAATTTCTTCTGATGTCCAACCTAAACCTCCTCTGGTGCAACTTGAGGCCATTTCCTCTGGTCCTATCACTTGTTACCAAGGAGGAGAGACCAACCCCACCTGGCTCCATCCTCCCCTCAGGAAGCTGTAGGGAGCTCTCCAGTGAGATGGAGCAGGTGAGGTGGGAGCCCTGTGTGAGGTTGGAGCCCTCACAGAGGGGGAATGGTCTCTCAGTGGAGGTGCTGCTGTGTTATGTGAGGCTGTTCTGAGACCCTGGTGGCAGGTCCAGGGCCAGGTTCTGCACTCCCCAGCACTCTGTAGGTGAGCTTTGGCTGAGCAGCACTGGGACTGACAGGACCTTCCTTCCCTCTAGCTGATGTTGCCAGGTCCATGGGTGCCAAGGTGGTGATCGCCATCGACGTGGGGAGCCGCGACGAGACAGACCTCACCAACTATGGCGACTGCTTGTCTGGCTGGTGGCTGCTCTGGAAGAGGTGGAATCCCCTGGCTGAGAAAGTCAAGGTACTGCAGGCTGCATGAGAGGGGCAGCTGGGTTTGGGTAGGGAGCAGAAAGCTTCAGGGAGCAGCCTGGTGGCACACCAGCATCTTCCTGGGCTTTGGGTGCTGGCTTACGGACAAAGGCAGCTGGGCAGTGGTGTGACACCAAAGGCAGTGACAGGGGAGAGAGGAGACCCCCAGGCAGGAAATGGGGTGGGGGAATTGTTAGAGCCAAGAACCCTTTTATCATAGAATCATAGAATGCTAAGGTTGGAAGGGACCTCAAGGATCATCTAGTTCCAACCCCCTGCCATAGGCAGGGACACCTCCCACTAGCACAGGTCACTCAAGGCCTCATCCCACCTGGCCTTGAACACCTCCAGGGAGGGAGCAGCCACAACCTCCCTGGGCAACCTGTGCCAGGGTCTCACCACGCTCACTGTAAAGAACATCCAGTCTAAATCTTCCCTCTGCCAGTATAAACCCATAAAGGGTTTAATAATCTCTAGAGGAGATTTGTGGATTTTGCCAGTGCAAGCAGTAGAATCAGAGAGTGCTCTGGGTTGGAAGGGCCCTTTAAAGGTCATCCAGGCCAACCTCTCCACAGTGAGCAGGGACATCTTTATCCACTTCAGGGGTTCTCTGCTATATGGCTCTGAAGTGTTGATTGGAGGGGACTGAACTGATGATGAAGGAGGCTACAGGAGAGCTGCAGAGGGGCTTTTGACAAGGGCTTGAAGTAACAGGATGTGGGACAGTGGCCTTGAGCTGGAAAAGGGGAGATTTAGACTGGAGATGAGGAAGAAATTCTTTCCAGTGACAGTGAGGAGACATTGGCACAAGTAGTCCAGGGAGGCTGTGGATGTCCTCTCCCTGGAGGTGTTCAAGGCCAGGTTGGATGAGGCCTTGATCAAGCTGGGCTGGTGGGAGGTGTCCCTGCCCATGGCAGAGGAGTTGGACCTGGATGATTTTGAAGGTCTCTTCCAACCCAACCCATTCTGTGATTCTGTGATTTAGGGAGATTTTAGCACAAAGCACTAATTAACATCTCTGCTGCTGCTGAACTTGGGGCTGCAGAGCAGGATTTGTGATTCAGTCAGGCCAACTCTGACTTAATCTTCTGCATTTCCTAAATCATCTGCCTCTGCAGCTGCCCCCCTCCCAGTGAATGCTGCTTTGCTTTCATCCCTCCCAACTAACACATTCCCCTGTTGGAATTGGAAGCCAAATAACTTGTTTGTGCCTCCCAAAGTTGGGAGAAGTACCACAGACTGCCCTGCAACTTTGAGATTTGCCTCTGTGCTAACTCTGTTCCCTGGCAAGCTCTGCTCTCCCCAAGAAGTGGCCTTTTGGAGGGGGTGCAGCCATGGAATGTCCTGCTGTGCCTTAGCAGAGGTGACCACACTGCCCCCAGCACATAGTGGATGCGTTTGGGGAGGGAAAATGGAAGAGCCTTAATCTTCTTGGTAGTGCCCAGGGAAATATTTCAACTGCTCAAATGGCAACCAGCACCCATGAAAACATGGGACCCCTTCTTTCTCCTGGGGGTGGTGAAAGCAATGCCCAGCAGAGACTGCAGGGACTCCACCTCTGGAGATTGACAACTCAGCCAGCCAAGGTCTCAGACAGCCTGCCCCAGCTGACCCTGCTTGAGCCAGGAGGGTTGGACTGCAGTCCAGGCTCTCTGATCTTGAGAGGTTTCTGTCAGCCTTAGCCTTTCTCTGAAGCCTTTGCCCTGGTGCTGCAGAGCTCATCACTGATTGCTGCCTCGAAGGGATGCTGCGCCCCTCTGGCCTCCGCTGCGCCCCTCTCACCTCCCCAGCGCCCCTCTCACCTCCCCACTGCGCCCCTCTCACGTCTGCTGCGCCCCTCTGGCCTCCGCTGCACCACTCTGGCCTCCCCGCTGCGCCCCTCTGGCCTCCGCTGCGCCCCTCTGGCCTCCCCACTGCACCCCTCTGGCCTCCGCTGTGCCACTCTGGCCTCCTCTGCGCCCCTCTCGCCTCCTCTGCGCCCCTCTCACCTCCTCTGCGCCCCTCTCGCCTCCGCTGCGCCCCTCTCACCTCCGCTGCGCCCCTCTGGCCTCCGCTGCACCCATGTCCCCTCAGCAGTGAGCCCTAGAGTGAGGGACTCAGGCCAACATTGAGCTACAGAAATCTCTCAGAAGGCAATTCCCTTCCTGCTGCTGCTGCTGGAGACTCATTGGCTAACTCTTCACACTGCCTGGGAAACAGATGGAGGTGCTGAGGTGTGAAGGCTTCAGCAGGCTTCTGTGTGCTCTTGGAACACGAATAATTGATAGAGCTTGCTTTGTGTTCTCCATTGTGAGCACAGAACAGATTCTGAAAGTAAATTAAGTTAAATGTCAGAGTTGGTCCAGAGGAGGCCACAAAGATGAGGTCTGGAGCACCTCTGCTATGAGGACAGGCTGAGAGTTGAGGCTGTGCAGCCTGGAGAAGAGAAGGCTCCAGGGAGACCTTAGAGCTGCATTTCAGTATCTGAAGGGCACCTGAAGGCAGGCTGGGGAGGGACTGTTCAGAAGGGCCTGTAGGGATAGGCCAAGGGCAATGGTTTGGAACTGGAGCAGGGCAGAGTTAGGTTGGACATCAGGAGGAAGTTGTGCACAGTGAGGGTGGGGAGAGACTGGAACAGGCTGCCCAAGGATGTGGCTGAGGCCCCATGCCTGGAGACATTCTAAGTCAGCTGTGGCCCTGGTTGGAGGTGTCCCTGCTGCCTGCAGGGGGGTTGGACAAGATGCCCTTTCAGGGTCCAATCTGCTGCATTCTGTGATCCCATGACACTTGGGGACATGGTTTGATGACCATGGTGGTTTTGATGCTAGAAGGAGTCTGTGGAGAGCCATGAGGGTGACTAGGGGACTGAAGCATCTCCCCTATGGAGAGAGCCTGAGAGCCCTGGGGCTGTTTAGTCTGGAGAAGAGAAGGCTGAGAGGAGATCTGAGCAATGTGTGCAAATATCTGAGGGGTGGGGGTCAGTGGCTGGGGCCAATCTCTTTTGGGTGCTCAGCAGCAATAAGCCAAGGAGCAAGAGCTACAAAGTGGAACAGAGAAGGTTTCAGCTCAACACAAAGAGAAACTTCTTTGGTGTGAGGGTGCCAGAGCTCTGGAGCAGGCTGCCCAGAGAGGCTGTGGAGTCTCCTGCTCTGGAGACTTTCCAAACCCTCCTGCATGCGTTCCTGTGTGACCTGCCCTAGGGGCTCCTGCTGGGCAGAGAGGTTGGACTGGATGAGCTCTGGAGGTCCCTTCCAACCCGTAAGGCTCTGTGAGTCTGACGGCTGTGCTGGATAACCTGGGGGGCACAAGCCCTGTGTGCGTGGCTGTGTGCAGTGCCCATGCTGACGTGTGCTGGCTGGCAGGTGCTGAACATGGCAGAGATCCAGACGCGGCTGGCCTATGTGTGCTGCGTGCGGCAGCTGGAGATGGTGAAGAGCAGCGACTACTGCGAGTACATCCGGCCCCCCATCGACCGCTACCGCACCCTCGACTTCGGCAAGTTCGACGAGATCTGCGTAAGTGCCTCCTGGGCAGGGCCCTTCCAGCCCCGCTGAGCAACTGCCACCCCCCACAGCGTGCACTATTGAAATGTACCAGCCCAGCTCAGCTGGCTTGGAAGTAAGGGGGAGCTCTGCTTACAGCAAAGCCAAGTTTACAAGCATGGGTACCCAATGTGTTTATGCAGCCTATCCCAATGCCAATCTCTCTTGCTGGCAAGAACTTCTGCCTAACATCCAGCCTGAACCTGCCCTGGCACAGCTTGAGGCTGTGTCCTCTTGTTCTGTCCCTGGCTGCCTGGCAGCAGAGCCCAACCCCAGCTGGCTACAACCTCCCTTCAGACAGCTGCAGAGAGCAATGAGGTCTGCCCTGAGCCTCCTCTTGTGCAGGCTGCACACCCCCAGCTCCCTCAGCCTCTCCTCACAGGGCTGTGCCCCTCCCCAGCCTTGCTGCCCTTCTCTGGGCACCTTCAAGCACCTCAACATCTTTGTTAAATTGAGAGGCCCAGAGCTGGGCACAGCACTCAAGGGGTGGCCTGAGCAGTGCTGAGTACAGGGGCAGAAGGACTGCCCTGCTCCTGCTGGCCACACACACACACACACACACACTCCACCCCAGTGCTCCTCTTCTCCTCCTCCACTGCCCTGTAAGCAGAAGGTCTTCACAGCAAGAGAGATTGGCATTGGAATGGGCTGCCCAGGGAGGTGGGGGAGTGCCCATACCTGGAGGGGTTCAAGAAAAGTCTGGATGGGGCACTTAGTGCCATGGTCTGGTTGATTGGATAGGGCTGGGTGAGAGGTTGGGCTGGGTGAGCTTGGAGGTCTCTTCCAACCTGCTTGATTCTATGATTCTATGATTTCATAGAATGGTCTGGGCTGGAAGAGATCTCCAAAGCTCATCCAGTCCAACCCCCTGCATTCAGCAGGGACATCCTCACTAGATCAGGTTGCCCAGAGCTCTGTTGAGCCTCACCTTGAGTATCTCCAGGGATGGGCCCCAACCACCGCCCCAGGCAACCTGTTGCAGTGTTCCACCACCTTCATAGTAAAGCATCCAGCCTAAATCTGCTCTTCTGTGGTCAGGTTGGGGGAAGGTTTTAGGGGGTTTTGTGTATGTATTAGGTGTTAAGGATTCATTTGCTCTGTATTTCTCTGTGTTATCTGGAACATAATTCTGTGTTTCTGTCCAGTTCAACAAGAGCCTTTTATGTTACTCTTATGGGGCAGGAAAACTGTATCTGTCCACTCTCTAAAGCACCACATCTGGGCTCAGGGCTGTGAATGTGGCTTAGCAGCAGGAGCCTGTTGGTGGTCTTGGTGCTCTAATGACCTGTGATCAGAGCAGTTACCTTGCTCTGCTTCATGGCAATTCTTGCCCCTCTGCCTGGGAAAAGCTCCTGGGTGACTGAGCTGCTTTGGGCACTTGGGCTTTGTCAAAGGCTGTCACTTCTCTGCCCTCACTGTGGAGCTTGGTGTGGCATGAAGGGTTGGGAGATGAGGCAGGGGAGGTGGTGGATGCCTGCCATGGAGGGCAGCAGGCTGGAATACCTGCTCAGGGAACCTTTCAACGCTTCTATTAATAAAGCATCTCACCCACAGTCCCTCTGCACCTGGCAGAGAGGAGCCAGCAGCAATGTCAGTGGAAGGTCATTGGCAGAAGGGCACCACCAGGTTATGTTTGTTGGGATCTGGTTTTGTTTGTTTGTAGCTCAGGAACCAGCATGGGAAGAACTGCTCCAGATGTGCAGTCAGATTGTCCCAGGGGCATTATTCAGAGTCATTAAGGGTGGAAAACCCCTTTAAGATCATTGAGTCCAACCATAACCCAGCTACCCTGACCACTAAACTGCATCCTCAAGCACCACATCTACAGCTTCTTGAACACCTCCAGGGATGGGAACTCCAGCAACTCTCTGGGCAGCCTGTTCCAATCCCTGACCACTCTTGCAGCAAAGAAATTTTCCCTCATCTCCAACCTAAGCCTCCCCTGGCACAGTTTAAGCCTGTTTCCTCTCATCCTATCTCTGGTTACTTGGGAGAAGAGACCAACACCAGCCTCACTCTACCCTCCCTTCAGGAGCAATAAGGTTCAGTGCTCACCCAAAACTGTCTCTGCCCACATAGGTGATGGTAGCAGCTCTGGTTCATTGACTCTTGTCAAGAGAGTCACTTTACTGTCTCCTTCCATTCTTTGTCTGCTTCAGCCATGCAGCATCTCCCATCTTTAAGGTGTTTCTCCTTAGCTTTGCTCATCTCCTAGGCTGAAGCCCCCCCCCCCACAATTTCTCTTTAAGTTGATCTTTGCAGATGCAGTGAGAGCCTGCAGTGCTCACTGGGCTGCAGAGTGGTTTTTCATAGATTCAGAGAATGGTTTGGGTTGGAGGAGACCTCAAAGCTTATCCAGTTCCAAGCCCCCTGCCATGGGCAGGGACAGCTCCCACCAGCACAGCTTGCTCAGGGCCTCATCCAACCTGGCCTTGAGCACCTCCAGGCAGGGGACATCCACAGCCTCCCTGGGCAGCCTGTGCCAGTGTCTCCCCACCCTCACTCTCAACAATTTCTTCCCCATCTCCACTCTCACTCTCTCCTCTCCCAGCTCAAAGCCATTGTCCCTTGTCCTGGCACTCCCAGCCCTTTTCCAAAGTCCCTCCCCAGCCCTCCTGGAGCCCTTTCAGGCACTGGAAGGCTGCTCTGAGCTCTCCCTGCAGCCTTCTCTTCTCCAGGCTGAGCAGCCCCAACTCAGATTTCTCTGGTGCTGCCTCACAAACACTAAACAGCAGCAGTAGCACAGTGCTTAGAGCCAAGCAGCAGCTATTCCAAACCACCACCTGCTTTCCCCACTGTCAATATTTTCTCAAGGCTATTGGGTGTCTCACAGCTCCTGGGCACACAGAGCTGTCTGCCAATGGAGGATCTAAGGCTCTGCTGATAAATAATGTTCCTGGCTAGATAGAGTGCCCTGGGCCTTTGGATAACCCTGACAAATGTGTCTGGCAGCTCATCACAGGAGCAGATAGTCAGGTGTCAAATCATTGTTCTGCCTCTGTCTCATTTGGGGTGGCTGAAGAGATTGAAAGATGCCAGGCAAACTCCTCTCAGTGGACTAAAAGTGGAGGGAAGTGCAGGATCTGAAAGGTGTCAGTGTCAGCTCTTGGTTGGCATGAGGCACTGCAGGGACAGAGAGGCAGCAGCTCCTGGCTGCTCATTCCCTGCAGCACAGCTCAGTGTCTTCTCTCCACAGGGCAGATTGAAACTGTGCTGACCTTAAAGGAAAGGGCAACCTGGGCCCCCCTTTGCCACTGTGGTGAGGGGTTCATTTCAGCTGTGCAGAACATAGACATGGGCACCATCCAACCAGCAAGATCAAGAGGACAGAGTCCCCTCCTCTGGTCTACATCCTCTCCTGTGTCAGCCTGAGTGGTGCTGGCTGCCTGTCACTTCCCAAAGCTCAGCTTCTCACAGCTATTTCAGATCAGTCTGACCCAGCCAGCTGTAGATCTGTCAGGTCCTTTTTCCTCCTGAGTAATCATATCCACCTTGGGCTGAGCAGCTACGATCGATTTCAGGGGATGAATTCCAGCCTGAGTGCCTCCTGCTTTGAACCCTGCTCCAAAGCCCAGGGGAGGGACAGCAGCAGCTCAGCTCAGCCAGGCCTGCTTCCAGCCCTCAGGTTTGCCATGCAAGCCTGAGGTTTAGTGTGAGCTGCCAGGCCCAGGGCTGGAAATAGGATCCAAGGCTCCTGGCACCTGTTGCTGCCTCCTTCCCATTGGATTTTTCAGCACCATTTCCACTGTCATGTTTAGAACAAGAGCAAAGCTGGGAGCAACTGTTTTGTTTTTCCCTGTTGTTTCCATGCTGAGGACACAGAGCTGTGGGATTACTGCAAGCACAAATTCCTTTGTACTTTTACATCAGAGGAACATGGACTTTGTGGCTTTGGTGTTGTCCATGTGCCATCAGTTCTGCTCCAGCAAACTGACACTTGCATCTTCAGTGGCCTCTGGCTCAACTCATTGCTGGAGATGGTGGAATTGGTGCCCTGCAGTAAGTTTTCTTTGCTAGACTTGGAATCAAGGGGGTAAAGACACAAATTGATGAATGTCTCCATCCAAGGAAAGAGCCAATGGAAGAAGCCAATCATAGCCTGGGGTGTATTAAAAAGAATGTGGTGAGCAGGTCAAGGGAGGTTCTCCTCCTCCTCTACTCTGTCTGGGTGAGGCTGCATCTGGAGTATTGTGTCCAGCTTTGGCTTCCCAGTTCAAGAGGGACTGGGATACACTAGAGAGTGCCCAACAGAAGCTATGAGGATGCTGAAGGGACTGGAACATCTCTCTGATGAGGAAAGGCTGAGACATGGGGCTGGATAGCCTTGGGGGAGAGAAGACTGAGGAGATGTTACTGATGTCTATAAATATCTGAGGGGGGGGAGGTGCCACGAAGGGGCCAGGCTCTTTTCACTGATGTCCTGGAGGTGGACAGGTGCCATGGTGCTGCTCATTGGAGAGAAACCAGCATCAGTGTTCCTCTGGCATCTGCCCTCTGCCTCCTCATATCCCTGCAACTCCTCTGTTTTCCAAAGCACAGACCTCTGAGGAGCAAAGGCTGAGAGCCCTGGGGCCACTGAACCTGGGCAAGAGCAACCCCAGAGGGGATCTGATCAATGCTCAGCAAGACCTAAAGGACCTGTGGGGGGCAAGAGGATGGGGCCAGACTCTTGTCAGTGGTATCCACTGACAAGACAAAGGGGCAGTGGGCACAAACTGCAACCCAGGAGGTTCCACCTCAACATGAGGAGAAACTTCTGTGGTGTGAGGGTGCTGGAGGCCTGGAGCAGGCTGCCCAGAGAGGTTGTGGAATCTCCTGCTCTGGAGATTTTCAGGACCCACCTGGATGTGTTCCTGTGTGCCCTGCTCTGGCAGGGGGGGTTGGACAGGGTGATCTCTGCAGGTCACTTCCAACCTCTGCCATTCTATGACTCCATGATGCATCCATAAGTGTCCTAAGCTTCTCTTGGTGTCCTCTTGTTCTGTGAGCAGCCTGCTCAAAGGCAGTGCTGCAGAAATAGTTGTGTCAAGTGGTACTTTTCATTGCATGCTGTGGCCTCAAAGGCCACAGTAATATTTTGCCTTAAAATAGCCTTCCCCTCACTCTGACTCTGAACCCCCAAGGGAGCTGAGGCTGGGAGGCAGCAAAAGTCCAGCCTAGCTTTGGGGTAGACCTCTGGATTTGCTGCTGATGTGCAAAAGATGGGACCTCAGGGGTGTTTAGTTATTAGTTACAATTCTTTTTCCCCTGACTCTTGTTTCTTTTCTGCAGGAAGTGGGATACCAGCATGGGAAAACAGTCTTTAATGTCTGGTGCAGGAGTGGAGTCCTGGAGAAGATGCTGAGAGACAGGCAAGAGACCTGCAAATCCAAAACTGATGTAAGTGTGGGGGTCCAATGCCAGGCTCTGGTGTTTGTCAGATTGTGTGCCCAAAGTGGGCAGGGCTGTGGAGGAATCTCTGCAGAGACTCCACAGCCTCTCAGGGCAGCCTCCTGCAGGGCTCCAGCACCCTCCCAGCAAAGCAGCTGAGCAGGACTGGACCCAGTGCTGACCCTTTGCTCCCAGGCAGTGGTCTGCCAGGGCAGCTGCCCAGTGCTTGTCACAGAGTGGGTGAACCAGGACAGCCAGCACTGATCTCAGCCATTGCTGCCCTTCAGGATGTGACTCCCAAAGTTCCCCAGAGGCTTCCAGCAAACCTGGATTAAACCTTTGCTGGAGATGTGTTTTTAGCCAAGAGTTAAAGTCCCTCCAAGGCTGTAGACTTCCTATTTTGCTGATTTCCTTCCTCACTCTTCTGATAGAAAAGGCATTTAGTGTGCCCAGCAGGACAGGGATCCTACTCCTCAGCACTGGGGAGGCCACACCTTGAATACTGAGATTAATATTTGCTCCTTCACTCCAAGAATGACATTGAGGGGCTGGAGGAGGGCAACAAAGCTGGGGAAGGGTCTGGAGAACAGGGCTGGGGAGGAGCAGCTGAGGGAGCTGGGGGTGTTCAGCCTGGAGAAAAGGAGGCTGAGGGCAGAGCTCATTGCTCTCTGCAGCTCCTTGAGAGGAGGCTGCAGGCAGGTGGGGGTTGGGCTCTGCTGCCCAGTCTCAGGTGATAGGAGAGGAAATGACCTGAAATTGTGCCAGGGGAGGGTTGGGTTGGAGATGAGGAAACATTTCTTTGCTGCAAGAGTGGTCAGGGCTTGGGGAGGTGGTGGAGTGCCCATGCCTGGAAGAAACCTGTGGCCATGGCTCCTGGGGCCATGGTTCAGTGGCCATGGTGGTGCTGGGCTGCTGGTTGGACTGGATGAGCTCAGAGAGCTTCTCCAACCCATTCTATGGTTCTGTGATTTGGCAAGGCTGTTGCTGAGGGTCCCCAGCAGCTTGTAGAGCTGCTCAGGTCCTGCCTTTCTTACAGCTCCTTCTGCCCACTGCAGCACATCCAAGCAGTTAGTGGTAGATGCCTGACTATGGTAAATCTCCAGGCTCCAGAGTGTTGCTGTGGGGTTACAGCCCCAGTAAGATTTCTACTTAAAAGCAGGATGAAATTCTCTTAGTTTCACAGGTGAAGGGCTGAGAGCAGCTTCCAGAGCCAGGTCATAACTCAGCTGGGTGACTGAATTTCTTGGCAGGGAATTCCCAGTTGATTTTAAGAAACAGCACCTTTTGGAGGCCTTGGGTGCAATCTTATAGTAAATTGCCTTATTGTCCTTCCTCTCTTCTGAATTCCTCTGATTTAAACCCCAAATGCTTCTTGTTTTACCCACTGTTTCATCTTCATTGTCTTGTAGAGAGAGGGAAATGAGCAGAAACGTTTAAAGTGATTGCCAAAATGTGTCAGAACTGTAGTGAGCCTCACCAGGGGAGGTCACTGGAGGTGAGAAGGGACATGGAGAATTTGCAGCTCCCCAGAGATTGGTGGTAGAGCATTTTGGCTAGGAGGGAGATGACATCAAGATGCATCAAGAGCAGCGTGGGCAGCAGGGCAAGGGAGGGGATTCTGCCCCTTTGCTCTGCTCTCCTCAGACCCCAGCTGCAGTCCTGTGTGCAGTTCTGGAGCCCCCAGCACAGGAAGGACATGGAAGTGTTGGAGCCAGTCCAGAGGAAGCCACCAAGATGCTGAGAGGGCTGCAGCAGCTCTGCTGTGAGGACAGGCTGAGAGAGTTGGGGCTCTGCAGCCTGGAGAAGAGAAGGCTTCCAGGAGACCTTAGAGTAACCTTCCAGTATCTGAAGGGGGCTACAGGAAGGCTGGGGAGGGACTATTGACAAGGACTTGGAATGCCAGGACAAGGGGAATGGGTTTAAACTATCAGAGGGAAGATTTAGACTGGGTATTAGGAGGAAGTTGTTTGCAGTGAGGGTGGTGAGACACTGGCACAGGTTGC
>WBNM01044350.1:24494-34869 GCA_013399055.1 Ramphastos sulfuratus | reverse complement strand
TCCTTGTCCTATCACTGAGCACTGCTGCAAAGGAGTGCTCAGTGATAAGGGTAAGGGTAAGGGGTGTTTAGTGCAGGGTTCCCAGAGGATCCCATTGCTCTGCTCCTTGTCCTGTCACTGGGCCCTGCTGCAAAGGGCTGATAAGGGTAAGGGGTGTGTAGTGCAGTGTTCCCAGAGGATCCCATTCCTTTGCTCCTTGTCCTAGTCCTCATTTACACTCTGAGTGCTTCCTGTTCTAACAGCATCCTACAGGATGGAACACAACAAACCCAGAAGTGAGGCAGACTGCGTTTTGTGGAGCTGGGGGTGAGGTCTGTGCTGCTTTCGCTCCGTGCTGCTAGGTGGCAATATGCTACCTAGAAAACCACCATCTCCACACCACCACCGCACTCCTCTGCTGCAGCCTTAGCTGGGACCTGCCGAGCATTGCCAAAAGGGGACAAGGCCTTCGGGCAGGACCTTCAGCCACTGAGGTTTTCCAGAAACAAATGCAAGATGGAATCCTACCAGAAAAAAAAAACCCCAAACCTCTCCTCTGAGAACCTGAGAGGAAAAATAAGATGCAACCTCTTTGTTGCAGTATTCCTACTGGTACTGGGAGCATTTTAATATGGGAATGAATCCTTCTTTTTGCCACCTGGGAGCAGAGTATTTTATATTCTAAGAGGATTCTCTTAACAATACAAAATTGAAAATAATCCCTTCAGAGTGCAAAGATTTGGATTTGTTTTGGCTTGGTTTTTATGCAGTTTTTTCGCCCCCCCAAATGTATGATTAATTGAAATCCTCTGCATGTTCAATCAGAATATTTAATCAACCAGACCCAACTTCAGGACATTTGTGTTGACACGTGGAGCTTTGATGAAGGTGGAGAAGCTTGGCCAGCAGGGCAAGGGAGGGGATTCTGCCCCTTTGCTCTGCTCCTCTCAGACCCCAGCTGCAGTCCTGTGTGCAGTTCTGGAGCCCCCAGCACAGGAAGGACATGGAAGTGTTGGAGACAGTCCAGAGGAGGACATGAAGATGCTCAGAGGGCTGCAGCAGCTCTGCTGTGAGGACAGGCTGAGAGAGTTGGGGCTCTGCAGCCTGGAGAAGAGAAGGCTTCCAGGAGACCTTAGAGTAGCCTTCCAGTATCTGAAAGGGGCTACAGGAAGGCTGGGGAGGGACTATTGACAAGGTCTTGTAATGACAGGACAAGGGGCAATGGGTTTGAACTGGCAGAGGGGAGATTGAAACTGGATGTTAGGAGGAAGTTGTTTGCAGTGAGGGTGGTGAGACACTGGCACAGGTTGCCCAGGGAGGTTGTGGCTGCTCCCTCCCTGGAGGTGTTCAAGGCCAGGTTGGAGGAGGCCTTGAGTGACCTGAACTAGTGGGAGGTGTCCCTGCCTATGGCAGGGGGTTGGAACTAGATGACCTTTGAGGTCCCTTCCAACCTTACCATTCTATGATTCTATGATTCTATGATTTATTTCCAGAGACATCTTTCAGCCACACTACAAATACTTAAAACTGAATCATCTCACATGTATTAACAAGGACATAGTGAGAAAGACTGGCTTGGATTTGCATTTTGCTTTGAACACACAAAATGATTGGCACTGAAACAAGAGTTTATTTCCCTTCATCTGGATCATGGCATGTCAGCAACACCTTCTTCCAGGAGGGGAAACCAACAGTCAGGGGAAGGAGAGAGAGGGCAAGGCTGCCATTGTATGCTAACTGGAAATTTACACCAAATTACACCTTAAGGATTACTCAATTTTGATGCTGAGACAGCCTACAGCTAGCATGGTACTTTTGGCCCAGCAGCCAGAGCATGGGTGCAGGTGAAGCTGAACCTGGAAAGGCAGTGGCCAGGATCACACCCACTGGAAAGGGCTCAGATTTGGGCTAGCAGGGAAAATAGAAAAACGTGAAGATGTATCAGAGGGCTGAAGCACCTCCTCTATGGGGACAGGCTGGGAGAGCTGGGGCTGTTCAGCCTGGAGAGGAAAAGGCTCCAGGGAGACCTTAGAGCAATCTTCCAGGACCTGAAGGGTGCTGGAGAGATGGAGAGAGACTTCTGACAAGGGTCTGTAGTGACAGGACAAGGGGCAATGGCTTTGAGCTGGAAGAGGGGAGATTAAGACTGGAGATTAGGAAGAAATTCTTGACAGTGAGGGTGGTGAGACACTGGCACAGGTTGCCCAGGGAGGTTGTGGATGGCCCCTCCCTGAAGGTGTTGAAGGTCAAGCTGGATGAGGCCTTGAGCATCCTGGTCTAGTGGGAGGTGTCCCTATTGATGGCAGGGAGGTTGGAACTGGATAACCTCCGAGGTTCCTTTCAAGCCAACCCCTGCTATGGTTCTATGGGGAGCTGAGGTCTCTCAGGCTGGCAGCACCAAGAGAGCAGGAATGGCTCTTCTCTACAGTGCCTCGTGTTGACAGTGCAGCACCTGGAAGGGCAACCAGTGCAGGAGCTCAGAAAGCAGCTTCTCTGCTCCAGGCTGAACCCTCCTGACAGTGATGTGCATCCTAACTTGAGTGACCTCAGGGTAGACGATGTTCTGGGGTGGCAGGGAAATTAGCATCTTTAACTACACTGGCTTGGGGCAGAAACTCTGGACTTGTTTTTTAGTGACAAAGGTGACCAGTGCAGGAAACAAAAATAGCAATGACCTGCTCGTGTGGTATTTGGCAACCCTGGGGCTAAGGAGAATCTTCTGTGGCAGAAGTGCTTGAATTCAGACTGAGTTTTTGGTGCTGGGGATCACCCCTAAGTGGATGTGGCACAGAGCAAAGGGCATTGCCTCCGTGCTGCAGCTCGGGCTGCCTATCTGCTGGCAGCATCCTGGCACAGTGGGGTTGGGAGGGACCTCCTGAGGTCATCTAGTCCAGAGCAGGCTGCACAGAAACTTGTCCAGGGGAGTTTTACACCTCTCCAGAAAAGGAGACTCCACAGTGTCTTTGGGCAGCCTGCTCCAGGGCTCTGCCATCCTCAATATAAAGAAGTTTTCCCTTAAGCTCAAATGAAAGCTCCTGTGTTCTAGTTTGCACCTGCTGCCTCTTCTCCTACCAGCCCCATCCTCATCATCTGCATCCTTTAGCTGTGGATCAGCATTCCTAAGACCCCCTCTCACAGGATCACAGGATGCCAGAGGTTGGAAGGGACCCAAAGCGCTCATCCAGTCCAACCCCCCTGCCAGAGCAGGACCAGCCAATCTAGCTCAGGGCACACAGGAACACATCCAGGCAGGGCTGGAAAGGCTCCAGAGAAGGAGACTCCACAGCCTTTCTGAGCAGCCTGTGCCAGGGCTCTGGGACCCTTACAGCAAAGAAGTTCCCCTCGGGTTGAGCTGGAACCTCCTGTGCTGCTCTTTTCCAGGCTAAACAGCCCCAGGGCTCTGTGCCTCTCTTCGGCAGGTGGATGCTCAGGTCCCCTCAGCATCATCAGCAGCTCCCTGTCTCTCCTGAACTCGGGAGCCCAGACCCGGACACAGTACTCTAGGTGAGGCCTCACCATGGCAGAGCAGAGCTGTTAGAGAACCTCCCGTGGCCCACTGGCCACACTTCCCACGGCACCGCAGGCTCGGCCGCACGGGCCCTGGGAAGCTCCTTGTGCAGCAGCACCCCCGGGTCGCAGGGGCTCGCCGTAGCAGCTCCGCTTCGCCCGGGGGGGGCTGCCCAACACAGGCTGCTGCCGGTGGCTGAGCAGCGGCAGGCCTGCGGGGAGGCCTCGGCCCCGTCCCGTGGCGGCGCAGGGCCCCGCGCTCCGGCCCGCCCCGGCGCGGCGCTGGGTTCCCGGCGGGGCCGCTTCCGCCGCAGCACCGCCCGCCCGCCGCTGCCGCATCGGGGCCAGGTCAGTTGGCGGCCGCAGGCCTCGGCCTGGGGGCTGCGGTGCTCGGGGCTGCTGCACGGCGCGGGGCGGGTCTGTGGCGGCGGCTCGGGGCTGCTGCCGAGCCCCGCGGCTTTCGGTGACCAGGAGCGCGGACCGGGTCTAGCCGCGGCTTGGGGCCGAGCAGCGGCCCGGGCGCGGAGGCAGCTGCGGAGCGGAGCGGGGTGGGACGCGCGGTGCGGCCCCTGCGCCGCCGGTGCCTGGAGCAAAGGGCAGGAGGGGTCCGGCGGTGTCTGAGCCTGCGCTGCGAGCTGCCATTGTTGGCCCAGCCGCAGACGGGAGGCCTTGGAGTGTGCTCTGGGTACAGCTGCCGGCCCTTTTCGTGCCGACTGATTTTAAAATAATGTGTTTGGTTGTTTTTGTTTTGTTTTTTTTTTAATAGGCCGTGCCAGAACTGCTTGCCTAGGTAAGACCAAGTGCTACAGTGTGCTCGTTAGGATTTGGGCATTGCAGAAGGTGAACAGCAAGAAACCTCTGCTGGGAAGGAGTTTCCCCCCTGCTTCCCCCTTAGTTCAGAGAATGGTAAGGTTGGAAGGGACCTCAAAGATCAGCCAGTTCCAACCCCCTGCCATAGGCAGGGACACCTCCCACTAGAACAGGTCACTCAAGGCCTCATCCAACCTGGCCTTGAACACCTCCAGGGAGGTTGTGGAGCACAGAATCACCCAATGTGATCTTTGATTCTGTGCTCCACAACCTCCCTGGGCAACCTGTGCCAGTGTCTCACCACCCTCACTGCAAACAACTTCCTCCTAACATCCAGTTTCAATCTCCCCTCTGACACTTCAAACCCATTGCCCCTTGTCCTGTCATTACAAGACCTTGTCAATAGTCCCTCCCCAGCCTTCCTGTAGCCCCCTTCAGATCCTGGAAGGCTACTCTAAGGTCTCCTGGAAGCCTTCTCTTCTCCAGGCTGCAGAGCCCCAACTCTCTCAGCCTGTCCTCATAGCAGAGCTGCTGCAGCCCTCTCAGCATCTTCATGGCCCTTGCATTCTTGCATTCTTCCCAGAGTTATCCCATGCAGGATGCCATTACTTCCCAAAGTTCAGGGTGTAGAGCCAAGGAGCCTGGGATGCTTCTCCTACTTCCCACTTGCTTTGCAGGGGAGCAGAAGATAACACCCCTGAGAATTGAGCTGCAGGGCTGCTTCTGACACCAGAATCATAGACTGGTTTGAGTTGGAAGGGACCTCAGAGATGATCCAGTTCCAACCCCCTGCCATAGGCAGGGACACCTCCCACTAGAACAGGTCACTCAAGGCCTCATCCAACCTGGCTTTGAACACCTCCAGGAAGGGAGAAGCCACAACCTCCCTGGGCAACCTGTGCCAGTGTCTCATCACCCTCACTGGAAAGAATCTCTCCTTGATCTCCTGTTCCAATCTCTCCCAGCTCAAAGCCATTGGCCCTCGTCCTGTCACTCCCTAGTCCTTGTCAAAAGTCCCTCTCCAGCTCTCCTGTAGCCCCTTAAGATACTGACAGGCTGCTCTGAGGTCTCCCTGGAGCCTCTAGGGAGGATGCAGTTTTGCTGTTGCTGTTAGCAAGAGCATTTACTGGTGGTGGTGCTGGTAAGGGAGCAATAGTAAAGAACAGTGTACTAAGTGGAATTCAGAGCAGTGAATTTACTGTTTTCAAGGCACACTAATCACTGTAACAGCATCAGTGTTTGTGGTTAGAGCTAGAACGAATACAGCCTGATCTAGTGGGGAGGTGTCCCTGCCCATGGCAGAGGGGTTGGAACTGGGTGATCTTCAGGGTCCCTTCTGAACCAAACCATTCTGTGATCCTTATGCTTTTTATGGTTTAGGATTTGGTGGCTAAAAAACAAATGGTGAGTTGGTTGTGGTTGTTCCCCTTCCTGTCAACTTGTACATCTGTTTAGAAGTGTCTAAAATACACCTTGTGGGCTTTATGTGAAAGCTAAAAATGGTTTGTGTCACTCTTAGAGCTGGTCCTTTGCTGACAGAAGCAAAGAGAACCTCTTCAGATCAAAGCATTAAAAAAATAAAGGGTCTGCATACTTTTTTTGTTGTTGTTGCAGAAGATAATGAATTTTTGCTCTCACCCTCTGCTGTGAAACTCTTATACTCATCATGTGACCAAAATCAAATGTTTTTAGGTAGTCATGTGTATTTGGTGGAAGATTTCTTTTGTCAGCTCTTTTGCATCCTTGATTACCATTATTATTCACTGGGCTCAGATTTGTTTCTGTTTCATTTCTTTACTAAGTCTTCAAAATAATTAAAATGTGTTTGAGAAAGAAAATGTAATTCAGTAGCAACAGAGACAATGCACATCTGAACCTGAGCCTGCAGGGACCATTAAAAAGCAGAAAGCTAAACAAAGAGCAAGCAATTTGCAAAACACACAGCTTGCTGTCTCCAGAATTGAGGGGAAAGAGATGGAAAGGGAAGAAGAAAAGATGTGTTAAGGGTGAGCCAGCTTCCAACTGGAACCACAGACCAGAAGAGTTTTTACTTACAATATTCAGAGGTGTTTTTTTCCCCCACCACAATTCCTTTTTATTTCACATGTGCATGATTTGAGGCCATTTCAGTTAATTAATTTGGACATCTCACTTCTTGTCATCTTAGCTTCTATAAAGCTAAATGTTTCTAATGCTGACATCTAGAAACTGGGAGGCCCAACCTTTTTTATTCTCCTTTTAATAGTAAGCTAGAATAGAAGCTTCAAGGGAGACCTTGTTGCTTTCTACAACCACCTGAAGGAAGGTGGTAGCCAGGTGGGGTTGGGCTCTTCTCTCAGGCAGTAAGTGACAGAACAAGAGGACACAGCCTCAAGCTGTGCCAGGGCAGGTTCAGGCTGGATGTTAGGAAGAATTTCTTCAGAGTAAGAGAGATTGGCATTGGAATGGGCTGCCCAGGGAGGTGGTGGAGTCCCCATCCCTGGAGGTGTTTAAAAAGAGGCTGCATGAGGCACTTGGTGCCAAGGTTTAGTTCATTAGAAGGTGTTAGGTGATATGTTGGACTTGATGATCTCAAAGGTCTTTTCCAACCTGGTTAATTCTGTGATTCAAACCTGCCCTTTATAATCCTAGCCTGGTTTTGAAAAAGTCACAAAGCTCTTTAAGTATCTCTGCAGGTATCTTCTCACTGGAGAAGACCCCACCTAATTTGGTTACAATGTGAGTACAGGGGGAACATACAATTTGAAGAGTTCAGCAAGTCCTAGAGCCACAGCTCACAAGGGTGAGCTTGGGGCAGGCTGCTGTTGCCCAGGACAGGAGTTCCCTGCCTTGTGTAGAGATGTCATGGAGGAGATGTCTTTTCCTTCTCAGGGAGGCAGAATTTAACAGGCTTTGTTTAGTTTCTGTCTTGGTGAATCACATTTTGTCAGCCTGTTTTCTGCTGCCTTTCCCTTGGCATGCTTAAGATCTGCTTGCTTCTAGCTCCAGGAAAGCAAGCTGGAGAGGGGACTGCCCTCAGCTTGCTTCAGCTGGTAATTATTAAAGTGGGAAGAACCTGTCAGGTGAGGTGCTTAAGTTAACCCAACCCATGCAGCACTGCGGGAAAGAAGAATGCCTGAGTGGGTGAGGTGGATGGGAGGCTCTGTAGCCTTCAGGTGAAGGGTGGTGACAAGCAGCTGGCAACAGTGGCCTCTTCACACAGTGCTGTGGGGGAACCCTGCAGATCACACCTGCCTTCTGCATCTTTTTTCTGTCAGGGTCCAGTGACTCCTCTTTGCTATGAGATCCATGCTCTTGTCTTGATTTGCATCCAGGCTGGCCCCCTTTGATCTCACTGCTTCTGAATTCCTCCTAGATCCAACAGTGGGATTTATTTTCTTGCCTTTTTTCTTTCCCCCACTAGCTCACTGTCTCAGGTCACTTGGTGAAATGAGTTTCAGTTGTTTTCAACCTACCTTTTTTTGTGTACAGAGGCACAGTTTTCATGCTTTGGTTATGTTTCTCCTTCACTCTCTGCTCTTTCCTTTGCTTTCATGGTACAGAGTCACTTCTGCCAGCCCTCAGCACTGGTTACCACTCACTTTCCATTCCTGAGTCACTGGAGGAAGCCAGTGAAGCACCCAGTGGTTACAGTCACTGCTCTTGAGTATGGTGACTGGTAAGACACTCACAAAGGGTTTAACAGTGAATCATATCATCATCATCATCATCGTTGTCTTATAGGACATGGAACTGTTGGAACAGGTTCAGAGGAGGCCACAAAGATGATCAGAGAGCTGCAGCATCTCCCCTTTAGGGACAAGCTGGGAGAGTTGTGGATGTTCAGCCTAGAGAAGAGAAGGCTCCAGGGAGACCTTAGAGCAGCCTTCCAGTACCTGAGGGGGGCTGCAGGAGAGCTGGGGAGGGACTTTTTGCAAGGGCCTGTAGTGACAGGATGAGGGCAATGGATCTGAGCTGGGAGAGGTGAGACTGAGACTGGAGATGAGGAAGAAATTCTTTCCAGTCAAGGTGGTTAGACATTGGCACAGGTTGCCCAGGGAGGTTGTGGATGCTCCTTCCCTGGAGGTGTTCAGAGCCAGGCTGGATGGGACCTTGAGCAACCTGGGCTAATGGGAGGTGTCCCTGCCCATGGCAAGGAGGTTGGAACTAGATGGTCTTTAAAGTCCTTTCCAACTCAAACCATTCTGCAACTCTGTTCACATCTTCACTCCCTTTCTACATGTCCTATCTTTGCACCTCAGTGCTTGTCACTGAAGTGGCAGCTGCTGGAGGTCTTCATCTAGTCAAGATCCTCTGTGCTTCCTGACTCATCAGCTGCACTTGATGCCTTTGACAGTGTCACAGAAATGCTTTTCTAATTGTCTGAGGTTTTTTTGTTAACTCATTTGAATGTTTTCTCCTCCCTGATCTTTCTCTGTGGATTTTGTGTATTGGATCCCTTTATTTCTGCTGTGTTTTATCTCAGGCTACCTTCACCCAAACCTAGCTGATTATTTTAGCAGGTGACTCTGCACATCACACCTGCTGCTCCCTGCCCTATGTGATATACCAAAAGCAGATCACTCCAGCTTTTTCTGCTCATTTTCTTTCTTCCCTGACTTGTGTCAGTAGTTCAGGTGCTATCTTTTGAGCCAGAATTTTCTCTGGTATTTTAACTTGCTGATTACTTCTGTCTAGCTACTCTGTAGTGCAGTGCTTCTTGGTTTTGCATACAGCTCAGATGCTTCTTTGGGCTCTCAGTGTTCCCTTCTTTGGTTTGTTGTAGTTATTGCACCCTTTCATGTAGCTGCTGCCTACCTCTGGGCAGCTATCTTCATACTGCAACTGGCAGTGTTACTGGAGGCCAAGTCCTGGGTCCTGCACCTGGGTCACAACAACCCCATTCAGTACTCCAGGCTTGGGGCAGAGTGGCTGGAAAGTTGCTTGGCAGAGAGGGATGTGGGGGTGCTGGTCAAAAGCCATCTGGGCTTGAGCTGCCCAGGTGGACAAAAAGGCCACCAGCATCTTGGCCTGGATCAGTAATAGTGTGACCAGCAGCAGCAGGGAAGTGCCCCCTGTACTGGGCACTGGTGAGGCCACACCTTGAATAATGGCTACAGTTTGGGGACCCTCATTCCAAGAAGGACATTGAAGTGCTGGAGCATGTCTAAAGAAGGGCAATGAAGCNGTCTAAAGAAGGGCGATGAAGCTGGTGAAGGGTCTTGAACACAAGGAGCAGCTGAAGGAACTGGGGTTGTTAAGTCTGGAGCAGAGGAGGCTGAGGGTAGAGCCCATTGCTCTCTACAACTCTCTGAAAGGATGTTGGAGTGAGGTGGGGGTTGGCTGCCTGTTACAGGTAGTGAGTGATAGAATGAGAAGAAATGGCCTCAAGTTGCACCAGAGGAGGTTTAGGTTGATAGTAGGAAGAATCTCTTCATCCAGAGGGTCATTGGACACTAGAATAGGCTGCCTGGGGAGGTGTGGGAATCACCATCTCTGAAGGTGTCCAAAAGACATTTGGATGAGGAGCTCAGGCACATAGTTGTGCACAGGCAGATGCTCTACCCTGGTGAGACCCCATCTTGAGTACTGTGCTCAGTTTTGGGGCCCCCAGTTTAAGAGGATCAGGGATCTGCTTGAGAGAGTCCAACAGAGGACTACGAGGATGATGAGGGGACTGGAGCAGTGCCTGGTGAGGAGAGGCTGAGGGACCTGGGGCTGCTTAGTCTGGAGAAGAGGAGACTGAGATGAGATTTAATCAATGTTTATAACTATCTGAGGGCTGGGGGTCAGGAGAGGGGGCACAGGCTCTGCTCACTGCTGCCTGGGATAGGACAAGGAGCAATGGATGGAAGCTGCAGCACAGGAGGTTCCAGCTCAACACAAGGGGAACTTCTTGACTGTAAGGGTCCCAGAGCTCTGGCACAGGCTGCCCAGAGAGGTTGTGGAGTCTCCTTCTCTGGAGCCTTTCCAGCCCTGTCTGGATGTGTTCCTGTGTGCCCTGAGCTGGATTGTCTGGTCCTGCTGTGGCAGGAGGGTTGGACTGGATGATCTCTTTGGGTCCTTTCCAACCCCTAACATGCTGTGATCCTGTGATCTG
>WBNM01044349.1:0-12781 GCA_013399055.1 Ramphastos sulfuratus | reverse complement strand
TCCATTATCACTCTGGATGCACTTGAACATCGGCAGGATGCTGAACCAGTGTTTGAGAATTTCAATTGTTTGAGCTCCTGAGGCAGCACTGGTGGCAGTGGCCATGGTTAAGCCAAAGACAACTTCTACGCCAACCAGTATATATTTCTTTCCATGTGATGGCTTGAGGGGTCCTACATAACCCACTTGCCAGGTGTTCTAGAGATTTTTGTTTTGGCAGATATGTTGGGTTGGTGCAAGATTTGGGTGGTTGGCCTTCAGCCTTATCTGGCATTGTGGACAGGCCAAAATTATGGTCTCACGTGATGACAGGGAGACTGGTTATCCACGTGACCTACACTCAGATATCAGCTTTGCCTGAGTGGCCCCTTTTAAGGTATAGCCAGTCAGCTAATCTTTCCCAATCTTTCTCCCTGCTGCTCACAACATGGATATGTGCTAGGTGATCAACCTGCTGGTTCCATTTTGCAGCAGGGGTTTCTTTCTTCAAGTGTCCTTTGACCCATCCCACTTTGATGGGTCTTGACTGGCTTATCTCCTAGCAGTCTCTGCCAATCTCCAACTCTCTAAGCTTTGGTGGTGCCAATTTCCCATTGGTTTGCTGCCCACTGGCAAATCCACTCTGTAGCTCCTTTAAAGGTGGCATAAGAGTCCATGTAGATGGCTTTTCCACAGCCAGATGAGGGCTTGTGCACCCACTTGTGCGCTGCCTTCACCCTCTTCAGTGAGAGTCCTGCCGGTGCTGATCTCTAGGGTTGCTGCTTTGTAGTGGCATTGTGATCCCACTCTCTGATAGGAGGCATCAGTGAACCACACTTTCTCGGCATCAGAGTCTGTGGTCACCTCTGGAGCTACCTCTATTGGAGATGGCTTGTAGGGCTGTCCCAGTAAAGCTGTATACGGATTTACTAGTTGCTGGAGTTTGGACACCTTCACTGGACCTTCTCTTGGAGGCATGAGCTGTGGAATTTCCTCTAAGTATGCATACCACTTTCTTATGATGGACTTTCGGGCTATCCCCTCTGGTGGAGGGGATCCCTTGAGAATTGGCTTCAGCAGGAGGAAAGGTCCTTGCACCACAATGTCCTGTGTGGTGCAAAGCTTCTCTACTTCCTTAACGGCAATTTTTGCAGTTCTTTTTTGTTCCTGGGGATTTGGCCCTTTTCACTTTCTTCCAGGGTATCAGCTGGCATTGCCACTGCACCTGCTACCCACTAGGCCCCAAAGAACTTAATTTCCTGTCCTGGGCCTTGGCACTTGGCACTTGGCAGAGGGGATGTCTAACCCATTCTGAGTTAGTAGTTCCCAGATGGCTTTTGCTACTGAGCCCACCTGCTCTTTGTTGTCCCCACCCACTAATATGTCATCTATATATTGATAAATGACAATGCTTTCTGGGAGTCTTGATAGTCTGGATAGAGTCTTGAAGTGCTGCCAGTGCATTGTGGGCGATTGTAGGAGAGTGCTTGCACCCCTGGAGTAAATGATTAAAAGTGTACTGAATGCCTGCCAGGTAAAGGCAAACTGAGGCTTATCCTTCTCCCTCAGTGGAATCATGAGAAACATGTCCTGGACATCCAGGGCAGCCATCCACAAGGGGGATGCAGCCTGAATAGCTGTGACTACTGAGGTTAGGCTAGGCACTGCAGCTGCAAGAGGAGGAGTGTTGGCATTTAGCCTCCTATAATCTATAGTGAGCCTTCAGCACCCATCTGGTTTTTAACTGGCCAAACTGGGGAATTATATGGAGAGTCCTACAGTTTATCTGTCTTCTTCAGGTCGGCAATCACCTGGTGATGCCTTGCCTGGCTGCTTCAGGTAAGACATATTGAGGCACATAATTACTGCCAACCTGGGGTAATGCTGGAGCCATCTGTGGGGTGTTTACATGAGCTGTTCTCACCCTCTTTGACTCCACCCTGTAGGAGCCGAAGCTCCAAAGAGAGCCATTTGGAAGATCCCATCTTTTGCCAGCCGGCACATCAAACCCCAGTATGTTTCCCGGGTAGAGGTTTAAGGCAACTTCCACCAAGGTCCTGCCACAAGGGAGCCACACCCTTGTCTTAGCTAGATAACAGATACTAGGTGCTCCTGTAACACCTAGTATTTTTATCCTTTTACCGGATGGCTGTATCCCCAGGCTCTTTGCCAATTCTAAATTTAGGACACCAATTTGAGCACCCGTGTCAATTAGGAACTTTACAAAAGTTCTGCTGGGTCCAATTGGGATTAGGATAAATCATTCTATGATTCTATAATTATCAGACCATTGGCAGACATTAACAAAGCCATGGGAGAGGCCTGAGGCAGCCATCGCCTCATTTATTTTTTTGCCTTCTGCTGGGGACGTGAGAAAGAGTTAACTCCCTGAGAAGCGGCAGAAGCCTCCGAGGGGTTTGGGCTGCCGCTCCTGAGCTTGCCTTGGCTGCAGCTGTGGTAGCTACATTTGTCTTTTAAAGACAATACTGTAGACTTTCTCTTCCAATCAAGCAAGTCCTTTAGAACCAACTATTTCTCGGGGACTCTCTGGATTTACGCATTAATTCGACGTGCTTTCCCTGCTCCCCGCCCCTATGCCGTCTGGCCCACAGCCTACCAGGAGAGCCTTTGGCGGCATGGATATGCTTTCCTTTCAGCACTGCCCTGGCTCTGCCTTTACGGAAGCTGCTGTGGTTCCTTTCATCAGAGCTTTTGCCTCCTCGGGAGTGAAAGCCAAATTGAAGACCGTGAGCATTTAAATCCATGGAGAGCTGAGCCCATGTCATGACATGCTCTTGCTGACCCTTTTTCAATTTGCTGTTTTTCTTAATAGCTTTTTCAATCCTCTCTATATTCGCTGAGGCATAGACCTGCATACTCGGGGGGAAACCCCCTCAGGAGAGGGTGGGGCTGCTCTGGGTTGACTGGGGCACTTAGGAGGCAGTCATATTTTCCCTTATCATATATTGCCTGCACGCAGGCAAGCCTCCATAGTGCACTGCTCAGCTCAGGGGGGCTGGTCACTTCTAACTCAATCAGCTCCCCTCTCTAGCTGGTTGAAAGCTACTTCTCCCAAATGCTATCTGCACTGTTAGGCTGTGTGACCCCTCGGATTCCCGGGTCAGGAATACATCATCCTCCCAGTCTCTGGCTGCTTTGTCAGAGTCCAGAAACTGTCTCCGCCAGCCCGGGAGACTCAATAAACGTGCTTTGCAACCAAATTGATTGGGTCCCTTGCATATTTGATTTGCAGATCACTTAGCTGCGTATCTGTATAGCGCCGACTGACCATGGTAGTGACGGGGCTGCACTTGCCACCTTTACCATCCAAAACCTTGGTTCTAGTAATGGGTCGCATGTTTCTCTGTCTGATAGTGTCCTCCTCACCACTCTCCTTGCTGCTTGCTGCAGGCGAGTCTCTGGTTTGGACTTGGACCTTTTATGTGGCTTATCTTTGGCTTTCTGCAGCACAGGAGCAAACACAACAGGGTCCTCTGTAGCACCACACAACTCTGCATCACTCAGTTCAGAGGCAGAAGCAGAGGAGAAAGTCACTGAATATGCATCTGAGGAAACTAGCCCCGATATGCTTTTTGTCACCTCTCGGGTTTTTAGGGCATCTTTAAAGGCTTTAAAGACTGCTCTTGCATGGTTTCCCATAGGCCTTGGCTTCGTGCCTTGTCCTCTTTTAATTCCTTTTCCAAGGTCTGATTTTTTTCCCTCTAATAGTCGAATTTTCTTTTTCTTCTGATAGTCGAACTTTTTCCTCATCAATTTCAAATTCAATCTGTGCCAGGGCCACTACTGAACCCAAGAGTACAGCATAATATTCTGCTGTAGACTCGAAACCCTCAGCTAATTTTTCTGTAATATTATCTGGATTTTTACAGCTTTGCTGAGCCCAGATTAAATCAATTCCTGTGATAATGTATCCTTTCTTGTGAAGAAATTCCACAATTGAATTACTCTGCAGTTGCTGCACCGTAACGAATTGGTTGTGGCAATTAACAAGGCAGGAATTATAAAATATGTAGTTATTTTATTTCCAAAAAGCCCTGCCCACAAACTATATACAAATTAGTTAAATTTGGGTTCTAATTCATTTGAGAAAATCTTCACAAGGATNGAAAGCTGCTGGAGGCTTTGGAGCTTCCTCAGGCTCCTGGACGCTTCAGAAAGGAGGCAGACGATCTCCGAGCTGGTCCTGGCTGTCTTGGCAGCAGACTCTCATGTATAGGCAGGACGTGAAGTTTCGGTGTCCCGCTGGCTGGTCCTGGCTCTCTTGGCAGCAGGCCGACCACATGGAGGCCTCAGGGCCTCAACAGGCACGGACACAATAGCAGAGCGAGAGAGGAGCGAGAGCAAGCAAGCAAGCTTGTGCTACTTGCTCATCCTTTATATAGTTCAGCCCGAGACTGATGGGCCTTTGGACATAGACTAGCCAATCAGGATGGCAGTTTGCCCAGTTTGCCCATATTAGGTGAAGCTGGGGCTTTTGTGGCCACCACCCCCAGCTCAGAAAGAAGGGGGGCAGGGGAGCATGCCTGGGCAAGCCAGGACATGTACAAGCCCACCTTGGCCTTTTCAGGCCTACCACGACAGTCCCTGGGCTCCTTTGCGGCAGTGCCTGGAACTGCGAATTGTAATCCAGCAGTGGATCAACGTGGCACAGAATCTAATGCAAAGTCCAAAATGACTTGCAGACACAACTTCCACAGGCAAAGATTGTGGGCCAATGCAGGGAAAAGCCAGGCTGCTCAGCAGTGTTCCCACAAACAGTGGCTATTTACAGCAGAGGCAGGTCCCAGCAGGAGGAAGTCAGGATGCGGCGGTCCATAAGCAGGAACCATACACTTTCTCTTCACCATTCTTCCAGATGCTCCTCAAGATCCCCCTCAATGTCCCCCTCAAGGTCCAACTAGATATGTGTCCAGTTGCCATTTATATATGCTGGGATGATTTTCTCTTCCCTGTTCAAGCCTGTGGGGATGGGGGAAGGAACTTTGTAGCTACTTCTTTCCACATTCCAACCCCCCTGCCACCAGAGTCAGAGGTGGGGGGGGGAGGAAAACAGTTTCTTGCCCCATTCAAACCTGTGGTGGGGTAGGGACTTGGGCATGCCCTGCCACATCCACAAAAATAATTTAACTGAAAGAGATCATGGTATGAATGAGTTGTTTCAAGTTCTTTTCCAGGTAACTCTGGCAGCCACAGAAAAATCATGAAGACCTCACCTATATGTGAAGGCCTCACCATACACAAACATAAACCATATAAGCCCTGGGAAATCCTGTTTTGTCTCATCTTATAAGAAGAACTGTTTCCTGATCCTGAGCAGATGACAATTCCAAAAAATGCCAAGACAAAGAATAATTTGCCACCTGGACTTTGCTGCATGTCATCTAGAGACTGTCTCTTATTTGATGATACGTTTGATGCAAAGATTGTGGTCTAGGATAACGAGGGGTGGAATGTCATGTTTTTGAGATGTTCCAGGTTACTCCAGAGTCCCTAAGAAAACTACAGAGACCAAGATCCATCCCAGAGGACAAACTGGTTGTCCCCAGATATCGTAGTTGTGTTATTCAATCCCATAGTCCTGCAAACATGTTAAAGGTGAGCAGCAAGATCAATTTGTTCTCTTTTCTCCCTACCTCTCTAACTCCCCAGAGGGATCCTTATCTGGTAATCATGTAAGCCTACACCCTGTAGGCTGTGGCCTTCAAGGCCACCAGCCACAGTGAATCTGGCCTGTTCAGGCCTAAATGGGAGACAGTGGGGGATGGGAGAAAATGAGCACTGGGGTTTTGGTGGTGGTTTGTGGTTTGGTTGGGGGAAAGGTTTTGGGGGGAATTCTCACGTATCCTGTATCTGTATTAAGTATTAAGGATTCATGTATGCCGTATCTTTCCCTGCACATCTTTAAATACAACCCTTCTGTATTTCCATCTCCAATTCAGCGAGAGCATTATTATTTTACTGCCCCGTTTTCCTTAGAAAAAGAGTAAAGTAGAATAATATCAGCCTGTCACACTCTTGCACAAAAAACATGACAACCAGTGACATGGAACAACTTACTGCCAGAAATTATTACATATACTTGGTCTCCTATTTCCAGGCTAAAAAGAAAAAAAAAAAAAAAATCATAGAAGCGTACAATATCACAAGTGCATTCAGTGTTAACAGGGAGTGGATGCTCACTGTTTCCTGTTACAAAAATTACTGAACAGCAACCAAAATTAGCAATGGCTTATTTTGCTTTCTGGGACAGAAGAACATTCTGTTTGCTACAGAGCATCTTAGACATGAGAGGATAAACCAATCATACTCTGATTGCTCTGACCCTGTAGTTCAAACAGGCGTTTGCTTTACATGTGAAACCAGGATGACTTTCCAAAATGCTGAGAGCATCTTCAGCCGTACACATTGTTTAGCCTTTATTAATCACATCTACCGTGCTCTGCAAAGTTTTCACTTCCAATGTAAGCTCTCAGGACCTAAAAATACTCTGTTTACTGCAGAGCATCTTGGACTCAAGAGGATAAACCAATTATGTTGTCATGGATCTGACTCTGTAGTTCAAATAAGGGTCAGACAGCAGCATTTAACTTGCATTTATTGGTTTTACCTCCAGCCTCCAACCTTTGTTAGGTAGCTAAGTGTACATAGATACAATTCTATCCAGATTGTTGAATTTTAGAATCCATATTATTTAATCTATTACTGATTGTTTTTAATAATAGGAAATCCAACTTAAAAAAAAAAAGAAAAGAAGAAAAGTAAGACTTCTGGATTTTGCATATCTACAAAAAGTTGTGCCTACTTGCCAACTTAACTTCTATACTCCTATGTCATTGCTACAATACAGGAACTGGTAGAGATTGCAGCTTGTGGCCTGAAACTGCCATGGTAGTCCTAGTGATCATGTAGGTTTCTACAAAGAAAGGCTTTTACACTAACACTATTAAGTTCCTAATTTTCATAACTTTCAGAGACCAAAATTCAGAAAAAAAAGCAACTTTGCCTCTTTTAAATGTGAATAATTTAAAACACTGATAATGAAGCATTTGTATTCTGATGTGGCAACCTTTTGCTGTTGTGTTATATGTGACTAGTATGTAGCTAGAAGTAACTTGAGTCAGTGAATTTTTCTGTTTAAACAAATGCACAGTGTCAGCTGTAGGTAATGGAGGTATGGTTTATTTGTCCGACTCAGAGTCAAAGTATTCTGTTTCCAGCAGATCATATTCATTATGATACTAACTCACTATACTGGTTCCAACCAATGTGTTTATATAGGATACATTGCTATTGTAATGAGTCATGATGAAAATTGCTGTCTTTTAAAAACCATTTCCTACTAATTCCATGCAATAAAACTGTGCCAGGATCCAAACCCACAAAATTTGGGTCAACAAAGTTCTTTGCTTTTTCTTTCATCACCTAAAATTTTCTTTCACGCCTGCTTTCTAATGCTGCAACCTACTGCCTTCCAGTTTACAAAGATGCAAAATATTGTACAGGAACTATAAATCTCACTCCTCATGTATGCAAAAAAATTAAATTTCATATATTGCTTATTCCAAGTAGCTCTCTGCTTTTCACTAAGCACACCATATAATGGAAAAAATACATTCAGGATACAAGTATCAGAATTTTCAGAAAAAAAGACCCTCAAGTAGTTGAACTGTAAGCCAGCTAAGCTTGCACTGAAGCAGAGAGACTTCTAAGAGCTATTTGGTATAAAACAATTAGATCAGTTAAGTCATTTGAGTTCAAGCTCTGTTACAAGTGTTAAACTCCAGATTCAGAATGTATATGCAGCACTAGACATTAAAAACAGTCAATTCCTAATCTCTTTCCTCACAGACATTTTTATATTTGCATTGGTCCCTTAGAGACAGTTTGCGCTTCTATTTCTTTAAGTGTTTATCAAAATATTTCTAGTTGTTCCTTGCACTACATTAACACCAACGAATCATGTCACCAAAAAGGGCAACTTTGAAGGACGTTGAACAGGACAGTTTATGTTCCCAAGATCATGTACATAGAAAACAAATCTCCAGACACAGCCATCTGCTATGTAGAAGAAATATGTTTATAATTTAAGCAATTTAAACTTGTTTGCAGACAGTTCTGGCTGCTGAATGGTATCTGCACAACTGCACAATCTTAATTTAACATTATTTCTGCAAATGTTTGACAAACTAGTAGACAGTGATGCTAAAACCAGGATGTTATTTATCCTGAGCACTATCTAGAGAATAGAAGTTCTTTTAAGTTGTCTTTAAAACTTTTACAGCTTCATCTCCATTTCCATTCACAATTTGGACAGGGAAGGTGGAATTGAAGGGAAAATCCCCCAAATAATTTGGCAATGGACTTTGGTCAAAGTGTCTTTTTTCTTTAAAAAAGGGAACAGGGGGAGAGGGGAATTAATCAGGTTCTTCCTTTAGATAGAATACAATAAACTCAAATCTATGATTCAAAATTAATTGCTTTCCATTTCTTCCAAGACTGTGAGGCTCTCTGTATCTTCTCACATATTTCAAACCTGGAAAACCAATTACAGTATTTTTTAGTAATAATTTAAACAACAAGATACAGTCTTAAATCTCACTAAGACATGACCCAATTAAGAGAAGATTTAAGCAGTGTGAGCATATTTACAACGGCATTTTCTGGGCTGTGCATTCTCTAAATTGGAGAGCTTATATCCTAAATCCCCCTCTCATGTATGGCAGTGTCCGGTATAGATCCAGCCTAAGACAATTACCTGGTGTCTAGAAGTATTTGCTGGGGACAATATTATTTTGCCTATATATAAATATTAGTTAAATTCAGTAGAAGTTTTATTTTTTTAGGAATACTTAGATAAGCAATTAATTGATTTTTAAGTATTGCTGGTACATACCACCCACTTCCTGCATGGTTGTGATCAAAGTGGTTGGGTATTAAGAAAGGGATCCTATTTTGGGAAATAACCAGAAATGAATGGTTATCTAACCCTTTAGTTGACTGTAGAAAAAATAATTAAACATTGATCAACACCAAGCTGATAAGCACAACCGCATGTGTAGATTACTCACATGTAACTACTAGTGAGGTTTGTTAGCAAATAGGCTATGTTCGCATTTCAATAAAAAACAATTTTGGAAAAATTCAGCTCCAGCTTGTACTTAATACTAGGATATATCTCCTGTGTCATTAGTACTAGACATTGCATATAAGCACTGGGTCCATTTTACAGAGACAACTTAGAAGGAAGCTTAAAGTTAGAGAATGGAAGAAGAACACAAGCTTTAAAAAGTCAGTGGTCAAGTCAGCAATATCATGGAAAAACTTTTGTTTGTGGAAAAACTTCCCATTCCATTGTGTAGGGCATGCTGTGTTTGAGGTTTCTCTTATGCTTTTTAATGGAAATTCTGCTTTTCTGCAAGAACTTTATAACTTATCTGGAGTAACAATTACAGCTTCAGTGCTCAGTAGCAGTGGTCCCTAAGGAGAGTTCTGAGTTACACTTTAGTTCTACTTAGCATCATTCACGTCTCTGAACTGTCTTTTCACTATATCTTGCTCAGAAGAGATCTTTGTTCCTTCGTCTTTGCCACATATTTACAAAAAGACATTCACTGATAAGATATGCTGCCACTGAAAGGTAAGCACAATTTTTTAACTCTACATGGATTTTTGCAATCAAGATCACATCATTCAGCTGCAGAGATCCATAACCCTAACTATATTCTGTGCAGTTTCCTCTCTTGGGCATCTCTATGCTTATGTATACTTGTGTCTTGCTCTAGGAAATTGTTTAAGAGGTTTAATCATAAATCGCAATGTGCAATTCACAAAGTAGTCTAAGAGCAGTTATAAATACTATCATTAAAATACAGTTAGCCTCAAACTTGAATTTATAGAAATGAGTCGCAAAGATAAGATGTAGGGGGAAGTATAAGAAGGAGAAAACTGAATAACCTCAAGACAACTTCTAATGTACAGTTATAAAAATTCTTTGTAGTTTTATTAATTCCACTAAAGATCTGCAATCGGTTTTCTCTAAAATTTATATGATACTTGAAAATACATCAGACAGCAATTAAATCAGCAAATACACCTAGAGCATTTTGCTTTAGAAACATGTTAGGAGAACTGTAATGTGCCAGATGAGTGCAGATCTACAAACCAGTCTCATCTGTTTCAAATGCTTAATCAGAGTAAATAATACACTTACGAGGAGGATTTTTAAGGCCTAAATAAAAATCTTACAGAAAGGTAAGATTTGATTACATACCAAACAAACTGCAATGTCCAAAACCACTCAGATCAAGTCTTCTCTTTAGTCACTGTGTTGTGGCTAAAGAGCTACCAGGTGGGTGGATAGAAACCCAAACTCCTTAGGTGGATGGGAAACCCAACCCACCAGGTGATGAGTCCCCGGGTCATACTATTCCCTCCCATTTCCTTCCTACTCTCTGTATAGGGGGGAGGAGTTTCTGGTTCACTCTCTTGCCTTTTTTTCTCCCTGCCTGCCTGAGAGCTGCTGACCGCATGCTTGGGTCTGCCACATGATCCTGACTGACGAAGGAAAAGTATAAAATCAAAGAATACTGGTGCAGGGCCCCTTAAGTTTCACAAATACAGGGCCTCACAGACCAAATGCACATTCTTGATTAAGGTGTAGAAAGGTATTTGTAGCAAAGTTATAATATGTAACCATAAATATCAAGCTTTGTAGAAGTGTTTGTAGCAATTAGTTGTAGATTTGTAATGTGTAACCTGGAAAAGTCCAAGTTTGCATTCTTTTTTACTATTGAAAGCAGGATAGAGATAAGGAGGAGCCAAAACATCCTGGCTACAAACTAATGAAGCAATTAAAGGAAGCCAGCTGTGAAATTTGACTGAAAGTGAAAAGCACCCTGTCAGGAAGACTGCTTGCCTTCATCCCAGACAACCACCAGAAGACCAGGTGAGGGTGGAACTGGGGCAGAGAATGAGAGGACGCGTATGTTAATGAGCTCCAATAATTAATTTAGTAATCACACTTATTCTAAGAAATAATTATAGCATCTCTACCTTTTATCATGAATACGTATGTTTTTGTAACATAAATTATGGCTTGTGCCAGTGTAGGGTGTGTAAGTTTGGTGGAGCGATCCCCCCGTACCTGAATTTGTAATAAACATACCTAACTCTCTAAGAGTTGTGGGGTTCTTTTCCACAGGTCATCACCTGCCTCCACGTGTCAGAGCCTACATCCAAAGAATCCATTGCCATCTGCAAACTGGTTCTATATATTGCTGTATTTATCCCCTTCCCCTATATCTCTGTACATACTTTTTCCTTAATTTTTTTTTTAAATTGCTTTCTTAACTTCTAATTTCTGTTCAAGTCTTTTGTTTACCCTTTTAGTTCCTCTGCCTGCCTTTTCCCTATATGGAGCAGGGTGGAAAATGGGCAGTATGGAGTTTAAAAACATGAAAATCTCTTACAACATCAACATTTAGGGTGGATTTCTGCACAGAGTAGGAGTCATCTATGCTTTAAATACTTAAACAAAAAACAAACCAAAAAACAAACCAAAAAAACCCACAAAACAAAACAAAAAAACCCCCAGACTTTCAGAGATGTCTTTTTTACAAAGGGTAGATAATTGTCTGAACTACCAATCACACAACTTACATAAAAGTATGCCTCAGAAGTAGTTTCAAAAGCCCAGGATCCTTAGAAGTAACAAGAAATTAATATAAGACTTTGTGGGGAAATACTCTGTATTAGCTGGATATGTGAGCAAATCCAAGTTACAAGCTGAACTTTCTCAAGCCTGCATGCTGAAGGGCCAAGGACATCTTCTGCAGGTGGCCCCCCACTGGAATGCAAACAAAGGAAGAAGAACTAAAAACAAGGGGTGTTCTCTGACACCAATTACAGAATTCCACGATGGTTTGCATCTGGGCGATTTGAGCCAGCTGGTTGGGGCAACAGCTTGTACCTTAAATGATTTGACCAATTACTTTATGGTGGGCTGACTTGGGTGGTCTGTTGGAAGGGTATATGAATGCATGTGCAGATTGAGTAAATGGAGCAAGACCTAAAATCATATTGGTATCGCGTCTTGACTCCGGCCACACTGACTCTGACAAGACTTGTAGCTGAATTCTGAAAAATGTGGATTAGAAACTGAGCTTTTGAGTGTTTTGGAGCTTCTTTTTTTTGTCTACACATGGTTAATTCTGAGATATTCCATTTCTTTATGTGCGTTCCCTTGAAGAAATTAATGCACTAGCATCTGAATGCATAATTATTAATTATGCAAAAATTCATGGCTTATCTGGAATTTCATCACAGTGGATAAGAATCAGGAAAAAAATTATCTAAACACAGAGAATTACTACAGTGATAAATTAAATAAAAAGTTTGGCGGTTTTTTGTTTGTTTGGTTTTTTTTTTTTTTATATTCCAGAATTCAGGGGAGGGGAAAAAAAAACCCAACCCTACCAACTTCAAGATTATGATTACGTAAAATGTAGTATGCTTTTTTTTCTTCATCTGTAATTTAATTATCACCATGACCACTATTAAATATGAAATAATAATCAAATTTCATCACTTCTATTAAATTTTTGCTTCAAGACAACAATCACAATAAAACTAAGCCAAAGTAATTTCAGAAATAAGTTTTTTTTCCTGCTGGTCTCTTCTTCTGACTGCTTACCTTTTATTGACAGGTTTCATCATATGAAACAGCCCTAAAAATCTTGCTGAACACTTCACTAGGGAAGTCTGGTGTGGTGAAGGGCCCAAA
>WBNM01044348.1:13159-36807 GCA_013399055.1 Ramphastos sulfuratus | reverse complement strand
GGAGGGACTATTGACAAGGTCTTGCAATGCCAGGACAAGGGGCAATGGGTTTGAACTGGCAGAGGGGAGACTGAAACTGGATGTTAGGAGGAAGTTGTTTGCAGTGAGGGTGGTGAGACACTGGCACAGGTTGCCCAGGGAGGTTGTGGCTGCTCCCTCCCTGGAGGTGTTCAAGGGCAGGTTGGATGAGGCCTTGAGTGACCTGTACTAGTGGGAGGTGTCCCTGCCTATGGCAGGGGGTTGGAACTAGATGATCCTTGAGGTCCCTTCCAATCTTACCATTCTATGAATCTGTGATCCCTTAAAAATCTGAGAAGGCCCTCTAGGGATGGGAAATCTCTTCATGGGAGGGCATCTTCTCCATCCTGGGGGGCATTAAGAAGAGTGTGTCCAGCAGATCCAGGCAGGTTCTCCTCTCCCTCTAGTCTGCCCTGGTGAGACCTCATCCTGAGCATTGCCTTCAGTTTTGGGCTCCCCAGTTTCAGAGGGACAGGGATCTACTGGAGAAGGTCCTAGGGAGGACTGTGAGGATGATGAGGGAACTGGAGCACTGCCTGATGAGGAGAGGCTGAGGGACCTGGGGCTGTTTAGTCTGGAGATGAGAAGACTGAGAGGGGATCTAATCAATGTTTATAACTATCTGAGAGCTGGAGATCAGGAATGGGGGCGCAGGCTCTGCTCATTGCTGCCTGGGATAGGACAAGGAGCAATGGATGGAAGCTGCAGCACAGGAGGTTCCAGCTCAACACAAGGGGGAACTTCTTGACTGTAAGGGTCCCAGAGCCCTGGCACAGACTGCCCAGAGAGGTTGTGGAGTCTCCTTCTCTGGAGGCTTTCAGGGCCTGTCTGGATGTGTTCCTGTGTGCCCTGAGCTAGATTGCCTGGTCCTGCTCTGGCATGGGGGTTGGACTGGATGATCTCTGTTGGTCCCTTTCAACCCCTGACACCCTGTGACCTGTGATCCTTTCAGAGAGCAGCACACATTACCCCTTCTTGTCTGCATCCAGATGACATTTAAGTGCTGGAGCTGCCAGCCCTCTCCTGGGAAGATCACATTTGCTGTGGAATTTTATCTTAATGTATGATGTTTTCTCCTTTATCTTTAGCCTCTCCCTTTTGGACTTGTCCCGTGCTGCCCAAACCCTTGCAACTCACTGCAGTTGCTGCCTTTTACCCTGTTGCTTGCCTCACTGCCCCCAGGCAGGGCTTGCCCCACCAGCAGCAGGGTTTTGGAAGCACTGTTTCTGGGTCTGTGTTTGTGTCACACAAGTACTCAATGGATTGCTGCCACTCTGTTACCCAAACCAGCCAGCAGACGTCTTTGTGCAACAGCCTTGCTCTGGGTGGGTGAGTCACAGAGAGCTGCAGCAATGTGTTCACACAGAAAGTTGAGCTTCCAAGCATCTTCAATTCCTGCCCTCCTCTTGCTGGTGTGCCCCCAGCCTACACTTTCCAGTTGTCCTTCCCAGATTTGCTGTCCTGGGCTGTCTTGCAGTGTCAGTGATGCTTGAGATGCTGGGTCACTGACCAAAGCTAACAGCCAGCAGTGCTGGTGAGCTGTGAAATCCCTGCAGGTATCTATCACCCCCCAGCTAGTGAGGCAGAAGGGCTGTAGTTTCTTGGCCAGTGCTGCACACCAGTCAGCAGTCTGCATTTTGCTTTACCCTTGAGGACTTGTAGCCAGGGTGAGTATTTCTCCTACCACAAGATGCCACAAGTAATTGTTTACCAATGCAAATTTCTCTGCCCTGGTCCACTTTGATTGATAAAGGCATTCCCCTTTCTCCTGTCACAGTCTGTAAGCATCACCCAAATCAAGCACCAGTTGGATTGCAAGCACTAAGCAGTGAAGAGTTGCCTTAAGTTCACGAGGCACCATTTCTGCTCTGTCAAACCATAGGTAAAACAAAGTTGTCTCTTACCTTAGTTCACAGCTGCCTTGAAAAGTGTTTTCCTCCAGCAGAGCCTGTTGAGATTTCAATGTATATTTCCTCTTCTCTAATGCTCATGCCTGCCCAATGAAACATGTGAACTATGGCAGGGCAGCTTCCTGGGCTGAGCTTCAGCTGAGAAAGTATTAATGTGCCCTGCCCTGGTCCTGCTGGCACCTTGTAAAACTCTGAGGCAGCCTCTCTGAGGGGCAGAAGTGCTTACAGAGACCAGGATGTGCACAGGAGGCAGAAATGCCTCACACTCAGTGTGTAAAAGCTCTCACCCTTGGTTTAGATTGGACATTAGGAAAGATTTTCAGGGAGAGAGTGGTCAGGCACTGGAATGAGCTGCCCAGGGAGGTGGTGGAGTCCCCCAGCCTGGCCGTGTTTAAGGGTGGTTTGGATGTGGTGCTTGGGGCTATGGTTTAAGGTGAATCTTGTAGAGTAGGGTTCTAGGTTGGACTTGGTGACCCTGAGAGGCTTTGCCAGCCTGCATGCTTCTGTGATTCTGTGACTCTCCTTAGCCTGTGCAGAAGGAGGTATTTTTGACTGGCACATGGTGGTGCAGTGGATAGAAATCCAAGCCTGATATGCTAGCAGGGGCCTTGGGTGGTGAGGATGTAGGCTGCAGCACAGAGGTGTACAGGATGGGAATGGATGCACACAGGCTGGAACTGGGGATCCCCCCCCACCCACTAAGCTGTACACACCTTACTGATGGTCAGTGAAAGAAATACAGGCCTGGAGCTGGCAAAACTGAGCCTAATGGTAGCAGAAAGAACAAAGCAGTATCTGAGATACATAAGGGCCACTGCATATAAACAGTTGGGTGTAACATGAGATTGCTGACCAGCAAAATCACAGAAGCATGTCAGGAGACATAAAAACAACCCAGAGCAGCTCCTAGAGGGTTAGCTAGCACCGAGACTGCTGGCAGCTGTGAAATGCCCAGGAATTTCCCAGTGTAGCAGGGAGGGAGATCAGAAGCCACCCCACACAGTAGCTGGGACTGAGAGTGACACCTGGGACGCTCACACCACAGACATCCTGCTTGTGGTAACCAGCTTGAGCAAGAGACAAAGAGGCTGCCTGTGGCATTGCCACAGAGCCTGGCAGGGCATCCTCTGGTGCCTGTAACCAGCTGGTGCAGACACAGAGCACCCCTGGAGTCACTGCTGCTCCCTGGACCTATGGCACAGATGGCTTCACCCTCCCTTCCTGGGCTCAGGGCATCTCTGCTTGCAGCTCACCGAGTGCACTCCAGGCTCCTCCTGTGGGGGAAGCACTGTCCAGAAGTGCTGAGACATCGAAGGGCATCAGTGGCACAGGCCACTGGCACCTTGTGCCCTGGGGAGTGACAAAGCCAAACACCCCTTTCAGGGTGATCATGGCAGTAGGAAGCCCTGAGGGCAGCACAGGAGCAAGGCAAACTGGCCACCAGCCCAGGTGGGAGGATGTCAGTGCCACTCCCCATTCAAGAAAAGGTGTCAGTGGGAGAGGAAAGGAGGAGGCAGGTGCCTGGGGTCTGCAGAGAGGGCTGCAGCTGGAGCCGGGGTGCCAGCCTGCAGGCAGGACAGTGCCTGGGGTTTGGTGCCGCTCCTGGCAGCAGGTCCCAGGCCTCGATGTTGCCTCAGCCTCACCTGCCTGCTCCTTGGCCTCACAGAGGCACTCACAATGTTGCAGTGGAGGGCAAATGTGAGGCACATGTCTGTAAACTGCTCTTCTGCACAGAGCCCCAGCAGCAAACGTCCTGCAGGCACTGCAGAGCCAGGGTTACAGCAGGGTCCTGCTCTGCAGCAGGGCAGCAGGCATCGTTCTGGGGATCCTGCTGGTTTAGGTCTAAAGCTGGGAAATGCTTTTCCTACCTCAGCCACCAATTTCACACTTTGAGCACCTGAGGTGTGCTTGGCTGCAGCAGGGCAGAGAGAGGGCAGTGCTGAAGGCACCAGCGGCTTCAGCTCTGCCTGCCAGGGCTGGCCAGCAGCACCTTTCCTGCAGCTGTAGCCAGGCCATCTGCCTGAATCACATCAGGACATTGCCTTCTTGGTGTGCTCTGGTGTGCCCACACCGCTGTGCCCCACCAGCCACACCCGTGCTCTGTCACTTGCTGGTCGGGCCGGTCCCTGCTGCCGGGCAGCCCTGCTGAGCTGTGGATCCCTGTGAAGCCCTGTGGGGTCCTCCCGTGGGAGCTGTCCTCGTGGCACGGTGCATGCAGGGCATGTGGTCCACTGCCCTGGTCACAGCCGGACAGGCTGGGATGTTGTCACTCTGGGGTGATGCTGCTCTGAGAGCTGGTCAGAGCTGCTGCGGAGAGCCCCAGCTCTGCTGGCTCTGGCATGCAGTGAGCTTGTTGATCAGCGTCGGCACTGGAAATGGTCTTGGGTTCCCTCCTGTGCTGGCAGTGCCTCAAAGCAGCTGTGCAGAGCCACTCGTGTCTCTCAGCAGAGTTACTAACACCTTGCCTTTCACTTCCTTGTCACAGCAACTGGGCAAACTGGGAGCATGCTAAGACCACAGCGTGAGGCACAGGAGCAGAAGGAACCATGGGTCCCCACGGAATAACTCTGCACTTCAAGCCAGTGTCCTGGCAGGGCATAAATCTTGCCAGGCTGGTTTAAATCCTCGCTCATCCTCCTTCTGTTCAGGGTCTGGAAGTTGAAGTAGATGAGGAAAACAAAGGCTTGAGGCTAGGAGCTTAGCACCACCTGTCAGGTGTCTGATGCAGCCCCTCAGCGTGCCTGCGTGGTCACACGAGGCACGAAGCTTTAAATGCATTGGGCAGAACAAGGATGCTAAATGCCTATTGGCCAGTTTAATTTTCAAATTGGTCTGTTGTGGGCCTAGGCCAACCTCATGACATTCAACAAGGCCAAGTGTAAGGTCCTGCACCTGGGTAGGCACAATCCCAAGCACAACTCCAGGCTAGGTGGTAAATGGCTGGAGAGCAACCCTGAGGAAAAGGACCTTGGGGTCTGGGTTAATGAAAAGCTCAACATGAGCCTGCAGTGTGAGTGCAGCCCAGACAGCAACCAAATCCTGGGCTGCAGCAAGAGCAGTGTGGGCANGGGGTGGGGGGGGGTGGGGTGTGATTTAGAAGCCACAGCACCTTTCTACACAAGCCTTTTCTACAGAGACAGCTTTCCTGCAGGGACCTCAGCAGGGAGCAATACCCCTTAGCAGCTCGTTAGACTGGGAATCGCCGCAGCCACATGTTTGTGGCTTACACTGGCTCAACTCATCTGCAGCTCTCTCTCTCCCCCCTCCCCCCTGCCTGGAATATTTTGTATTTTACTGTGGGATCATTATTGTGAGTTTTTGGAAGTGTTCTTATACGGGAAACTCACTCAGGGATCCAAGGCATCGTGAGTACCATGTCTAGGGTTAATGCTAAGCCTCTGCAGCACAGTTAGAATTTTCCCTGTTTCACGTTCCTGTTTTTCCAAGTTCTGATTGTTTCAACTGTTTTATTCTGTGTTAATAAATATACTTTGTGCAACGATTTCCTGTCGACCGAACATCCAAAGAATCTGAGGGAATTTTCCCGAATTTTTGAATATTAATAATAAAATAATAATATTCATACAGATATTAATAATCATAATTCATAACAGGTCATTAATATCCACGACAGCCAGAAGTGCCTGGGCACCCCAGCTGCAACCAGACCTGAGCAGGGACTGGTCTAGACCTGGACTGAGCAGGTAACTTTTGCCTCCTCAGCTTTTTAATGAAGAATAAATGTGCCAGCCTCTGGTTGCTGGAAAGCCATCAGAGAGGGATGGTTGTCTCCTGCAGTCTCTCCGTGAGGCTGACCTGAAGGGATGAGGCTCCCTCTGCTGGGTCTGCCCGCAGAGTGGAAAGCAGCCTGGTGAAGCTGCTGCTGCTCCACCTCCTCACTCATCCTCAGGCTGATTTGAAGCGAGCAAAACTCCTCCAAGTCCACAGCAAGGCAAGGACCTGGAGAGTGCTGCTCCTGCCAAGGTGTCACGCTGGAGGAGCTCTTTCTTGTTGCAGCCCCCACTTTGCTTTGGGATAAAAGGAAAGTGTCCATTGTAGCTGAATCATAGAACCAAAGAGTTGTTTTGGTTGGAAAAGAACACTAAGATCATCGAGTCCAACCATTGATCTAAGACCACCATGGGCCATTAAACCAGGTCCCAAAGTGCCGTGCCCACACATTTCTTGAACACCTGCAGGGACAGAAACATCACAGCCTCCCTGGGCAGCCTGTTCCAATCCCTGATCACTCTATTTAGAAACAAATTTTTCCTCATCTCCAACCTAAACCTGCATTTCCTCTTGTTCTGTCACCCGAAAGTAGGCAGAAGAGACCAAACCCACCTCACTGCAACCTCCTTTCAGGCAGTGGAAGAGAGCAATGAGGTCTTCCCTCAGACTCCTCCAGACTGGAGGACAGGATCCAGCTGCACTATCTTGAGCTCTGTGAGAAAGCTCAGCTCTGCACAGAAACATTTCAAGCACATCCCTGCTACAGTTGTTAAGCTCTCTCCTGTGAACAATCACTGAAACACACTTTTGGTGTCTTCAAAGCAAACCAAGGTGCAGATTGCCACAGTTGGAAGTCAGAATTAGTTCTGACAACGAAGCATCCCCACAAGTGCTTGGGCACCTACCTGGTCCTACCCAGCACGGCAGAAACATGCCAAGGGAAACCACCCAAAGGGGCTTTTCTCCCACATTTATCTCCCAGCCAGCTTCTTTATGTCATCAGTGATGATGTGTCTGGTTGATGTGGAAAGGTTTTGGTAGTGGGGTGGTTTCTGTGATAAGATGCAAGCAGCTTCCCACGTGTTGGAAGCAGGCAGGTGACCTGGGAAACGAAGCCCCAGACTCCTGCAGAGTTATGCAGTAGGTGTATTTTATTACAGCACTGGGTGTAGGCAGGATGGCTCCATCAGTCTTGCACACCCCAGCTGGCATAAGCCACAAGTCAGTTCCAAGAGCATGCATATTCATAATAAGAGGTAGAACTATTACAATTATTTCTTGTAGTTCATTAACATAGGTATTTTCTGTGGTCTTGAATGGTTATCTGAGATGAGCACCAGCACAGTCTTCCTTACAAGCTTTTTTGCCATCTTTGCTCATCAGGCCCCTCTTTATGGCTGCTGTCATGTCTGCTCCTCCTTTATCTCCTTCCTCCTTTCCTTAGTCCCTTCAGGCCTGNCCCTGCAGGCCTGGGCCCTTACAAGATTACATATCATAGGTCTCCAACTCGTAGCTGCAGACACTTCTGCAGTAGTTGTTGTTTGGGTTTGCATATTATCAACTGCCTACTACAAACAAACATTCCTACAAAGTTTGGTATTTTATGGTTTGCTACAGACATCCCCAAAAAACATGTGCATCTGGTCTGTAAGGCTCTTTACCAGCACTCCTTGTTTTTTCTTTTATCACAGTGAGCTCCAAGGTGAAGCCACTGCAGGTCAAAGCTGAGCCCATCAGCAATATCAGTAGTGCCTCTGTGATGGCATTTACAGAGAGGATAACAAATGCTGTGTGACAGCAGCCAGGAGAGAGGAGTAAGAATATGTGAGAGAAACAGCTCTGCAAAAGCCAAGGTCAGAGAAGCAGGAGAGGGAAAAGATGCTCCAGGTGCCAGAGCAGAGGTTCCCCTGCAGCTCATGGTGAAGACCGTGATGAGGCAGTTGTCCCACATTGGGGCCTACAGCGGAGCAAGAGCTGTGCTAGGGAATGAGGCAGCAGGAGGGATGGGGCTGAGCTGATCCTTTTTCCCATGAGTTAGCAGGCAGAGTAAGTGAAGGAAATGTAAGACAGTCAATCCCCCAAGGAGGGAACTGCATCACGAGAAAGAAGCCTCCAGGAGAGAAGAGGGAGACCCTGCTGGAGCCTCTGCCAGGCTGCGTGTTGCATTTTCTCAGAGAACTGTACCCCCTCTACTNCCCCTGACATCCTGTGATCCCTCTTTCTGAAGGGGCTGCCAGGTGGCAATGGCAGCAAACACCAGCAAGTGCTTTGTGCATGTGGCTATTGCTGCGCCCACGATTGTATTGCTGGGACTTTAGCTGGACTGTGATGTATCTGGATGTGCCACCCCCTTCCTTGGCCAGGGCATGGCAAAATTCTTGGAAAAGCAGCTTGTGGAAGCCTCTGGGTGCTCCTCCCAGGCTCCTCATGCTTCACTGATAAGAAATGGCTCTGCAGATGCAGCCAAGGCAGTGTCAGGGCTGACGTGGGTCTAAAGCAGGAGCACCTCGCTTCAGCACCTCGCTCCTCCAATGCTCTGGAACTTCAGCCTTCCTCTGCTGCGGGCACAAGATGAGGAAGACCAAGTGGAAGCTCCAGTGGTAAGAAAGTACCAGGCAGAAGCTTGGGGTTTTGAACACCACAGTCTCCATAAGATGGTTTATGGTGGGGTTGAGGGAGGAGGTGAAGACTTGCACCCAGTAAGTCCTGATTTGAGCTAGAACAGAACAAACTCACTGTACAGGCATTTTCCTTCTCAGTTCAGTCTCTTGCATGTGATGGCACTTTCTGAAGCTAACAGCAGTTTTTCAGACAGTATCTGCTTCTGGGAGTGGTGCTTATAGTTACTATCAAGGATCGGCATGCAGAAAAACTCTTGCTCCTATGGAGACCAAGGTGAATGTGTGAACTGCACTGGAGTGCAGCAAGTAAAGGGGGTCTTAAGTGAACAAAAAAGGTAGAACTTGTAGGGAGGAGTGGACAGGACAGGCGATGCTATCATATGCACTATAAAGGTGAGGGATCATGAGGGTCAAGATCACTTCTTCAATGGCTGCTATCTGAGGAGGACTCTCTGTGTTCTGCCTTTGGTGTGTTCTAGAATCCACTCACAGAATCCAGCTTCTGAATCCAGTTCCTGTCTGCTGCTAAATCCACTCCAGGTGCTTCCCCAGTGTCTGATCGCTCTCTCTCTCTTTTCATATTTGCATGTTTGCATGTTTATTTATTGTTACCCATCAGTCTCTCTCCCTTATTTCTCTTCCCCTTTGGGAAGGAAGAGGAGTTAATAGACACTTTCTGTCATTCCTTTAGCGCCCAGCCCAGCCTCTCCCCTAACAGCCACCCATTACAAACTATCTCCTTTCTGTCCGTGCTCCAGGGGCTGTGTCAGAGACACTCAGCCAGGCGCCGTGCGCCATCCAGCGGGTTAAAGGGGCGCATGCGCCCCGCGGCAGAGCGGCTCGGATTGGGCTGCTCTGATTGGGCCGCTCTGATTGGGCCACTCGGTTGGGACGCCGGGTTGGGCCGCTCTGATTGGGCCGCTCCGCGGGCGTCAGTTGGGGCCGTTGTGCTCGGTGCCTGCGGCGCGGCGCTGGGATGCCGGGGAGAGAGGCTGAGGTAGGGGTTTGTAACGGGACCGCGCGGGGCGCTCACCCCGGGCTCTCCTCGCCCGGTCTGCTGAGGGCAGCCGGAGGACAGCGCTCCGGGGGAGGGCTCGCTGCTCCTCCACCTTTCTTCATTCGTCATGTTCCGCGGGCCTCGGAGCAGCCCTAATGATGGGCCCGGGCCTTGGCGGGAGGCGGTTACTCGGCTGTCAGCGGGGCAGGAGGGGCGTCCCGGAGGTTTAGAGGGGTCTGAAAGTCTGCGGTGGAAGGCAGCCCTGCACAGCTGACTGCGGAAGGCATGTTGGTGGATTTGCAGGTGCCCCTCCAGAAGCCACCGTGCGGCAGAGAGCTGCTTTAACGTCATTGTGCGCCGAGTGGCAGAGGAACTCGGTCTCCATTAACGAAACGCCTGTCTGGGGGTTTACCAAAGAAAATTCCCACCCTGCTGTCTGGTTTGTGTCGCCATCCGCTACGAGAGTTGGGGCTCTGCAGCCTGGGGAAGAGGAGGCTTCGAGGAGACCTTGGAGTGGCCTTCCAGGATCTGAAGAGAGCTACAGGGGNGGCTGCAGAGCCCCAACTCTCTCAGCCTGTCCTCACAGCAGAGCTGCTGCAGCCCTCTGAGCATCTTTGTGGCCTCCTCTGGACACACTTCAACAGTTCCATGTCCTTCCTGTGCTGGGGGCTCCAGAACTGCACACAGGACTCCAGATGGGGTGATTCTGTGGTCCACATCCTCCCTAGAGGTGTTCAAGGCCAGGTGGGAGGTGTCCCTGCCTATGGCATGGGAGGGTTGGAACTGGGTGAGCTCTGAGGTCCCTTCCAACCTAAACCATTCTATGATTCCATGATCCTTACCAGCCTGGAGGTGGCAGCTGGTGTGGGCAGGAAGGCCAGGGCTTAGTCGAGCAGGCTGTGCTGTGCTTTGGGTGTGCTTGTACCAGATTTGGATGGTGAGCAGTCTGAAGGGAAAGCCCCACTAGTGCCCATGGCACTGGAGGCCCTTGCTGTGCTGTGGGGAGGAAGCACTGAAGTTGCTGCCACCAGGTTGCTGAGAAGAGGTGGATGGGTTTTGGAGCTAAGGGGATGGTCGGGGGTAGCCAAGCCAAAAAATAAAATGACTGAATGCTAAGGACCAAAAATCAGAAATAAAATTTGTTCAGGCTCTGAAAAGGTCTGAAAAAGCTTCCTGTGCCTAGAGAAGCATTCTTAGTATCCAAAGTTGACTCCTCTTCCTGTTCTATAATGTACAACATACAGGCTGCTGTATTTTCAGCCACTCTTTAATGAGAGGTTCTCCTTTCTCTTCTAGATGCATCCAGTCCTAAAGGCCTTTGTGTGTGGCTCCATCAGTGGGACCTGCTCCACACTCCTCTTCCAGCCCCTTGACCTGCTGAAAACCCGCCTGCAGACACTGCAGCCTGCTGTGAATGGGTGAGAGCGTGGGGACTTGTATGCATGGGGTACTGGGGCTGCTCCAAGGCAGGCTTCTACCTGCTTTGCTGGCTGGAGCTTGGAATTCAGAGTTGTAATTTGGATACTGAGAGCCTTTCTGAAATAGGAGTAGTAGCATGGGGAAGGATTGATGTTTTGCTGCAGAATGAGAGAATGGCTGCTCCTGTGAATGCTACTTCAATAACATGTAGCCTCAACATTTGCATTGGTGTTTGCTGGAACAGCTGCCATGTCCTCTGAAAGATTCTGTGCAGTTGTCTCAGCTTTTCCACATGTGCAGCTTCTCTGCTAGCTCGGTGTAGTCAAACATGACTAAGTTTGCTGCTGCTAACAAAGGGGGTGAGCAAATGCAAGATACTAACGGGAAGCCTCTAGGGTATGTTACAAACGGTGGGAAAGCAGAAAGTGGTGGGAAAGCCCTGGAAAGAGGAAGAGCCTCTTGGAGGTGCTGGGGTAGTGCATAGAGTCATGAGTGAAAGGGAGCATGGAGAGCAGAAGCAGGTCAGCTCTGCAGTTGCTGTCTTGTCTGCCTTTCAGGTCCGGTCGTGCTAGGATGGTAACGCTGCTCTTTAGGGTTGTTCGTACCGAGAGCCTTCTGGGGCTCTGGAAAGGTGTCTCTCCAGTAAGTGGCTGCTTTAACCATGACTTCTGAAAATCAGTAGATAAATAAACCTGTTGTTTACTGCTAGCTCTGGTTCTTGCACAATTATGAGTGAAGTTCTAGCATTTAGATTAAATCCTATGTTAAAGAGTTAACATGGTGAGTTCCACTCATTTGGTCATGGCACTCCCTGGGGGTTTGCAGCCCTGAGCAGCTGAACACATGAATACTTAGAATCATAGAATGGTTTAGGTTGGAAGGGACCTCAAAGCACATCCAATTCCAACCCCCTGCCATAGGCAGGGACACCTCCCACTAGTACAGGTCATTCAAGGCCTTGTCCAACCTGGCCTTGAACCCCTCCAGGGAGGGAGCAGCCACAACCTCCCTGGGCAACCCATGCCAGTGTTTCCCCCCCCTCACTGCAAACAACTTCCTCCTAACATCCAGTTTCAATCTCCCCTCTGCCAGTTTAAACCCATACTTGGCAAATGTGGGGTGGCAACTGCACCAACAGTGTTTTGTCTTGGGGTATCTTACTGTAGGAAACTGCCTTTGAGGAATGTATTAAATTGTGGCGTAGTTTGAACCAATTGGCTCCCAATGCTGTAAATGATTTTTACCTTCAGCATGTGAACTTCAGTGATTTTTGTTGTTTCTCACAAAGCTTCCTGTTAAGTTTAACAGTCTTGAGGCGTTCTGCAGTACTTTTTGTCTGATGTATGCTTTTTTTCTTTCTTCATCTGCTTCTGTTTCTTCTGAAGTCCTTTGCAAGATGTATTCCTGGGGTTGGGATTTACTTCAGCACTTTGTACATGATGAAGCAAAAGCTTCTGGTGGACCGTTCCCCCACAGCCCTGGAGTCTGTCTTCCTGGGTGCCACTGCGCGTGCAGTGTCTGGGATTTGCATGCTGCCAGTGACTGTCGTCAAGACCCGATACGAGGTGGGTGTTATTGCAGTGTGGGGCACNGCTGGGGATGGTTAGTGTGAAACAGGAGGCTGAGGGCAGAGCTCATTGCTGTCTACAGCTACCTGAAGGGACATTGTGGAGAGGCTGCTGCGCTCTGCTCACAGGTAATTGGAGGCAGAACAAGAGGGAATGGCCTCAAGCTGAGGCTGGGGAGGTTTAGATTGGACATTAAGAGAAAGTTTTTCCTGGAGAGAGTGGTCAGGGACTGGAATGAGCTGCCCAGGGAGGTGGTGGAGTCACCCAGCCTGGCTGTGTTTAAGGGTTGTTTGGATGTGGTGCTTGGGGCTATGGTTTAAGGCGAATCTTGTAGAGTAGGGTTCTAGGTTGGACTTGGTGCTCCTGAGGAGCTTTGCCAACCTGGGTGTGTCTGTGATTTGCTGTCATTCTGAGTTCCCTGTTAATGATGTTCCAAACCTTCCTTGTGATGGGGAAGATATTCCAGCTGGAGAAGGTTGTGACTGCTGTACTAGAACCAGGAATGTAGTTTTGATTTCATCCTGGTTCATGTATAGTGCAGGAATATATTCCTGATGCTTAGGCAAGAAGTGCAAGATGAAAGAGAATTCACCCAGATACTTGAACATTTCAATTGTGCTTATGCAACACCTTTCACATTTTGCCTTCCTGAAGGACTGCTTTAAAGGCTGAGATAGGGGAAACCCATTCATTTGGCCGCTGTGACCTCAGGGTGTGTGTGTGACTACCTTGACCTGTGCCTGGCATGTGGGTGTCTAACCATTGTGTGCCTTTGCAGAGTGGGAGATTTGGCTATGGGAGTGTATATGGAGCTCTGAAGAACATCTATCAGACAGAAGGGGCTCGTGGAATGTTCAGTGGGCTCACCGCCACGCTGCTGCGCGATGCGCCCTTCTCCGGCATCTACCTGATGTTCTACACACAGACCAAAAAGCTCACACCTCAGGGTAAGGCTGAACAGTGGGGGCTGGCATGGGAAGTGCTTCTCTTCTGGCATCTATCCCTGCAGCTGACTGCCTGCGTGCTCTGCTTAGTACCCTCTGCCTCAGCAGGGAGTCTCTTGTATGGCTTTAGGTGAGACATTGGTATTTTCCTCTGGAGAACTGTAGACCTGTAGCTCAGGTCAGTGTAGAAATGGAAATTGGCCCCAAGTTGATTGATTGTGTTTATGAAGATTGATGCATAAGGTGGATTAGCAAACAGTTGAAAGAGTAGGTAGGTGTTTCTGGCAGTGCTTTCTGCTGCTGGTTGTCTGACCAATGTCTAATAAGGCTTCACTGAAGTTAGAACAAGCTGGGTCAACACTTGCAGGAACTCTAATTTTTTGAGTTCAAATTCTGTTCCCCGGGCAATGAGGCTTTTTAATAGTGCTAACCATTGACTAGCAGCCACTTTCTCTCCTTGAAGTGTTTCTCTGCATGGATTTTAACTCCTCTCAGACTCTGCTGTTTAATCATTCAGGAGCTCTTTGTAGTGCCCCTGGCCTGTTTTGTGTCCAAGTTCACCCTCTTTGCTCTGTTGCAGACCAGCTGGATCCGGTGCTCATGCCCTTGCTGAACTTTGGCAGTGGGATCTTTGCAGGAATCTTGGCCTCACTGGCGACACAGCCTGCTGATGTCATCAAAACACACATGCAGCTGTCCCCTGACAAGTACCGCAGGACAAGCCAAGCTGCTGCCTTCATCTACAAGGTGAGCTGAAGCCCTTCTGACAGGCAGCAGCACAGCCTCACTTCTGCTCTCCTTGCCCAAAGCACAGCTGCTCTAATTTTTTGCCTTTCAAAGGAAGTGAGCAAATGTGACTGCTTTGGAGGCTCTTGCAGTCAGCCAGTCAGTGTCAGGATTCCCAGGAGCTGCAGTGGGCCATGCTGTGGAAGAGTGAGGCTGAATCTCTTGTCACTGGTTTGTGTGCAGTAACGACTGGAAGTGCTCTGCTTGTCCAATAGCAGAAGCTTCAGCCCATTCCTTACTTTACCTTATCATTAGAGGGGCTGTTGCCACTACTTAGCTGTTTCTTGCCCCTCTTCAATGGATTGCAAGGCAGTGAACTTGCTCCCTGATGATTCTTGCCATTCCTTAGTCCTCCATCTGTCCTCACAAAATGACAGCTGATGGAGAATTGGAGAGCAAGCTGAGAGTACTGGAGCACAGAGGTGGACGTGTTCCAGCAAGGATCTCTACACAGACCTGCTTCTTGTTGCAGGCTGGTGAAACTGATTTCACTTCAGTTCTGTCTGTTAGGTATTGCTTCTTACATGGGTAATGATGGGAAGGGCTTAGCTGACTTCATCTTAACTTCATTTCTGTTAGCTTAGTGTGTAGGCCTGGAGGAGCTTTGGTACAGCTGCTGCCTCTGCCTTATCAATGCAGGACATCTGTGATTAGAACCCTGGGATAGAGGCTTCTTTCAACTGGAGCATGAAACAAACCAGCTATAAACCAATTCTTTGTCCTTTAGGCACTAAAAGAGAAATAATTGCCCCAATCTGTATCCCAGGAAGGGGATGGAGATTAACTCAAATCTCACCTTTCCCTTCCTGCCCTCAGAAGGGTGAATCTTGGCAGGTTTACTTCGTTTCTATATTGAACTCTGTTCTGAAACAGAAAACTGTTTGTTTGTGCATGGATTTGCTGTGCATGCTGCATTTTTCTCCTGTCAGAATGTTGGTTTTTACTTCACTACTTACAAATGTCAGGTTTTACAGAACAGCTAAGTGATTTCTAAAAGAAGGCAGATCATTTTCCTGGAATGTCTGCACATTGTTGCACCCTCACCTTCTCTTTGGTGTGGCTTTCCCCATCCCTTGTCCCCATCCTGGCATTCCCTTCACCACTCATTGCTCTTCCTTCTTTCCTGGGTGCTGCTATAGTTGCACAGTGCCTCAAGTTCTTCCTCAACAGTAAATACCACTTAAACCTGTGTCTGAGAAACTGCTCTGGGTCTAAGCTGAAGCAGATCCTGTGCTGTTCCATGTGGGAAATGATGAGAGATTGGAATACAGGAGGCAGTCTGTGATGGAGTGCTCTTTGTTTATCTCCTGTGGCAGGACTTTGGGTTGGTCGGCTTCTTCCGAGGGGGTGTGCCCCGTGCCCTCCGGCGGACTCTGATGGCAGCAATGGCATGGACAGTGTATGAACAGATGATGGAAAAAATGGGCTTGAAATCCTGACTGAGTTGCACAAGAAATGTCCAGCTTCACTCCTCCTCCTGCTTGCTGTGATCAACTGGCACTAGGATGTTCCTACAGAGGAAAAAACCTTGCTCGGCCAGGAGGCAGAAAGCTCGTCTGAGATGACTGCTTGGGCCTTTGGGCAAATAGAGGGAAGAAGGATCACTTGTTCAGTGCATTCCAGAAGAACTGTGCTTGCAGACTGCCATGGCAAGTGGCAGGCTTGCCACAGACTGGGAACTATGCTGTGGGAAAAGCCCCTTGGAAAAATAGCTCTGTGCTCACCACTTTGTGCAGTGAGACACTGTTGAGCAGAAGTGTTTGAGGAGAAAACAGTGGTTGCAGAACCACTGCTGATCTATGCAGTGCCCCACTGTAATGCACATCCTCCTTCCTTGTGTTTTGTTCTCACAGGGGAACATTGCAGACCATGGTGGGAGACTGGATGTGTCTCACAATGCAGGAGTGGGTGGAAGAGAGCTGAAGTGCTGAAGGAAAAGTTAGGAACAGGGTGTCTGTCATCACACTTGTTCTGGCCGTGATAGCTGAGAAGGTAACTGGAACCTCCTTGCCGTGTTCTGTGTTATTATGTAATTGAGCATCTTAACACTCTTGACGTGTGCTTCTGCCTCTGCAGCAGCATTTGCACAGCAAGTAAGAAGTATAAGGCACTTTATTGTTGATTGCTACCAAAGTTCTACTTGTTTCCTGAAAAATGTTTTTCCTGCTGGCCTGACTGTATCAAGAACACTCAAGTATTGTTATTATTAATCCTGTTGTACTGGAGACTGATTTGCTTCCTGTTATTCACTTGTCAATTCCTGATCAACACCTGCAGTGCAAGTTGGCCCTTAGATGTACCTGATGGGGTCATAGCTCATAATGCACTAATGGAAGCAGGTAGAGATGCTGGCACTTCAGATTTCCCAGAAAAGCTGCTGCTTGCATGTGGAGACCCTCTGAGTTTGGAGAGAAAAGGCTGCTCTTTTCTGTAAGCATTTTTCAAAGTTGGAGACCTGTGAGAGTTTGATAAGGAGCTTTAATTCTCTTTGGGCTCCACACAGGCTCTTCATTTTCTCATAGCACATGTCAGTACTCCTGGGTTTAGACTTAGACTTAAATACTTTTTTCATCTACTGTGCCTTCTTCCTCATTCCCACTTTGTTACCCAGACCTCATAGTGTGTGCTGTCCTAACCCAAGTACAGCCTGCTCCCTTCTTCACTTGTGCGCCTCTCCTCGCTGCCTGAGTTAGACCTCTTGTGGTTCTATTGGCATTGCCACAAAGCTGGAAGTGTGTACTCTGTTCTGCAGTGTGCCTTGCAGAAAAGAGCCTTTGGCTTTTGTTTTCTTAAATGTGGAGGGATATTACTGTTCACTTCAGAAACAGCAGATGCCTCTCAGTGCAGAGACATGATGCTGTTGGAGTACAACCACCACTGTCCACCTGCTCATAACATTGAGTGGAGCTTCACAGTCACTGCCTGCCCTGGCAACCTGAGCACAAGAGGAGAGGGGATATGGGTTGTAAAAGATGTTCTTTCCCAAATTCCAGTTCCAAGGAGGTTTTATGACTGACAGGAAAGTTAAGCCTGAGTAAAGTGTAAAGGGATGAGCTGGAGGCTTGCAAGGTGCTGCCTGTGTTTAGCCTCAGCCCATCTGTGGTGGGGGAGTGGTGCTGCACAGTGCTGGTGTCTGCTAGAACAGAGGTGAAGGGTCCTGTGTGCACCTGTCTGTGTGCTGGTAATAAGAGCTCTGCGTCAAATCATTCCATGTGGTGTCTGGCAAGCTGTCAGATTCCCTCTGCTGCTCCTCACTGTCAGGCATGTGGGCACCTTATTTGCTAAATGCTAACCATGAACACACTTTCTTTCGCTATCCTTTCAACCTTCCTGAGTTGAACTCATGAAAGCACAGGAACCAGTGGTAACTGCACTCCTTGCTGTTCTCCTGAGCACTACTGGCACAGAGAGCTGGCTAAGCAAGTCTAGGGCTGCTGACCTGTCACAGTAAGGTGGCAGTGACATGAGGTAACCTCATTTCTCTTTTGTTCCCTTGTGCAGGGCATCAAACCAATATGTTGTACTGAGTTTGTTTGGGTATTTGTTTATGTGGTGTATGAGTTGGATCTGTTGATCATCCTAGGCAGTGAAGGGCTGTGAGTAGTGTCACCTCTAAGATACTTCCTGATGTAGCAGTGGCAAAGCAGCATACAGCTTGTGCAGACAGAAGCTTGAGATCTTAAGAATGAGGGAGCCAAGAATGCCAGGTGATAAATCCTGAATCAAGCAATGTCCTGATCAGAAACCTGAAATGCAGGAACACTTCAGTGGCTTTTATGCCCTGCCAGGCCAGGTAACAAAGGAAGGAGAGAATTTATCCCAGCACACCAGTGTTTTTGAAGCCTGCCATTTTATTTTTCATTTACTTATTTTTTAAAAGCAGTGTTGGCTTTTCCTTTGGGAAGGTTGTTCCATTCCTCCCCAGAGAGTGAGGAGGCTCTTTCTTGTTGCAGTGGAGTGCTTTTGACTTGGAATTAGCCTGGGATCCTTTGAGTTTAAGAAACAGAGACTCTAAACTGCACTGTGATTCATCAGCCCTAGGTGCTATAAATCCAAAAACGTCTCTGCATGTGAGCTGGGGAGTGTGAGTTTTGCAGTGCAGGTTTGTTGTTTGCTTTTCTTTGTCATTTCTTTTGTCTCACATGCTGAAGTTTTGTCTTCTGAGGGCTGTATCACACAGGCAGGCACAATGCTATCTCATCCTTAAGCATGCTTCACCCTTTGCCCCTCTTCCAGAACATCATTTCTGAAGTGACTGATTGAAATTACATCTTGATAGCTAGAGCAAGTCCAAGAAAATCCAGTGTGTGGACTTGGAAGTTGAGATACATTGCCTTGAGGTTCTATTGCTTCTAATTAACAAATGATCACTTTACAACCTATATGCAAAGCAATCATAAAAAATCAACTAATCACCTACCTGGGTCGTGTCAGCAATTCAGCACTTAACTATCTTAGCAGATAATAATTTCCAAAGCATTCTTTGCTTGCATCCCAGAGAAGGTGTTGTGATCCCTTCTATGTATGGCAGGGTCGTGGTCAGGTCCCTCTCAGGACAGTACCCAGTACACTATTAGTGAATGTGCTTTGTCTCTGCTTGCCTCTGCAGTGCAGGGGTAAGAGCACAACTGGTTAACTTGTTGAGACAATTGCTATTTAAGGGAGTTGTAAAGACACAAGAGAATTTATGATTAAATATGATTATTTATTGTTTAGAAACTTTATATTTCCGTTCTTTCTGTGCCCATGATTATTCCTTTTTTTTCTCCTTCTGCTGTTTAAACAGAACTGGAGTTTTGCATTATTGCAGGTTTGAGTATTGTGTTTATATGACTATATAATATTTATTGAGAAGATGTATTTTATCTTTCCATTAAAAAATGGTTGCTGAAGTGAACCATCTGTTCTTCAGTGTTTCTTTATAAAAAAAGAGACCCCAAACCAATCACACAAGGGATGGGATGGAAGAAAGGCTTAAGGAAGGAAAAAGAAGTTTCCCAAGAGAAGAGGACTATTGGCTGAGCTCAGAGTCTGTACAAGGCAATCCCTTTTCTATGGGATGGTACCATCTCAGTCTGCTGTACTTATAAATGGCCAAACCACACAGCAATAGGCATCCTGATGTTTTTGACAGCTTCCTCTGCCTGCTTGCTGTGTGACAAGACTGACAGAAATTAAATCTCCACACGGGCTGGTGAAATACTGTCTTTAGGACAGGGGGAATTTGAACACTCTGGGGAGAAGCTGGTTTTAATCTCCTGTCACCTAGGTCTTTGCTGCTCAGACAGTCCCATCCCAGCAGAGGGCCAGACGTTGTGCCTGGGACATAATCCTCTGTTGCAAGGAATGGTGCGAGGTGACGCTGGATTGCTGGAGTCTCGCTGTTACAGCATGGTCCTGGGATCCCCTCTTTGCTTTCTGGAGAGTGCAGCTCCAGGGCTGCCCCTGGATGATGTCTCGGATGCCACCCAAACGTTCAAGCACTCATGGTCGGGCCCGTCCTGGCAGCAGGGAACACCCTCAGCCACGGGAAGGCATTTCCATCTTAGAAGCTTCTTTCAGAACCGCCCGCAGACGAGGGGCGGGGAGGAGGCTGGAGCAGGTGTGGAGCCGCCCAGGGCTCCCGCTTTAAGGCAGGCCGCGCTGCCGCCCCGCTCCGCCGGCCAAGCACCTCCCGCCGCGCAAGGGGCGGAGCCTCGGCCCAGCCGCGCAAGGGGCGGAACTCCGTCCCACTGCGCAAGGGGCGGAGCCCCGTTCCCGCCGCTCCCCATTGGCTGGGGATGCCCTATATAAGGGTCAAGCTGCGGCCGTCTTCCCTTTTCTTCGCGCCTTTCCGGGCCTCCATACGGCGTTGCTAGCGTGAGTCTGGGCCTGGGGCACGGCGATGTGTTCACCTGCGGGGCCTCTGCCTGCTTGCCCGCCCCCTCGCTGTGGTGCTTCTTGCCGGGCTGGGCAGAGCCGATCCGATCGGCGGGGGAGGCTAAGGCCTGCGGGAGGAGCGGGGAGCGAGGCGGCCGGCGCGGCCAAGATGGCGGCCGGGGCTGCTGGCGGGCGCTTGGCTCTGACCCTCGTGGGCCGAGCGGAGGTGGGAGTCCGCCTGGCTGAGCACCGCGCTTGTACTGCAGGTTCCCTGTCGTCGCTTCCAAAGGGAACCCCCCACAATGTCCGGAGGTCTCGATGTCCTGCAGATGAAGGAGGAAGATGTCCTCAAATTCCTTGCTGCCGGGACCCACCTGGGAGGCACCAACCTTGATTTCCAGATGGAGCAGTACATATACAAAAGGAAGAGCGATGGTAGGGAGGCTAGGGGTGGGGGGGGCTCTGGATGGGCAGCAGGGATTGTGTGGACACAGCAGAGAAAGGGCAGGGACGTGCTCATGTTTGAGCTCTAGGAGTTTATTTATGGCCAGAAAGGTGCAGACAGGTTTTACGGGTTGGATCGTGGTGCTGAGGTCTATCTAAATGAAAATTAGAAAAAGGGAGGAAGGAAACTGCTTAGGAGTCTACCAAAAAAAAAAAAAAAAAAAAAAGAGAGAAAAGAAAGAGTAGAACTGCTTATTTTATCACTTTGCTCGAAAGTACCAGGCTTTGCCTTTTGTATTCATTTCACTGTCAAGATGAAAGTCAGAATTAGACAAAGTGCAGACGTGTTCTTAGGGGTTCATGACGGCTTTAACTTTACTGCATTGCCACACACTTTTGGGTTTTATTTCCTGTATAGCTTAAAATTTGTGACTACCTAGAATTACCATAGAATGAGATGCACGTTTCAGAAGTCACTAAGCCACAGCTGGATTTGGACATTTGTGCTGTTTTTTGACTACAATAACAAAAAAGGTTTTAATGTCTCAATAGTGATATAGAATCAGTCAGGGTTGGAAGGGGCCACAAGGATCATCTACTTCCAACCCCCCTGCCGTGGGCAGGGACACCTCACACTAGATCAGGCTGGCCAGAGCCTCATCCAGCCTGGCCTTAAACACCTCCAGGGATGAGGCTTCCACCACCTCCCTGGACAACCCCTTCCAGGCTCTCACCACCCTCATGCTGAAGAACTTCTTCCTAACATCCTGTTTGAATCTACCCATTTCTAGCTGTGTTCCATTCCCCCTATCACTACCTGACAGCCTAGAGAGTCCCTTCCCAGCTTTCTTGTGATTTCTGCTGCTTCCTTGCATTATTCTTAAATCTGAGCTGCAACCTATGGAAAGAATTAAACCTGCTTCATGGTAATGTGCTACAGGAAGACCATATGGGGGAGGAATTTTCCTGGGAATAGCTTTCCACTAACATGAATTTTGGAGCAAGCACAGCCACATGACAAATGGAATGATTGTAGATTGCTGTCCTGTATTTACTGTTTGCTCTAAAGCCTTTTGCGGCCACCAGGTATTTACATCATCAATCTGAAGAGGACCTGGGAAAAGCTGCTGCTGGCAGCCCGAGCCATCGTAGCCATTGAGAACCCAGCTGATGTGAGCGTCATTTCCTCCAGGAACACTGGACAGGTAGGAGAGTTTGTTGGTCATGAGGCCTGCAGTCACGGGCTCTCTTGGCCTGCCCGTGGCAGCAATGTGCTCTTGTGGCCAAGAAGGCCAATGGGATCCTGGGGTGCTTTAAGAAGAGTGTGTCTAGCAGATCGAGGGAGGTTCTCTGCTCTGCCCTGGTGAGACCTCATCTTGAGTACTGCCTTCAGTTTGGGGATCCCCAGTTTCAGAGGGACAGGAACCAGTTTCAGAGGGGCAGGCCAGAGAGAGTCCAGCAGAGGGCTACGAGCATGACTAGGGGACTGGAGCACTGCCTGGTGAGAAGAGGCTGAGGGACCTGAGGCTGTTTGGTCTGGAGAAGAGAAGACTCAGAGGATTTAATCAGTGTTTATAACTATCTGAGGGCTGGGGGTCAGGGGCAGGAGGACAGGCTCTGCTCACTTGCTCCCGGGGCTAGGATAAGTAGCAGTGGATGGAAGCTGCAGCACAGGAGGTTCCAGCTCAACACAAGGGGCACCTTCTTTACTGTAAGGGTCCCAGAGCCCTGGCACAGGCTGCCCAGAGAGGTTGTGGAGGCTCCTCCTGTGGAGCCTTTCCAGGCCTGTCTGGATGTGTTCCTGTGTGCCCTGAGCTAGACTATCTGGTCCTGCTCTGGCAGGGGGGTTGGACTGGATGATCTCTTTGGGTCCCTTCCAACCCCTGACATCCTGTGAGCCTGTGATTGTGAAAGGGATGGGATGAATCTTTGCTCTAGGAACACTTTATTGAATGGATCTTTGTTGTGTTGCTCTTGGCAGTGTGGAACAGCTCAGCATTCAGTCCCTTGGTGCTCCCCCCCACCTCAGTAATTATGTCACTGATTTGCTCTGGTGTTTGGGGACAATAAGTGCCTGATAAAGAAAGTTTCCATTTGTTGTGTTACTGAGCAAAGTCTAACTAGCATATTTTTATTTTTGCCTCAAGATTTTTGACCACAAAGATCTCATTGAAGGGGACACAACCCTTAAATAAAGCCTAACTAGGCACTGAAATTTACCTATCATCTTAGTTTTCCTTGAACTTCTGGAGGTGATGGCACAAGCATTCAGGAAGCTTGTGAATGGCACACAGGGTGGATCTGCAAAGGAGAAGTTTGGGATGTGGGCTTTGGGAAAAGGGTGGGTTTACAAAGAGAAAGCTGGTGCAGCACAGAACACAGGAAAAGTGTGGCCAGCAGGGCAAGGGAGGGGATTCTCCCCCTTTGCTCTGCTCTCTTGAGACCCCGCCTGGAGTCCTGTGTATAGTTCTGGAGCCCCCAACACAAGCAGGACAAGGAATTGTTGGAGCCAGTCCAGAGGAGGCCACCAAGATGCTGAGAGGGCTGCAGCAGCTCTGCTATGAGGACAGACTGAGAGAGTTGGGGCTGTGCAGCCTGGAGAAGAGAAGGCTTCCAGGAGACCTTGGAGTGGCCTTCCAGTATCTGAAGGGAGCTCCAGGAAGGCTGTGGAGGGACTATTGAGAAGGTCTTGTAATGGACAGGATTAGGAGGAATGGGTTTAAACTGGCAGAGGGGAGATTGAAACTGAAGGTTAGGAGGAAGTTGTTTGCGGTGAGGTTGGTGAGACACTGGCACAGGTTGTGGAGCCCAGGGAGAATCACCCTGGGTGATTCTGTGCTCCACAACCTCCCTGGAGGTGTTCAGGACCAGGTTGAATGAGGCCTCAAGCAACCTGTTCTAGTGTTGGAACTGGCTGAGCTTTGAGGTCCCTTCCAACCTTACCATTCTGTGATTGTATGACTTGACCTGCACACTGTTAAAGCTTGATGCTGAGGCCAGTTCCTGGCCGATGAGCTCTCAAGTGTCGGAAGTGTGCTACAGCAAGCACGGCAGGGTTTTCGCTAACACCAGGAGAGGAGCTCCCTCCATGACTTGGAGTTTGATAGTAGGCCCTGCCACATGCCCCCAGCGGCTGAAGGTGGCTGTCAGCTGCAACTCGAACAGACACAGCTTCAGTTTGTCTGTACTCAACTGTTGAACTGTTCCTGAGGTTAACGCTGCTGGATGAAGAAGGGATGTAGAAATAGTGGGAGAAAATCTGCTTTACTCTTTCATATGTTGTTTGCTTTATACCCTTCTCATGGTTTGGTTGTGAGACTATAGAGCTTGCAAATAATTTCAAGGCGGGG
>WBNM01044348.1:0-13130 GCA_013399055.1 Ramphastos sulfuratus | reverse complement strand
GGGGGGGGGGGAAAGCCTTTTTCTCCCTGTATCCTGATTTCTTGATTTGCTGATGGATGTGTTTTTAACTCCTGGTGCTGATGTAGTTATTGCCAGAATTGTTTTTACTTCATAGTAAGCTGAAGCATTTAAACAGGAGGAATTTTTTCCCTGTGAGGGTGACAGAACCCTGGAACAGGCTGCCCAGGGAAGTTGTGCAGTCTCCATCTCTGGAGATATTCCAAACCTGCCTGGATGTGTTTCTGTGTGATCTGGCATAGGAGATCCTGCTCTGGCATGGGGATTGGACCGGATGAGCTTTGGAGGTCCCTTCCAGCCCCTGACATTCTGTGATTCACCTGACTCTGGGTGCAGAGCTGGTAGTGAGCCCTGACTTGACAGGAATCGATGCAAAAAGTTCAGTTGAGTTTTGTTGGGTGTTCCCTGGGTGACTTGGCCGAAGTGCTGCNGCCTCAAACCAGCACACTGCCTCACCTTTGCTGTGCTCCCCTTCACAGCGTGCTGTCCTCAAGTTCGCTGCTGCCACCGGGGCTACTCCTATTGCTGGGCGTTTCACCCCTGGCACCTTCACCAACCAGATCCAAGCAGCTTTCCGTGAGCCGCGGCTCCTGGTGGTCACAGACCCCCGTGCTGACCATCAGCCCCTGACCGAGGCCTCCTATGTCAACATCCCCACCATTGCCCTCTGCAACACCGACTCCCCACTGCGCTACGTGGACATCGCCATCCCCTGCAACAACAAGGTGAGGGTCCTGCTCTGCTACGCGCAGCTGCTGCTTCCACAGCACACCCTGGCCTGCAGGGTGGCCTTGGCTTCTGTCTCCCGTGTCTCCCAAGGGGACAGACTGGTTCAGGCTTCTTGCAAGCAAGCAGATGGGCAGAGAAAGATTTGACCTGCACACAGTTGGAGCTTGGAGCTGAGGCCAGGTGCTGGCCAAGGAACTCTCAAGTGTAGGACGTGTGCTATAGTAACGTGGCAGAATGTTTTGTTGGCACCACGAGGGTCTTTGTGGCCCAAGGAGTGGAGTTTCATAATCATTCTTGCCACAGTTTGAGTGCAAATGAAAGATAAAATGAACTGATGAAGAAACTCCTCTGAAATGTTACCTTGCCAGAAACCATCTCCTAAGTTTAGGGAGGTGGGAAACACTGTGGTTTCTGTGTGTCACTCACTGAAACTCACTGAGTGTCAGATTTGCTTAAGTTTTCTGTTTCTTCATTGTAGCCTGAGCAGAATTCCTCTATTTGGACAAGATTGACGTGGGGAAGCGAGCAATATGAAACTCTATAGTGGGAAAATTGCTTCAGGCTTTGCTATGTACAGAACAGTCTCATGTTGGTGACTGAAATGCACTGCTTGATTTTTGCAGAGCCCTGGAAAAGTTACTGGGAAGCCGAAAAGCTTCCCTTTCTTGAGTCCAAATACTTAAGTCTGGGCATGAGCAAGCAATGTCTTGCCAAGGTGGAACCTGGGATTGGGTGCAAAGGAGTCGTTTGCTTTTTGGAAGGCAGAAGGTGTGCTCAAAGGTGCAGCTTCTGCAGTCCCTTTTGCCTTTCTGTGTTGCAGGGAGCCCATTCAGTGGGTCTGATGTGGTGGATGCTGGCTCGGGAGGTGCTGCGCATGCGTGGCACCATCTCCCGGGAGCACCCGTGGGAAGTCATGCCTGACTTGTACTTCTACAGGGATCCTGAGGAGGTAGGAGTGCTGGGGCAGGAAGCTTACCTTCAGGAGATGGCTGTGTGTGCTCCTGCCACGTGGTCCTGTGTGCCTGCTGGTCAGGACAGGGTTTGTCAGTATATGATCATAGAATCATAGAATGATCTGGGTTGGGAGTGACTTCCAAAGGTCATCTAGTCCGACAGTTCATGCCTGGAAGGGCTGGTTGGTTAAGTGGCCTGTCTGGTAGCTGACAGTGGAGGTGGTGAGGCATTTCTGGGAGGCTTAGGCTGTGCTCTTGCGCTGCAGATCGAAAAGGAGGAGCAGGCTGCTGCGGAGAAGGCGGTCACGAAGGAGGAGTTCCAGACCGAATGGACTGCCCCAGCCCCTGAGTTCACTGCTCCTCCTCAGCCGGAGGTTGCAGACTGGTCTGAGGGAGTGCAGGTCCCATCGGTGCCCATCCAGCAGTTCCCCACAGGTCAGTTTGGGGGAAGAATCTGTGGGAGTGTGGTGGGAGTGGGTGGGAAGAGCTGGGTTGCACTAAGGCTCTTGTCTTTAATTGCAGAGGACTGGAGTGCCCAGCCTGCCACTGAGGACTGGTCAGCAGCTCCCACAGCCCAGGCCACTGAGTGGGTTGGCACTGCCACAGAGTGGTCCTAACTTCAATCTCAGTGTACTGAGAGAGAAATAAAGACTGGTTTAATACACACTGTGGCTTGGTGCTGCTCTTTTAAACTTGGTAGTGGGTGAAATATGAACGATGTGAAGCAGAGTCTTTGCCCCCCAGGGGTGGAGGCTTTGCAAAATTCTGTTTGATCCAGTTTGGGGAGTGTGGGCTGTGGGGTAGTCTGAGTCTCCTCTCTTTGGTTTCAAAGCATCACCCTTGTCTTGCCACTACAGGCCTTGCTAAAAAGGCTGTCCCCATCTTTCTTACCTGCCCTTTGAAGTACTGCAAGGTTGCAATAAGATCTGGAGCCTTCTCCATGCTGAACAACCCCAAGTCTCTCAGCCTGTCCTCATAGCAGAGGTGCTCCAGCCATGTGATCATTTTGGTGGCCTCTCAACCTGCTCCAGGGTGTTCATGTCCTTGTGGTGGGGTGTCCAGAGCTGGACACAGCACTGCAGGTGGTATCTGACCAGAGCAGAGGAAGAAACTGGACTGAAGCAGCCCTGTGCATGCAGGTCAGGGTTATGTTTAGGGTTGTGCAGAGAGCTGGGAGCTGGGTAGGAAGAACATAGTGTGGGCAAAGCTCAGCTGGTCTGCTGCTAGGACAATTGCATCAAAGACTTCAGATTTCTTTGGCTGTGAGCAGGGACTCCAGCACTACTCATTCCTGCTCCCTGGATGGAAACAGGGCACAGCCTGGGAAGCTGCTGTGGAGCTCTGTTCCTCCCCTGTGGTGCTGCATTTGGTTCTGGTCCCAGAGCCTGTTCACCACCTCTCCTCTGGAGGGCCAAGTGGAAGACCTTTTGGGTCTGAGCTAGGTCAGCACAACCAGACCTGCCTTCTGTCACTCTCGGAAGCAAAAGTGCCAACAGAAGTAGCCCTCGGGGGGCAGGGGAACGCCCCTGAGCATGGCTGCTGCCTGGCAGCTGTCTGGAGGTCGATGGTGCTGGTCACAGCTGCACAATGCCAAAATCTGAATCACTTAGGCTGAGGGAGAGCAGAGTTAGACTGGGTCTTAGAAGTTCTTCAGTATGAGCATGATGAGACTCTGGAATAGGCTGTCCAGGGAGGCTATAGCTGCCTCTTCCCTGGGGGTGTTCAAGGCCAGGTTGGATGAGGCCTAGAGCCAGCCAAGTCTGGTTGAGAGGTGTCCCTGCCCATGGTGGGGAGGTTGGAGGAGATGAGCTCTGAGGTCCCTTCCTAGCTGAGCCATTCTGTGATTTCCGAGGTCCCAGCAGATGGGGCTCTTACTCCTGCTTTGTCCTTGTTTTGGCTGCTGCTGGCAGCAGAGAGCAGGACGGGGCAGGCACTGGGCAAAGGAAGGATGATCAAAACCTGCTTTGTAAGCACACCTGAGCCTTTCAGGGTGACTCCCTGTGGTGAAAGATCTTCTGCCCCTCCTAAATATCCCTGCTGCTGTTCACTGCTGTAGGAGAGACTTCATATCACCACAAATCCCCTGTGTATGGGGACTAGTTAGGGCAAGAGGAGACTGCCTAAAGCTGCACCAGGGGAGGTTTAGGCTGGACATTAGGACAATTTTATTTCACTGAAAAGGTTGCCAAGCCCTGGAAGAGGCTGCCCAGGGAAATGCTGGAGTCACCACGCCAGGAGGGGTTTAAAAGACCTGGATGTGGTTGATAAGGGACATGGTTTAGTGGTGACCTGGCAGTGCTGGGTTAGGGCTTGGACTGACCTTTTGTGATCTAAATGATTCTGTAACTTTCAGTACCGGCCTCCATCTGTTGCAGTCAGAGCAGAGCTGGTCCAGCCAGGGCCTGCTTTGCTTCTTGCCTTGGCTTTTTGACTTCCCTGTAGCCAGATGGTGCCCTCATGGGGCTCATGAAACAGTTCTTGTGAAAAAAAACCCAATCCATGTTTTTTTGCTGTGTGTGTCTGATGGCTAAACTGGTTGCCTCCATACTCTCAGCTGCTAAACCTTGAACTTGTTTGTCATTTCCCTAAGGAAGNATTCTATGATTCTATGCTCCAGTGCAGAGCAACAGAGTACTGCTAGTTGAAGATGCCTTGGACAAGTCTTAACCTCATTTGTCCTGCTTGGCTTATTGGTTCCAGCATTACTGGAGTGATTTGTCTTCTGTCTGCCACTTCCACAGCTCACAATTCACTGCACCTGTTGGCTTTGCTTAAACAGGCTCAAATTAGGCAGCAGGTCTAGAGGGGGGGTCAGACCCTGTGCCACTCTCCTTCAATTGGAGCTCACAATTCACTGCACCTGTTGCCTTTGCTTCAGCAGGGCAAAATTAAGCAGCAGGTGTAGAGGGGGAATCAGCCTGCACCATTTTCCTACACTTGCAATTTTGCTGTTAAAAGCTTTAATTTGAGAAACCAAGAAAAGAAAAAAAAAACTCCAACCCCTCCCCCAAAAGGCCCTCCAACACCCCAAAACCCCCCCAAAAAGACTCCAACTCCCCCTCCAAGCCAGCAGAAAGCCATCCCCACCACCCACCTCTCCCCAGCATTTTTAAAGCCTGCTGCCAGCTGGCTAAGTTTTTATTAGCCCCAGGTGCAGGGGATCAGAGCATCTCCTCCCCAGGACTGCCCTGGGGTGGGAGTGGTCATGTTGTTGACTTTTCTCCTCACCTGCAGTCTGCAAGCACCCAGTCAGTCTCTGCTAGCTCCTTCAAAACTAGCAGCTAATTTTTCTGAAGTCAAGGGTTCAGCCCTCTGAAAAGTTTTGGGGTGAGTTTGAAGTCTTAATTTCGTTTGCCTAAGTATGGCTTAGATTCCTGCCTGACCTCCAGGCATTTCCTGCACCTCGCTTTAGATTAGTTTTTTTTTTTTTGTTCCTGTGGAAGGTGCAGGTTTGTGGTTTTGTTTCATGATGAGTGCTGGAATTTCTTGAGCCACACCTTGAAATACAGAAGCAGGAGCTTCATTAGAAGTTCAAATTTGAGCCTTGAGATAGAAAATTCTGCAAGTTACCAACGCTGCACAGTGCCGTGGAGCAGCTCTTTGTGGTGCTAAGTTGGCCTGCGCTGGCTCTGTCCCCCTGGGATCCAGGAGGTGGAGGTTGATCCACTCAGGTAAGTGCCAAACCTTTGCATTTATTGGATTCTTATCTAAAACCTTGAGAATTCTTCTCCCGTTGCAAGGAGAGTGAATTGTGCCTGTTGGGTAGGTGCCTGTGTTAGAGCAGAGCCTCCCTCTGGTGGCTGCAGCCTGGGAAGGGCTTGGCATGCACAGCTACCTCCTGGGGCAGGAGGGCTGCTGTGAGGCTTTGCTGTCTTCTGGGACTGTGACTTTGTGATTTTAACGTCTTGGAGCTCTTATTAGCAAAAGAGGATTGCAGCATAAAGCAGGAGGTAAATAATGAGTGCCTGCTGTGGGGCAATGCAAGCCAGGGGCCAGCTGCCTCCTGCCTTGCAGGGGCTGAGATGAGCTTGGCAGTTGTGGTAGGTGCCTGGGCAACATGGTGGTGGTACCATAGGCAGCCCAGTGGCAAGTGTGTGGCTGGTGCCTCTCCCTGTTGAGGTGAGGTATCATGGAGGCTGCTAAGGTGTGTCTTGGTGCTGCAGAGCCTCTGCATCCCACTTCTCTGCTAGCAGGGTGTACCTCTCATGGGGTAGGTGTGGGGCAAGTGGTTGCACTTCTCCACTACACTTCTCTGGTTGTGGAACTTTGGCATTGTTTAGGTTGGAAAAGGCCTTTAAGCTTATGGAGCCCAACCATTAACCCAGCCCTGCCAAGCAGTCTCCCACTAAACCATGTCTGGAAGCATCAATTCTACACATCTTTTAAATATCTCCAGAAGGAGGAGGCTCAAGTTGTGCCTGTGAGGCCTTACTGCATTTCTTGTTGGAGTGGCAACATATGCAAGCTTTATGTGCTGCCCAGCCTGAACTCCCCTGTCCCATTTATGTGCACCCTTCTTGCATTTTTAGGTGGATGTTTGGTTTTGATCCTGGACCTTTTGTTGGAGGAGTGCTGTCAGCAGTGTGTGTCTGGTTTGTCCCCCACGAAGTGATGGTTTTGGCTGTTTGGTGGATAAGCAGCTCATGTACACTACTTAGCCTTGGCTTTGGTGACACCATGCTAGTGTTGCATATGCAGGTGGTGACTTGTCCTCTTCCAGAACAAGCAGATTAGCTCTTCAGAGCCAGCAAAAGGTCTTCAAAGCTACTTCTCCCCTGTGCTAGTGGTGTGGGGTGTTAGAAGTGCCTGCAAGGGTGTTTGCCTGATATTGGATTGGGCTTTCCCTTTAACATGGCAAAATTAGGCAGCAGGTGTAGAGAGAATCAGAGTTTGCACCATTTTCCTTCATTTTGCTTTAATTTGAGAGGCAAACAAAAAAAAAAAAACAAAACAAACAAACCTGCAGGTCTGGAGGGGGCCCCATGATGGAGCATCTCTGCTGAGAGGACAGGTTGAGAGAGTTGGGATTGCTCAGCCTGGAGAGGAGAAGGCTCTGGGAGACCTTATTGAAGCCTTTCAGTACTTGAAGGGGGCCTAGAAGAAAGATGGGGACAGAGGTTTTTAGCAGGCCTGTTGTGACAGAACAAGGGCCAAGGGTTTGAAAGTGGCAGAGGGGAGATTTAGACTGGCTAGAAGGAAGAAATTTTTACAGTGAGGGAGTTGAAACTCTGGCCCAGTTTTCCCAGAGAGGAGGTGGATGCCCCCATCCCTGGAAACATTCCTGGTCAGGTTGGATGGGGCTCTGAGCAACCTGATCTAGTGAATCCTGTCCCTGCTCACAGCAGTGGGATTAGCCTAGGTGACCTTTAAAGGTCCTTCCCAACCTGTTCTATGATTCTATGAAGAACTGCAGAGGAGCCAAAACCTGCGAGTGCTGGCTTGCTGCAGCAGGGAGCTTGGAGCAGGAGGCTGAGTTCTGATTCAGCAGTGCTGGCAATGCTGTGTGAGACATGGGCTGGCATCTAGAAATCCACACTTCCCAGAGCTGCTCTTTTCCCCCCCGGGGAAAACTCTGAGCATTTGTGAGTGATAGAGCCTTGGCTGCAGATGAAACTGGGCTGCCACCTGCCAGAGGACAAGCTGCTGCCTTAGGGCTTAGGTGAGTGGCAAAGTGTGATGGAGAGAAAAATCCCCGTGGCTGTCAGGCTGAGGAGCTGGTGACATTGCATGCAGCACGGATCCAAAGGGAGGCATCACTGCTTAAAGGCTTTTGGGGAGCACTGGGGGTTGGTTTTTCAGTCTGTTGCTGTCAGGGAGTTGCTGCTGTGAAGAGAAATTGGTTGACGGCTGCAGTGGGCTCAGACTCCAAAGGTCCCCACCTGCCCTGCTGCAGAGGCAGAAGCAGCAGCACCTGATGCTCCCCCATATGGCCACGGGGATGAGTCTGAGAGTGCTTGAGGTGCAAAGAGGTGGACCACCTGCCACACCCATGGCCTTCCAGGGGCCAAGTCAGAGGCCCAGGGGATGCTAGATCGAGTCTTAGTGCACCTTCAGCAGCATGCAAGCCACTGTGGTGCTCCTGGCACCGGCAGAGCCCCTGCCTGGCTGGGCATGCTGAGCAGCATGCCTCGTGGGGTGAGATCAGCTGCAAAAAAATATCAGACTCCATCACCAGGGACTTTCTCTGGGCATGAGGAAATGGCCTTTGATGGTCTTTCTTGTGCCCGTTTGCTGGGGAAGGCTTCTCAGGGCAGTTCTTGGCAGGCGTTGGAGCCAGCGCAGCCCCGTCCCTAGAAGGGCTCTTACCCTCAGCTGTGCCAGGAGGTGTTAGTGAGTGAGGAGTCGCATCTAGGGGTTGAAATAATGATGGATCTACAGTCAGCAGGCTGAGCTAGAGGAGCAGAGTGAGAGCCCAGGGAAGGTGCAGACCTACACAGTGGAGCTGAAACAAGAAGGTGACAGTTTGGAGTAGGTAGACTGGAGGGAAGCTGCCACACGCAGCTGGCAAAACCTCCTCTTTGCCGGTCTGGTAGGAGTCCTCTGCTCCTCACGGCAGCTGCCGCGGGGCTGGACAGGGACACTCACTCATTTTAAAGCATACTTTAATTGCTCAGGCAGAGCTGGAAGGAGGTAAGCTCACACTGCTGTGATTAGCTGAAGACTTTAAAGGTCCTTCCCACAAGCACTCACAGCACTGAGCCAGCTCACAGGGCTGCGTCCATACGGAGCAGCTCAGCAGTGCCGTGGCTCATTTTCATCCTGTGGCTGCCTCCTGTTTCCTTCACCAGGAAAAGCAGCACAACCGTCGGGGGAAACAGCCCCAAAGTACTCCTGAGCTTCTGCACGAAGCTGGCGTATGTAGTATTGGACAGATGCAGGTCAGCAGCAAGGAGCATTTGCTTGCTACCCAAGCTCCGACAGCTCCCGCAGCACCTCTCTGCCGTCTGACAACAGAGCCCTCACGGGGCGTACCGAGCCGCGGGTGGGTACCATGGCTGCCCTCTGCCCCTTCCACGGACTGCTCCCGGTGGCTGCCCCCAGGGCCTTGGCTGCCCAAGGTAGGGTGCCCGGACCCCCTGTACCGGCGGCCGCATCACGAACACGTGTGGTGGTGGTGGTGGGGGCAATGCTGCTCCTCTCCCCCCGGTCACAGGGCTGCCACCCGGGGCTGCTGCTGCTTTGCCTCGTTGCCCACCGGGGCTGGCTCTAGCAGGAGGCTCCACGTTCTTGTCTAGGAGGGAGAGCAGCAGTGTTATTTTCTGGAGAGCAAGCACTGCTCTCTTCCTTCTGCCTTCCTCTTCCCCCTACATGCAGTAACCCAAGTAGCTGAGGGTTTATGTTTGAGCATCTGAGTGAAGACCTCACAGATAAGATGGTTAGCACCTGGCCAACAGCTAATCTGTGTGCCTGCTGCCCAGGTCCTCTTTGCAGGTCCTTGCTGATGCCTTTCTAAGACGTGGTAGCCCTACCAGCTGTGCCAGGTGGTGGTGGTGATGAGTAATGGCTGATTCGAGCCTTTATTTTCAGTGCTGCCAGCACAATTTCTATTTAAATGAATGCCCTGGGTCTGCTCTGGGGGGAAATCTGTGCTGAGCTGGTCTGAACTTTGCAGCTCCTCTCAACCACTCCAAGAAACAGCCCATCTAAATATGAGAGGTCTGGAAGTGACTGGCTCAGACCCATCCTGGAGGATCTGTCTGCCTTGAGAGTGCCTGGGTGTGCTGGTGCCAATCATAGCATCATTTAGGTTGGAAAAGACCTTTAAGATCACTGAGTCCAACTGTGAATGCCTCCTCCATCATCTTCCTGACCACCCTCTTAGCACAGCTTGCAGCATGCATTTGCCCAGCCCAGGCTGTACAACACTGCTGTCTCGTGCATAACCAGAAAGGGAGGATTTAGACCCCATGTAAGGAAGGCTTTTTTTTACATTGAGAGTGGTGCAACACTGGAATAAGTTGCCCAGAGGGGTGGCAGATGCTATGGGGGCACCCCTGAGACATGAGCAGCCAAGCTCAGGCTGGACAGGCTCAGCACAAGCTGAAGCTGTCCCTGCTCACTGCAGGGGGCTGGACTAGATGAGCTTTGGAGGTCCCTTCCAACCTGATCCCACCCACAATTCCCATGCTTTTGATGGCCAACGGAGTCTTGTCAGGAGGATTGAGGGGAGGCTGCTTAGTTTTTACCTTCTGCTTGCTTGGGGGGAGTTTCCCTCTTTGGACTGGGTGCCAGCAAATCCTCCATGTCTTGCAGCACAGGATTAGTGCTGGCTTTGTTATTCCTCTTGTTTTTTTCCTCTTCACGTTGCTGCAATAAACCAGCAGGGGTTAGTTTGAACCTGCAGATGTAACCCACCAAATGGTTGGCCTGGCTGTGGTGTGAATTCAACCTCTTTGTGAAGTTCAAGGTGCTGAACCCCTGGAGACCATAGGGTTTGGGCAAGGAAAGCACATCCCAGGCAGGGCTGAGAGCCTGGGAAGCAACAGCTCTGCTCCTGTTAGGGCAAAGCACTCACTGCTAACGTGCTTTGGAGTCCTCCAGGCTGCCTAACTCATGTTAGCTCAGGGGATCTTTGCATTATGGTCCTCTACATGTTGCAGCCTCTCCTATTTCTGCATATCACGAGGTCCAAACCCTAGCATGGATCATTGCACCTGCCTTTTCCCACCTGTGTGGCAGAGGCAGGCACCAACCTCCTCCCTGAGGAGCTTTGAGAAGTGTTGTTCCCCACGTTGGCATTTGTGGCTCTTGGACTTTACAAAATCTGGCTGTGGTTTTGATAGGCTTATCACTGTCCCTGGGCAATCTCAGGCTCCAAAACATTGCTTGAACTTCAAAGTGACTTCTTTTTTTGCAGGAAGAAGGCATGGATTTGGTGGTGGGGAGGGAAACTCAGAGCAGTTTGGGTGTGTGAAATAGCAGCCTGCTGTGGGGTGTGACCATGCTTTGCAGTTAGCCATTGATTGCCATTGAAGAGGGCTGGACAGGCATAAAATGCGCCTTCCCCTAGTGTCACTGCCCCCACTGCAGTTTAAATCAGACACTGCACATCAAACTCCAAGTGTGAGGGGTTTCAAAGGTGGCTTGGCCAGGTCAGCTCTTACCATCTGCATCTTCTTCTTCAGCTCCGTGTTGGCGCGCTGGTAGGCTTCGGCCACAGCGTTCAGGTAGTAGATGGCAAGGCTGCAAAGCAGACCAGTTTGGTTCTGTCTCTCAGGGGAGAGAGAAAGCCTCACAAGGAGGGAATATTTAACACCTTATTTTCCCCACTAGCTGTCTCCAAACATCCTTTAAAGGCTCAAGGCTGAGGAAAAAATCAAGCTGCCTTATGGTACAGTCAGTGAAGATGAGTTGAGCCAGGCCAGTAGTAACTCAGCACTGCTCAACACTCTTTTAGGGCTGTGACTCTTGTGAGAGGGGAAGGACTGGAAATCACAGCTGTCTGACCCCCTCAACGGCCAGCAGTGTGTCTGGGTGGGATGTTTGAGGTGATGTGGACATAGGGTATCATCCCTCGGGTCACAGAGGTGATCCAGACAGAGGCAAAATGATGTCTGGAGGAGAGATGGGAGGTCTGGGGTATGGGAATGGCCCAGACTGGGAAAGGGGGTGATAAAATGTGTCTCATCAGCAGGCACACTGGATCTGTGCTCTTCCCTTTCCTGGCTGCCAGTGGAGGAAAGGGCTGGAGACTGTCACTGGGGAAGAAAAAAACCCTAAATTTCAAAGCTCTGCTGCTCTCCTACCACCCTTTGGGGAGATTGCACCACCAAAGCCCCAGAAGCTTGCCCTGCAGCCCTTTTGCAGAGGTCATCCATTTGGGGTGGATTAGTCCTGCAGTCTCCCCTTGTGTTGGTGGCAGCATCTGCTAGTGCCACTGTGGAGCCCACAGGAGTAGAGCTAATAACTCAATAAGGTGCTTGGCCCTGGCAGGGATGCAGGCTGCTTCTCCCTGAGTGGCTCTGATCTGCTGCTTCTAGGCAGAGAATCTGCCTGCACAAATCACAGTCTCTGAGCATCCTTGCTTAGGTCAGAGTGAGCGAGCAGAGGTAGAGGCCTGGCAGATCACTTGGTGTCTAGTTGGGATTTTTCCCAAGGTGCTTCTTAGGGGAAGCTTTCTAAGGTGGGAACCTGAGTTTGGTTGCAGTTTGCTGGCCTCATCTCCAATGCAACCCCTTCAGAGTGATGGATCACAGTACCTGAGAGCTGCAGGCTGTGTGCATGCCCAAGGAGTCAGAGCAGGCAAGCATAAGGAACACACTTCCCAACCTGGCTCCCACTGCTCACAGCTGCCTGTGAAATTTGGCCACAGCTCTTCCTGCTCCTTTTTGTTAGCTGTGGAAACCTTGCTAAGAATGCCAAAAAATACCTTTTTGTGAAAGGAAAAAGGGAACTGTCCTGGTCCTAGTGCTGCTGGAGGGATTTAAGGCTTGTTTCAAAGCTGAAGGGATCAGACAGCACTGAAATAAATTCCAGAGGTATTGTTTGGAGGGAAAAAAAAATACAAAACAAACTCCACAAACAAAAAACCCCCAAAGAGACAAAGACACCCCCCCAAAAAAAACCCAAACAACCCAAACCACACCCACAAACCAACAACAAAACCCCCCAAAATATAAAAGCAACCCAAACCCCATTCCAAACCAAACAAGTAACCCAGAAAGCCCTCAGCCAGTCCCCAGCAACCCAACCCTCTGACCCAGCTTTGGAAGGTGTGATAGTGGAGTGCCCTGGCTGGGCAGTGCTGTAATTGCCACCACCTGGGGCAGAAATTGTTTCTCCAGAAGGCACCAGCATTGGCCTTTTATGTCCTGCTGGCTCCTGAAAGTTTTCCATGTGGAAGCTGTGAGAGTGGTGATTTTAGTGCGAGGAAGAGGAGGCTGAGGGCAGATCTCATTGCTGTCTGCAGCTACCTGAAGGGACATTGTGGAGAGGCTGCTGCTGGGCTCTGCTCATAGGCAACTGGAGGCAGAACAAGGGGGAATGGCCTCAAGCTGAGGCTGGGGAGGTTTAAATTGTACCTCAGGAAAAAATTTTTCCTGGAGAGAGTGGTCAGGGACTGGAATGAGCTGCCCAGGGAGGTGGTGGAGTCACCCAGCCTGGATGTGTTTAAAGGCCATTTGGATGTGGTGCTTGGGGCTATGGTTTAAGGTGAACCTTGTAGAGTAGGGCTCTAGGTTGGACTTGGTGACCCTGAGGGGCTTTGCCAGCCTGGGTGTTGCTGTGATTCATCTACCAAATTGTGTTTAATTGGGTCAGGTAATTAAATTTCAGGTGTTGAATTGGACTGGGCAAAGGGGAGGGGGATGTGGAGCAGGCGACTGCCCTAACCCAGGCTGTCACTGCAGCAGAGGCTGTGTGAAGCCCTTTGCTAACTTTCCAAAGGGGCTGTTTGTTTCCCCAGCCTCCTCCCCTTCCCCCCAACCCCCT
>WBNM01044346.1:23802-34439 GCA_013399055.1 Ramphastos sulfuratus | reverse complement strand
AAAAAAAAAAGACAGAAAAAAGGCAAAAACACCCAACCAGAAAGCCAAAAGCACACATATAAAACTGGCTGATTAGTTCCACTACTCAACAGCATTTTTCATTCATTTTCTTTTCTGCCTGGCATCACAACAGCTGAGCCTGCAGCTATCAATATAGTATTGTAGTGATCAACTGTTATCTAGGTAAAGAAATGGAAGCTGCCAAGTTTTCATTTCTTAACCACTGTGGGGAAAAAAAAAGGTCAAGCAAGTTTACCTGGTGGTGGCACTGTTATTGGTATACCTAAAAAGACAACAAATACAATATCAGTTCTAGTAATTGCAGATGTAAAATCAGATTGAGCTATCACCACCCACATGAGCAAGGAGAATGAGAACTTATTTTCTGTGATCAAGGTCTCAACACCAATTATTAAGATTTTATGCAAGGCTTATCAAATCTGCTTTTTTTATTTCAATTCCTACTATTCAGTATCCAAGAGACAAAAATAAACAAGAATGAGTCTGGGTCTTGAGATCAGGATTAAATCCATAAACCTAAAGTGTTTAATATCCAGAAGGAAAGTAACACCCCAAAGAATACATTTGCATTGGTTTCTATTCCTGGATGAACCTGGTCTTTAACAGCTTAGTAGAGGTAAGAGTAGGTCCACGTGGACAAAACATTCTAGCACCAGTAAGCACTGCAGACTTATCAACTAGGGATGTGCCACACTGCAATTAATCACTCAGTTGCTACTGGAAGGGGAAAAGAAAACATTGTTTGGTTATTTCATTTTCTTGTTAACATCTGAGAAAGGAGAACTCTTGAATACAGAAACTGTTCTAACTTTCCTGGTGTTCAGAGCCAGGTTAGCTGTTACACAGCTAACTGAAGGCTGAGAAATCCTTCCCAAATAATTCATAGTGCATCAAGGTCCAATCTGGGTCAGCCCAATCCCAGGCATAAGTCCAGGGTGGGTTGAGAGCAGCTCTGAAGAAAGAGACTTGGGGGTGTTGGTTGCTGAGCAGCTCCCCAGGAGCCAGCAGTGCCCTCCTGCAGTCCAGCAGGCAGCTGTGTGCTGGGCTGCAGCCAGAGAAGTGTGGGCAGCAGGGCAAGAGAGGGGATTCTGCCCCTTGGCTCTGCTCAGACCTCACCTCCAATCCTGCCTCCAGTTCTGCTGTCCACAGCAGGAGGAGGACACAGCTGCTGGAGTGAGGCCAGAGGAGGCCACAAAGACGCTGCAAGGGCTGGAGCAGCTCTGGTGTGAGCACAGGCTGAGGGAGCTGGGGGGGTGCAGCCTGCAGAGGAGAAGNGGTGCTGAGAGTCCGGCACAGGCTGCCCAGGGAGGCTGTGGCTGCCTCCTGCCTGGGGGTGTTGCAGGCCAGGGTGGATGAGGCTTTGAGAAGCTGAGTGTAGCTGAGAGGTGTCCCTGGGCATGGTGGGGAGGGTGGAGCAGATGAGCTCTGAACTCCCTTCCAACCTGAGCCATTCTAGGATTCTACAATCTAACTAAATGCTGAGCAATTGTTCCCAAATAAATCAGCTGGCCTACCGAAATACACTGCCCCACCAAAATATACTGCCCCAACAGATAAACCTAATCTTATCTGATTAGGAAAGGAGCAATGAGAAAGTAAAAATTATCAGAGGGCTGGAGCAGCTCTGCTATGAGGACAGGCTACAAGAGTTGGGGCTCTTCGGCCTGGAGAAGAGAAGGCTTCAAGGAGATCTCAGAGTAGCCTTCCAGTATCTGAAGGGGGCTACAGGAAGGCTGGGGAGGGACTATTGACAAGGGCTTGCAATGTCAGGACAAGGGGCAATGGGTTTGAAGTGGCAGAGGGGAGATTTAGACTGGATGTTAGGAGGAAGTTCTTTACAGTGAGGGTGGTGAGACACTTGCACAGGTTGCCCAGGGAGGTTGTGGCTGTTCCCTCCCTGGAGGTGTTCAAGGCCGGGTTGGAAGAAGCCCTGAGTGACCTGTGCTAGTGGGAGGTGTCCCTGCCTATGGCAGGGAGTTGGAACTGGATGATCCTTGAGGTCCCTTCCAACCTTAACATTCTATGATCATTTGTAGACTTTGAAGGATATTGTTCTTTCATAGTTTGCAAAGCTTTAAACTCAACTGAACACACAAAACACTGTCACATGAAAATAATAACCCAGGCTAAGCCACTACTGCCAGAAAGCAGACTGTTTTACCAGGCAAAAAGCTACTTCAGTTACCAGCAATACTGTTTCCACTAAAAGAAATAAGTAATTTACATCTGACAACTCACTGCAAGAACATAAAAATTTGCCAAGTGCTTTCATCAGTTCTGTCCTAACTGCTTAAACATCCAGATAGAAGAGCAACTAGGTCCACTTAAATTAAAACCCATTTCATTCCACTTCCAGGCTTCCTCATTCAGAGACTGCCCTAGACATCCTGGCCACTCTGGTATTAATTTTATATGTATCATTAGTTCAGTGTTAGAACTAAAAGACTATTNCTTCTCATCCACCAGCACCCTCCACATCCCTCCCCCCATGGCTGCTCTCAAGGCAGGCACTGCCCAGCCTATATCAGTGCTTGGGATTGCCCTACCCCAGGTGCAGGACATGGCACATTTTAACCACACTGTTAAACCAAAAAGACATAAATCAGCTTTTAAAGCCTGTCAAACAGAAGCATCCTTGTTTAGACAGTAATAAACCAGGAGACAAAACACAACACATTTTATGCCACAGACACTGAGCTCTTAGGAATGTTTTGATAATTTTGTGCTTTTGGCCCTTTGAATCATCCCAGGACTTAACTCCTCAAAAAGAGTTGAGTCACAGAAGTGAATGAATTCAGAGAACAAGAGATCTAACTTCAAAGTAAGCTCCTTTTTCAAAGAGGCATTTGGAGGATGTTTTATATTTGGAATACTTAAATTTTCTGGCAAGTAGTCCTGGTTTAATATTGGGTAAGAGTAGGGGATTTTTTTTTTTTAACTCCTCCTTCCTTGAACCTAAGAGGGATGGCAGATTCTATTTTAGGATTAGCTTTGAAGATAAAGAGCTGGCAACAGCACAATTAAAACACAGGCCTGAAGAAACCAAATCCACAGCTCTTCATCATTAGTTTCAAATCTACTTGAAGCAGAGGAGGATGTTGAAGGAGACCCTCTGAACAAGTGTGTGTCATAAACCTGTCTGGGAAGCACCAGACTGTAGCCAAACCTGTTCACTAAATCTCTAACACATGTGGATTTCTTTCACCTTTAAAAGCTCCACAGGTGAGAGGTTCCCTAAGAGCAGTTTATATCCCTGCACCAATCATCTTTGGGGGTTCCTCTCATGCTTTTAAAAATGCACAACTTAGGTCAGCTTTTGGATACCGCAATTACAATTAAACTGTTTACTTTCTAACAGCTGCATGATATAATCAGAAAGGTTTTAATTCAGCTTAACACTAACAGCTAACACCAGCATCAGGTCCTGGCCCCCTGCAGTAAAGGAAACATCATAAAACTGCCAGATCAAACAGCACATTCTCTCCTCAGGCATCCTAAGTTTTCCATTTATGCATAAAAACCTGGAGAAGGGCAAAGAATTATTTCATCTTTAAATCTCTTCTGTTTTCTAGGCTGCATCACTTTGTGTATGACTATAACTGAAGAATCCCAGAGCCTGCCAGGCAGCAGGAGTTAAATGGTTTTACTATCAGTAGCAGCAACTGGGAAAAGCAATCATTTTGATGAGGACTTAAACCCTACAAAGCCCTAGACAAAGTTGTTGCACAGAAATAATTACAACTTTACTTTCTTGCTTCTACACAGCAGTATTGTAACAGAGAAACTTTTATACATGCAAAGAGAATAGCAAAGAAACTGCTCCACGTGGTTTCAAAACCAAGCAAAAGAAGGAACAAAAGGAGAAAATAAGGACAGGGCCTCACCTTCAACCAGTCTCTTCTATAACCAGCCCTACTTAAATTCTCTCCAAAGTTTCTCCATCTCTTTTCATTTCTTCTGACCATTCTTAGCTCCCTGCTGTGTCCTTTTGAACTTAATTCCTTTGGACACCACTCAGGTGTTGTCACTATTTGAACAAATGGCAGTAAAGTTCCATAAATACCAAGTTTCTGTCACTATTCAGTAAGTCTCAATGAATTCTGATTTAATAATGAGAAGAGTTCTCAAAGAGCTCTGAGTCCTCTGTGACTCACAGACACAGGATGGTGGATCAAAAGCCCAGGTGCTGGTAAGACCTCTGGCTGAAAGAGAGGATAGGGTACAGATCACAAATGTGATTCTCATCAGACTTTAGGTTAATTCATGGGGAAAGGGAAGTAAAGCTTCTGCTGCTGCTCTGACCTTGGACACCAGGGACAATCCAGCTCCTGCCACAAAGATGGCATGCCATNTATCACTCCCTGACAGCCTCAAAAGTCCCTCCCCAGCTTTCTTGTGGCCCCCTTCAGATCCTGCAAGGCCATAATAAGGTCACCTGGGAGCCTTCTCCTCTCCAGCCTGCACAGCCCCAACTGCCTCAGTCTCTCCTAATAGGAGAGGTCATAGGCAGTGGCCATGTAGAATCAAGGTATCAATAACACTGTGGCTTGATTCTTCAGTCTGCAAAGGCATCTGCCCACTCCTTTGATCCACAAAGGAGCAGACATAAGGCACAGACATCCATGCCAATGGGCAGAAGCAACACAGGGAAGAGAATCAAGAGATCCTCTCCAGAAAACAGTTTCTCTGTTCAAACATTTCCAAAGATACAAGATCCAACATTTAATCTTCAGGTCATTACTTACTAATTGGGATTATGCTTACTGAGAAAATGAAGTCAATGGATTGGGTTTCTGCCTTGCAGATACATTGAAGAGCACAAAACTGTGCACATGTAGCCAAACATGCATTCAATAACCAATCTTTAACTCGTTATCATCAAGCATTTGGTGCTAATGCATTCTTCATTCTTCACATCCTATGCAGTACAGGATATTTACCTGGTGGGGGAATCAGAGGTGGAGCAGAACTGACAGTTGGAGGGGGTGGGAGAAAAGGAGGTGGTGGAAGGTGAGTAGGTGGAGCTCCTGGAGGGAAAAATGGAGGTGGCTTGGTAAAATTGTCTACTTCAGGATTAGATCGTTCTGAAAGAACCTGTAAAATATCAAACTATAGTTACAATTGCTATGTCCAAAGGGCAAAAGAGAGGTTTCCTCTCTTTCCAGTTACTACAAGAAAGTATTACTTATCTACCTAAAGAACCATATTCAAATGGTTTAAGTTCAATCTACATCCCCTGTGCTCACCATCCCATACTCGCCAAGTAATTTTGGGTGTCTTAAGAGCGGCCAACAGGGCTGCAATATAAATCATCTGAATATGGTCCCAAACACCATCTTAAAACTCAAATACAAAGGAAAACATTTTAAAAATCAGTATGGGCAGCATGAAAACTCCCCAGACTTCACATGGCTTAAACACCATGAGATCAGCTGAAAAACACATGGCAGTTTTCAACGGAAGCACTACAATCCATGATCTTCACTGCTTAACCTCAATGCAAGTGAGCATGGAAATGCAGGTAGGGCACCAAGAAACCTTGGTTCTTCTCCACAGAGAAAGGCTGGATTCAATCTCAATGCATTTAGTTGTCTTCTTAAGATAAGCCAAGCCCATAAAGATTAAAATCATAAAGACTAAGCCTACAATTTATGGTTAAATAATGCAAAATTATTTTTTTTAAGTACTGTCAGCTCTATTCCATCATCACTTAGTTCAAAAGACTGCATCTCTCAATCTGCATTCAGAGGCTTTTGCTTTCAGCATTAGTGAAGAACTTCCTCCTAATATCCATCTGTATTCAACATCTATAGAAGGATTTGTTACCATCTGCCTCTCAACTACCAGCACTACTAGTAGTCAACTTACAGAATCATAGAATGAGTCAAGGTTGGAAGGGACCACAAGGATCAGCCANTACTTACTAATTGGGATTATGCTTACTGAGAAAATGAAGTCAATGGATTGGGTTTCTGCCTTGCAGATATATTGAAGAGCACAAAACTGTGCACATGTAGCCAAACATGCATTCAATAACCAATCTTTAACTCGTTATCATCAAGCATTTGGTGCTAATGCATTCTTCATTCTTCACATCCTATGCAGTACAGGATATTTACCTGGTGGGGGAATCAGAGGTGGAGCAGAACTGACAGTTGGAGGGGGTGGGAGAAAAGGAGGTGGTGGAAGGTGAGTAGGTGGAGCTCCTGGAGGGAAAAATGGAGGTGGCTTGGTAAAATTGTCTACTTCAGGATTAGATCGTTCTGAAAGAACCTGTAAAATATCAAACTATAGTTACAATTGCTATGTCCAAAGGGCAAAAGAGAGGTTTCCTCTCTTTCCAGTTACTACAAGAAAGTATTACTTATCTACCTAAAGAACCATATTCAAATGGTTTAAGTTCAATCTACATCCCCTGTGCTCACCATCCCATACTCGCCAAGTAATTTTGGGTGTCTAAGAGCGGCCAACAGGGCTGCAATATAAATCATCTGAATATGGTCCCAAACACCATCTTAAAACTCAAATACAAAGGAAAACATTTTAAAAATCAGTATGGGCAGCATGAAAACTCCCCAGACTTCACATGGCTTAAACACCATGAGATCAGCTGAAAAACACATGGCAGTTTTCAACGGAAGCACTACAATCCATGATCTTCACTGCTTAACCTCAATGCAAGTGAGCATGGAAATGCAGGTAGGGCACCAAGAAACCTTGGTTCTTCTCCACAGAGAAAGGCTGGATTCAATCTCAATGCATTTAGTTGTCTTCTTAAGATAAGCCAAGCCCATAAAGATTAAAATCATAAAGACTAAGCCTACAATTTATGGTTAAATAATGCAAAATTATTTTTTTTAAGTACTGTCAGCTCTATTCCATCATCACTTAGTTCAAAAGACTGCATCTCTCAATCTGCATTCAGAGGCTTTTGCTTTCAGCATTAGTGCTGAAATGGGCAGTCAGTTTAAATATTTAATCTTAATCACTTAGTAAACAAAATGCTACCCCATGCAGACCTAGCAGAACCAGTGCTGTGCCCTGCATTTCAAGTCTGCAATATCTCTTATTTCCCTTAATTAAGTAAACCAAAACATCTACCTTTAGCAGTAAATATTTCCCCCTAAGGTATTTCAGTGAACTACCACAAGTGTCTTGCTGAACTTAGGGCTACTTCTGTTCAACTCACACACACACTGAGGTGTTTCAACTGGAAGCTATGGGGAGAGCAAAGCTGTCTTTTAGGCAAGGATAGGAAGCAAATCTGCAGTATGAAACCTGTATGTTGCTGTTTTCGTTAGCTCGCCGTCGTCCTTCCACCCTGCTGATAGTGATGCTCTGTCCAATCACATCTATTGTGCCAGATAATCTCCTGCAACAACACAGGACAAACCAGAGTCAGCAAGCAGAGCTGGAAGAGGGGAAATACCAAAAGGAAAATACAAGAGAGAGAGAAGAAAGTCTNCCATTCTATGACTCTATCTGAAGTGCCCAGAATTTAACAGCTCAGCAGTTTTGTAAAAAGGGCAAATCTGAATTTTGATTCCCAGGGCAGGGTGGGGGGAATTCTGAAGACTTCTCAGCCACCATCTAGCTTAGAAATAAGATTTTAAGCAGGCATTACTAAGTTTCTGCCTCAGAGTATGTAAAGAAAGGGCTTGGCTTGTCCCTTACACAATCAGGACACCTGGGATACAGATGCATTCCCAATGGATACATCCCAACATAAAAAAAGGCAGTCCACACGTGTGGGATGCACATGAACCCACAGCAGAGTTCAGACAAAGTGTAGCTTGAAAGAAACATTCCAGCAACTCAGTGATTTCACTCCAATTAGAGAATGGTTATTTATGAGCTCTTTGCACTATGAATATCACCCTCCATGGAGATTGGATTCAGAGAGATGTCTCAATCTCACTTGGCAAGCTGAGCTCATTTGAGTTCTACAGTGCAAAGAGAAAGTAGGGGAGGGGAGGGGATGAAGGAAAAAAAAAAAAGACAAAACCAATTATTTTCCAAATTCATAGCTTCAGAAATCACTCCAACTACTATAAATGAACTACTTTTTGGGGACACATTGCCCCTTTTGAGGATCCAGAAGCAATCTAACTACTGGATGCCACATTTATTCCCTACACTTACAGCCTAGGCTAAGTACTGAAGAATTAAACTATACTTGAAGGAGGCTCCACAAGAAGGCTGCAGAGGGACTGTTTGCAAAGGCCTGCAGTGATAGGACAAGGGGCAGTGGTTTGAAATTAGAGAAGAGGAAATTTAGATTGGATGTTAGGAACAAGTTCTGCACCATGAGGGTAGTGGAACACTGCAACAGGTTGCCCAGGGAAGTAGTTGAGGTCCCAACCCTGGAGATATTCAAGGTGAGGCTCAACAGGGCTCTGAGCACCCTGATCTAGTGGAAGATGTTCCTGCTGACTGCAGTAGGGGATTGGATGGGTGACCTCTGGAGGTCCCTTCCAAGCCAGAACATTCTCTGATTCTATCATGTAAAATAATTGGCTTTATGGAATCATAGAATGGTAAGGTTGGAAGGGACCTCAAGGATCATCCAGTTCCAACCCTCTGCCATAGGCAGGGACACCTCCCACTAGCACAGATCACTCAAGGCCTCATCCAACCCGGCCTTGAACACCCCCAGAGAGGGAGCAGCCACAACCTCCCTGGGCAGCCTGTGCCAGTGTCTCCTGTCTTATGCCAGGAGGCATTTGCAGTAGCTCTCTGGGAAATGGCTGGAAGCATTTCTCATGTAGCAGCAAAACTTCAGCATTGGAACAACTCAACGATTATATACAGAGTAACTGATTCTAACCACTGGAACACACAAACACTGGAAATGTATCATTTTGTTTCCACTTTATCTACCCAACAGACAACTTAAACACTTCTTAGAGACAGATGGGTTTCCCCATCCTTTGCTAAGGTAAACCTGCTCCTGGACAGACTCATCCTAAGCTTACCCTGAAGGTTACAAGTGACTAGAATCATTCTTTCATTCCTTTATACCTGCTAAACATAGTTTCTTTCTTTCCCCTACAACTTCAAATACATAAAGGTAACAGAATAAGAAGTTGTTTTGGTCTTGAGTTGGTACTGACCTGTTTGTTGGGATTCCTGATTTGAATAAGGCAGGAGGAGATGTGAAATCAGCTTTGGTGGACTGCACTGCCAACTCTTTCTCCAAATTTCCAGTTCTGCCCTGCTGTACCTTCAAAATAACATTGCAGCATTAGTTTAATCACCAGCAGGGAAGCAGCCTCAACACAGCACACAGCCAACACAAAAAGAAAGGAAGTCCAACTTCCATCAGGTTTTCTGTCAACTGTCACCTTAGCACAGCAGGTTAAATTGTCTATTTTATAAAGATACATTACTTAAGTACTGTGTTTAACATTGCAAGAAGCAATGTGCCAGAGAATAACTTGTTACAGTTTTAGTATTTATTTTCCAAGCATTTAACATGAGCAGACCAAACTCATTTTGGTGTAGAATTTTCTCCTTCAAACTTGAGCAGATCAAACTCATTTTGGTGTAGAACTTTCTCTATGAACAAAAGGTCTTATTCCAACTTATTCAAAAAATCAAAATCTTCATACACTTCATGAGAGAGATATCCAACAAGTCTGCCTCCCAATGACAAACCTTGAGGCAAGAAACATGAGTGGCTTCTCAAGCACTGCATTACTGACCATGAGATCAGGAAGAAGTTAGGGTTTAGGAAGAAGTTCTTTGCAGTGAGAATGGTGAGACACTGACACAGGTTGCCCAGGGAGGTTGTGGAGCACAGAATGTGATCAAAGATCACATAAACAAAAAACGACCCCAAACAAAAAACCCCAACACTCAAAATAAAAACCCACCAAAAAACAACCCCCCCCAAAAAAACTGCCAAACAAACAAAAAAGCCAAACCAAAAAAGCCAAACCAAAAAAGCCAAACACCCCAACCCCAAAACAAACAGAAAATCCAAACCAGAAAAAATTCCAAAACAGAAAAAAAACCCAAACAGAAAACCCCCAAACAAAACCCTCAAAACAAAAACCTCCCAAAACAAAAAACAACCCCAAACAAAAATCCCAAACATAAAAACCAACCCAACTCCAACAAAAAAACCCAAAACAAATAAAAAAATAACCCCCAAAAACACAAACCAACCCCCCCAAAAACACAACCTCAAATAAAAAAATGCAGACAAAAAATCTCAAAGCAAAAACCCCAAAAAAACCCAACCCGCCCANCCGCCAAATGCACTGCAGCTAAAAAGAAACTATCACATAAAGAAATCATAGTTTTCCTGGGAAAGCTGTTAGCTGACCACGCCTGTAACTCACATGGCTTGCAGAAAGGTTGATGAGCAAAGCAGTGCTTTTAAACTAGCATCAGGCTGGAGAGGGGAAGGCTCTGAGGGGACCTTCTTATGGCCTTGCAGTGTCTGAAGGGGGTCTACAAGAAAGCTGGGGAAAGATATTTTAGGCTCTCAGGCAGTGATAGGACTGGGGGGAATGCAACCAAGCTAGAAATGAGGAGATTCAGACTGGAGGTTAGGAAGAAGTTGTTCAGCACGAGGGTGGTGAGAGCCTGGCAGGGGTTGCCCAGGGAGG
>WBNM01044346.1:13339-23771 GCA_013399055.1 Ramphastos sulfuratus | reverse complement strand
CCCCACAAAAAAAAAAAAAAAAAAAACAAAACAAAAAAAACCCCACAACAAAACAACAACAAATAAGCAAACAAAAGAACCCCAAAACAAATCAACCAACCAACCCACCCCAAAACAACCAACCCTCAAAATATGTAATCTTTGTATTTTATTTTCAACTTCAGGATCAAATAGAAGAGGAAAAGGAGAAAAGAAGCACCCGAAAAAAGCCTGTTCAATCCATAAATTAAATCCTGGCATTCCAATTTCTCTGCCCCCTGAAAATCAGCATTTCCAAACAGAGCATTACACAGAAGTTGATTTATTGCAATCTAATCCCAAAAGGCCAAAAATACGACAGGGTGAATGCCACACCTCAGAGTTGTCAAGGGGAAGTGTCGCGAAACACAGTAAAAGCTACAAGGCCACAAGCCAGGATCTAGAAAATCTTCCTCAGCGCACCTNCCTGCCCATGGCAGGGGCGTTGGGACTGGATGCTCCTTGTGGTCCCTTCCAACCTTTACTGATTCTATGGTTGTGTGATAGCTGCTAGCCCCTCACAAAATGCCAACAGGTCTGTTATTTCTCTCTAACCATTGTTCTTTGCAGTCTTAGTAACGGATCAAGACTTTGTCACAGATGATGCAGAAATTAAAGGTCAGTCTGTTTCCCTGAACTTTTACAAGATAGTTATGAAAAAAGAACTACAAGGAAGCAGTGGGATTTGGGAGTTGGATGTGCAAGTCACATAATACATCTGTTTAGAGGTTTTGGGGCTCTTTTTATTATAAAAGGAGACTATTTGAAAGAAATTTAGGCTGGAAGAGGCTGTGGCCAGCCTGTGTGAGGTGTCCCTGCCCATTGCAGGAGGGTTGGAACTGGATGATCCTTGTGGTCCCTTCCACCCCTGACTGATTCTATAATTTTATGATTTGGTGACATGGGCAAGTGGTCACTGGTGTAAGAGGAGAGTTTGAAATTAGGGCAACTGTTGACTTCACTTGGGTCTTCTGGCAGGTTTGTGGTGGCTTGGGGAAGCAATGTTTGATTAAAAGAAAGAGCAACCAACAAAAGTTTACTAAAATTCACCTTAAAAAGATGGTATCTGCCATCGAGAATCTCTGCACTTGGTCTTACTTCCATAGCTTTGTCTTCAGCCTAAGTTGAATAACACATTGCCCATTAAGATACCACACAAGTCTGAGGTGCTGGGCCACAATCTGTTATGGGACAGATGCAATCTAGTCCGGCACATCAGCCACACAATCTGGCACAGGAGCAACAGGAACACTCCAGGCTTGGGGTAGGGAGTGAGGTGCAAACTACCAAACACACTGATCTGGGCAGAACGAGCTTATGCCACACAAGCAGCTTTACAAGAGGGGGAAAAAAAAGGCATCTAGAATGTAACCAAGATGTAGTCATTACCGTGATTTTATTGGTGGCTGAGGTAACTGGGAGGATTTCAAGCCCCATTCGTATTCTTTTTTGTTTTTCACAGTAAGCTTTCCAGGTATCTTCATTGAAACCATAGTTGAAATAATCAGAAAGATCAGCCCCTTGAAACAGAAAAACAAAGGGGTTTTAGGATATGATAGAGTAAAATCTTCCCTGAGCAGCTCTAACATCACAACAGATTAGCTCTTGATCTGAAAGAACTTATTAATGAAGCATACAGCACAATCTTGCACCACTGAACATACAGAATTCATGACTAAGACTATAAAATCATTCAAATTTAGTTGGAGCATCTTGGCTAGCATTCTGTCTCTTGAACCCCGAGTAGATAATTACAGAAAATTACAGGGAATTACAATCCCTGTATCTTTACAGCAAGGTAAGTGCAAGATCTACAGGTTCCTTCAGCTTCCTCTTGTTGTTCTGCATTTGACTCATTTCATTCTGATGCCACGAAGACTTTTTATTGACCAGACAAAGCTCAAATGCACAGAATGCATTTTCAATATCTAAGAGGTTAAACACCAAAGTATGACCAAAGGCTTCTTTTTTTTTTCCCCCATTCTGTAGACCCTATTTGGATTGCCAAAGCAATCCACAAACACTAGAAAAGGCTACACAGAGCAGCAAGATGCCACTAAAATAAGGCACCCAACTCTGGTATTGAGCAAGTCTGTCCAAATGCCTTGAGTGAATCACACAATAAACACAGGAGACTTAAGAGGCTTCTTCAAAGCCTGTGGACATCTTATCCACAAAGGATCACAAGCAGCTATGTTTCACCATTCTTCAGGATCCAACCTGCCAGAACTATTTTCTCTTCTGTCCTGTGGCAGAGAGCAGTGGAAGTCATCTCCGCAGCAAGACAACTGCCAAGGACAGCTCAGCATATACATGGGTTTGAGAAAACCACAAAGTGTATGTCCTACAGCCTCTTGTTGCTGACATATGTGTAGGATTTACACTAAGATGCTCAGATGGCACAGCACAAAGGCAATAAGTAGCTTAGCTGCTTTTCCCAGATGATATTGTACAGTATCTTCTAGCTAAGATCTATATATAGTAAACAGGAAACATTAAATAACCTCCTGAATACCTACATATCAGTTAATGGAAAGCAGAGAATTACCTGGCTTTCTCCAAGGTTTATCTTCAAAGGAATCTAAATCTACTTCCAGAAGTGGCACACCATTAATACTCCCTGGTGCATCTAGATCCACCCCTTTCACTTTTGCACCTGTGAAGAAAAGTTAAGAAGTCAGAGCTTGTGACTCTACCAAATAGTTGTAACAGATTTAAAATGAAAAACTGAAAGAGAGTCAGATTTAAATTTATCAAGATGATTTGGAAGTGAAAATCATTTCCTTCTTGAGGATAGGCTGTGGGAGCTGGGGGGATGCAGCCTAGAGAAGACTCCAGGTGAGGACCTCAGAGCTGCCTTCTAGTACCTGAAGGGATCCTACAGAAAGGCTGGAGAAGGAATTTCCTAAGGGTGTCTAGCAATAGGACAAGGGGAATGGTTTGGAGCTGAGGCAGAGCAGGGTTAGAGTGGAGCTGAGGAAGAAGTTGTTGAGTGTGAGGGTGGTGAGAGTGTGGCACAGGCTGCCCAGGGAGGCTGTGGCTGCCTCCTGCCTGGGGGTGTTGCAGGCCAGGCTGGATGAGACCTTGAGCAGCTGAATGTAGCTGAGAGGTGTCCCTGGGCATGGTGGGGAGGGTGGAGGAGATGAGCGCTGAGGTCCCTTCCAACTTGAGCCATTCTATGAAATTCTTTGTTTGCCTTTTCACTAATATTGCTGTGTAAATTTTCTTACCAGAAGATGCAAAAGCTCGTCCTCCTGTCTTTATATTGAGATTCACAGGTGCTGCTCCATAACTTAAAACAACAAAAACAAACAAAAAAAAAAAAAAAAAAAAAAAAAAGAATTACAGAAAAATCTAAAACCAGGAAAAAAAAGATAAGTGTTAGCTAGCTCCACAAACAAACTGGACTCAGGGCTCAATCACCATCCTGAACCTCTAGCTTTCCAAGCTGGTAACACTGTAAAGGTAAAGAGTTCAGCCTAGGAGGAAGAGATTGCTCAGAAGCAACTTCTCCAACTAATAAACAGTCATGGAGCAAGACCCAGTCACTCTTCCTGAGTTGAAAGGATAAAGATCTTGATAGGAACAAGAATGGACATAACCAGAAGAAGAGAGAAAGGAAAAATGAAGTTTGCTTAGGGATACAGATGACACTTTAGAGAATAAAGTCAAAACAAGAGTAAAACCAAAGCAAACAGAAAGGGTTTAGACAGATCTTCTCTGCTTCTCATAATTATTCCATTTTATCTATAAAGAAGTGGAAAATGGAAGAATTTCTCTACAATGACTCAAAGGTTGTGTTTCAATGTACTTCCAGCAATCACCTATTCTTGTGACCTACAAAAACCTAACATTCCACTTTCTAAAATACTGGAGAGCTTTCTTCATCAAAATGCACTTTAGAAATTAGACACTGCTTTAGTTCCCCTAGGAATGATAGTATTGGTCATCTGAATCAAATGGCTGTGAAAGCAACCTCTCAATGCTTATGCTTACAGGTACTATCAATCCATAAACAGAATGAGATTAGAAGGCAGTTTACAGAATCACAGAATGGTAAGATTGGAAGGGACCTCAAGGATCATCCAGTTCCAACCCCCTACCACAGGCAGGGACACCTCCCACTAGCACAGGTCACTCAAGGCCTTGTCCAGCCTGGCCTTGAACACCTCCAGGGAGGGAGCAGCCACAACCTCCCTGGGCAACCTGTGCCAGTGTCTCACCACCTTCACTGTAAAGAGCTTCCTCCTAACATCCAGTCTAAATCTCCCCTCTGCCAGTTCAAACCCACTGCCCCTTGTCCTGTCATTGCAAGGCCTTGTCAATAGTCCCTCCCCAGCCTTCCTGTAGGCCCCCTTCAGATATTGGAAGGCTACTATAGTTTACAGAATCACTTCCACTCACTTTTAATTTCCGTTTGAGTGCTTCAACAGTACAAAACTGATCCAAAACAGATTTATAGAACGGTTTGGGTTGCAGGAGACCTTCAAGATCATCCAGTTCCAAACCCCTGCCATGGGCAGGGACACCTACTAGCCCAGGTTGCTCAAGGCCTCATCCAGCCTGGCCCTGAACACCTCCAGGGAGAGGCCACCCACAACCTCCCTGGGCAACCTGTTCCAGTGTCTCACCGCCCTCACTGGAAAGATTTTCTTCCTAATCTCCAGTCTCAATCTGCCCTCCTCAAGCTTCAGTCCAGTTCCTCTCATCCTATCTCTACAACCCCTTCCTGGGTCTCAGCAAGGTCATAAACCCAGGAGGCTCCTGAGCTCTCATCTGAGGATCAGTGCTTAAGAAAAGCTTTGGTTCCAGTACATTATCAAATACCACTCCTAGAACTCCAGAATCCCAGCAGAGTGGGGGCTGGAAGGGACCTGTGAAGATCCATTCCAATTTCCTTGATAAAGGACCAAAGGTCCCAGGAGACTCCATTTAACCTTCTGATCTGCCATGCTCTATTTCTGCATGACTTCATCAACCAAATCTTAGGTTGTAATAGCAGTTGATTGCTACAAGAAAAATCATTTAATCCTGTAAAAGGAGCACATGAAAAATCATTTAATCCCATAAAAGGAGCTTGTTACACTCAAGTTAAAAGGAAAAGCAATGTGCAGTTTGGTTTAGATTACCACCCTTCAATAAACTTTCTGTCCAATTTGCCCAGGAAAAAAAAGGGTTTCCAGAGAACAATCATTTCTTCAGAGAACTTTCTATCCTAATGAGATTTAGGATCATCTGCTTTGTTTTCTGTATTCATGGAAAGACTACCAGCAAATCCACTGAGAATAGAAAACTAGTTTTGCTTTAGACTTAAACTTGAGGTCACTGTCTCCACCATAAGCATATTGCAAGTTATTGAAAGCAGGCAAGTAAAGAACTGCTTTTTTGTATTACATTGATTTGCACAGTTGGTTTAGGGCACGGAATACCGAAAGTTGAAACATCTCATGTTTCAAAAATGAGTGTATCAGCCTCATTCTAGAGCTAAGAACACATACATGAGTCAGATCTACCTGCAGACCTGTCATAATCCTGTTAAGGATTGATGTCCTAGCAGCTCTGGTTTTAAAAAGCAGAAAAGATTGGGGATTGCCAAGAGAAACAAGCAAACCAGATTTCTCAGAGAATGTCCATCTCATGAAAAATAGTATTTCATAACTTTGGGTAAAATGAAAACTAAAGGGTTCAGTGAAAAACTGAAGCCCTACATCAAGAGGAGGAGGAATGTGTGGCAATAACGGCGGCAAAAAATTTCTTGTACAGCACAAATGCCCAACCCATGGTCTTGAGAAATTACCTCCAGAGACTGGCAGCTCCACTCTGAAGTACATTACAAGTCTCACTTGAACACAGCAATAGGAATTGAAACTACAGAGGTCTAATTAGAGCTTTAGCCACTCCACACAGGAAGAAGGACAAATGTTTCTGATGTTCTCCATGCTTACCGCCCTACCACGTGCAACAAAAATTCAGCATCATGGCAACAATGCTAAAAATGCTGTGTGGCAGCCATTCTGTGATGAAAAAAACAACTCCCTATTTTACAAAGCTTATTTCTCAACACTTGAATTCAACTCATACAAGAGCTCTCCAAGATATTTCATTTCACTTTGTTTGTTTTCAGGTCACTGTACCTCTAAAACACATTGCTAAAGAGCTGAAAAAAATAGAGACTAAGTTTGCACACAGTTTGAGACTGACAAGTAGTAAAGAGCCTGAACAGACAACTAAATGTAATCTTAAAAGTTGCCTCTGTTAATGTTTGCAGTAACTTACCTGTATTGTGGAGCTCCTGTTTTAATATCCCCTATGGTGACCTGAACATCATCTTCATCATCATCACTGTCACTGTCACTGTCATCCTCAGCCTCTGCCGCCTTCTGCGAAAGAAAAGGTCAAAGCAGTCACTCACCTCTACAGTGCACAAAACTACCCAGGCTAGAACTCCTCCAACTACAATTCTGCTTTCCCTACACCTCAGAACTGAGTAGCATTAACAGTGCATTTAGGGAGCTCACCTGCTGCAATACTACAAGTACTTGACACCCCTGGAAGCAAATCAGGAAGTATTTTTAACACAAAGTCCTGTTTCTGAAACAAGACAACTCCTAAATAAGCACAAAATAGTTTCTGCTAGCTAATACCTTTCTTCCCTCTACCCAACTCACCCACACCAGTTCTGCTCTTATCTTGGCACCACTTGCTTGGTGTGAGGAAGTTCAGTACTTTCTCACACCAAGCCAGCCAGCCAGCAGAGAGCCATTACAAATCACAGAATCATAGAATGGTAAGCTTGGAAGGGTCCTCAAAGATCATCCAGTTCCAACCCCCTGCTATAGGCAGGGACACCTCCCACTAGTACAGGTCACTCAAGGCCTCATCCAACCCGGTAGAAACCAAAATTGTGTACAGACCTTTCCAAGCAAAGCCAATTTCATTTATAAACAATCAGTTCTTCACTCTCACAGAGATATTCACCTTTTCCCAGTGAACCAATTTGAACACAATGCATTATCCTAGGTGGCTGCTAACTCTTCAGGTGTGCCTTTTACCATGAAGTTCTCAATTTCATGGAAATGTTCTAATGATACCCAATGCTAGGCTTTAGAAAATACAAGGAAACTGCAACAGAAAAGATTTGCAGAAATACTTTAAAATCACCAAGACAAAAAAAATACCTGCTGTCTTCTTCTACCTAAAATATTAAATCTGTTGCTCAATTAACAGTATTAGCATCAACATCAAAAGCCTTTGGTGCATTTAAAAGAGAGCTTTTTCAGTTTAAATAACTGAAATAAGTATTTTAAAACTTTTAATGTCTCTTTATCCAACTTTAAATAAGTTTGTAGAATGGGTCAGATTGGAAGGCACCCCAGAGCTCAACTCCTCCAACCTCCCCACCATGCTCAGGGACACCTCTCAACTACACTCAGCTGCTCAAGGCCTCAGCCAACCCGGCCTGCAACACCCCCAGGCAGGAGGCAGCCACAGCCTCCCTGGGCAGCCTGTACCAGACTCTCACCACCCTCACACTCAACAACTTCTTCCTCAGCTCCACTCTAACCCTGCTCTGCCTCAGCTCCAAACCATTGCCCCCTTGGGCTGTCTCTAGCCCCCCTGATGCAAAGTCCCTCTGCAGCCTTCCTGCAGGCTCCCTTCAGCTCTTGGCAGGCAGCTCTGAGGTGCCCCTGGAGCCTTCTCCTCTGCAGGCTGCACCTCCCCAGCTCCCTCAGCCTGTGCTCACAGCAGAGCTGCTCCAGCCCTTGCAGCATCTTTGTGGCCTCCTCTGGACTCCAACAGCTCTGTGTCCTTCTTATGATGGGGATATCAGAACTAGAAGCAGTAGTCAACGTAGGGTCTCAACAGAGCAAAGGGGCAGAATCTTGCCCTGCTGGCCACAGGCTACTAACAAAGAAGTCTGTTACACTGCCTCTGAAATGCTTTTGTAATTCATCTCTTGATCCATATTTTCCCATCATTCTGCAAATGCTGATTGTTCATCACATTCAGAAATGCAAACCAATTTGAGAATTTTATTTTCTTACCACTGAGGAAAAACTGAGTCTGACTTTGGAAAGGATATCTCTGAGAAGAGAGAGCTGCCTCGAAGCATCATCTCTCACCTCAAACAACCCTCAGAGTACTCTCATTTTGTTTTCTGTTAGATTAAAAAAAGAGTACAGGTGGGAATTGAATTTCCTAATTTTGTCATTTCTACGGAGAGTGACAAAGACCTCTCAGAAAACAAAACTCAAATGCATACATTAGACATGAATTCAGACAAATTAATAATCTCCCATAAATCAAAACAAAAAGACACTCAGATCTACCGTTTTCACAACGCCATTCTCTGCTGCTTCCTCTTCACTTCCAGGTGGAGGTGGAGCACTTAAACCAAAAATAAACAGGAAAAGGTGAAACCAGGTATTTATGCACATTATTATTTCACACTTATCACAGAATCATTGAATGGTTTAGGTTGGAAGGGACCTCAAGGATCATCCAGTTCCAACCCCCTGCCATAGGCAGGGACACCTCCCACTAGAACAGGTTGCTGAAGGCCTCATCAAACCCAGCCTTGAACACCTCCACAGAGAGAGGATCCACAACCTCCCTAGGCAACCTGTTCCAGTGTCGCACCACCCTCACTGTAAAGAACTTCTTCCAATCAGCTAGCGAGGAAAAGAAAGCCTTGCTACATCACTCCAGAGAAGAGCCAGAGCTCCAACTACCTTAGAATCACAGAATGGTAAGGTTGGAAGGGACCTCAAGGATCATCCAGTTCCAACCCCCTGCCATAGGCAGGGACACCTCCCACTAGTACAGGTCACTCAAGGCTTCATCCAACCTGGCCTTGAACACCTCCATGGAGGTTGTGGAGCACAGAATCACCCAATGTGATCAAAGATTCTGTGATTCTGTGCTCCACAACCTCCCTGGGCAACCTGTGCCAGTGTCCTCCTAACTCCTTCCTCCTAACATCCAGTTTCAATCTCCCCTCTGCCACTTTAAACCTATTCCTCCTTGTCCTGTCATTCCAAGACCTTGTCAATAGTTCCTCCCCAGCCTTCCTGTAGCCCCCTTCAGATACTGGAAGGCTACTATAAGGTCTCCTCAAAGCTTTCTCTGCATTAAAGCCTTCTGCATTAAAATTATCCAGATTAATGAGTTTCTATTAGCAGGATAATATTTCACTGCCATAAAAACTGGTTGTTGGTAGAATAGTTGGAAGTAATAAGGCACTAGACCTAAATCCTTATTTGAATAACATATAAAGGGAGAACAGCAGGTTTCTTTTTCCCTGCAAATAGACACTTTTCAAAGAAATAATAGGGGGAAAAGAAAACATTTAAGTATTCATAGGCAATGCTGCACTGAATCAAAACTCCCACATCTGCACTGTGAAATTTCCTTTCACCATATGGAACAGCTCCAATTAAATTAATTCAATTATCTAGACTGAAAACACTTTAAAACTACTGGTGCATCTAAAATGACCAGCACTGTCCAAGGCATGCAAATGAGCTGCATCACACCTGCTGCTCTTTCTTCCACAGCAATATTCTCATTTCTACAGTTCCATTAACTGTCAGGATGTTACACTACAAACAGCAGAGGAAGCAGGGAGCCATTTCCTAACTATATTTTTTCACTGAAAAGGTACTTCTGAAATGCAGTGAGCAGCTGCCATTTTTTCTTGAATAAAATGATTTTGATCCTATCTTCTTGTTGGCAAAACACACCCACTCATGAGTGCTGCACCAAAACCCAACACAGCCCCAGAATTCAAGCTTGACTAGTTCACTTCATCACCCATTAACACGACAGACTAGCTCCATGACTCAGACAAAACCTCACTATTTTTATATATATATATATATGAAGAATGACAAATGTGAGATGGCAGAGACCAAAACTTCTAACAGGGAGCTACTACTACACTTCCAGAGTCTCACATGCAACTCACAGGATGCATAAGCTACCATTTGTTATGCTTTTCAGTCCATAACTATGGACCTGAGGCAGACAACTGTCAACAGATGCTGGAGTAAAACATCTCCTTTTCTAATTTGCCATACGAAATAATTCTCTTAAACAACAGGAATAGCAACAAAAGATGCCAGGTCAAGAAAAGGTAACTGAACACAAAGAATCAACTGATGTAGTATAGCTTACAAGCAGAGAGTAAATAAATGAGAATTCTTTGTCCTGGAAAGGAGTCCCCTCCTATGAGGACAGGCTACAAGTGGAGCCTGGAGAAGAGAAGGCTTCCAGGAGACCTTGGAGTGGCTTTCCAGGATCCGAAGGGGGCTACAGGAGGGCTGGGAGGGACTACTGACAAGGTCTTGGAATGACAGGACAAGGGACAATGGGTTTGAAGTGGCAGAGGGGAGATTGAAAGTGGATGTTAGGA
>WBNM01044346.1:1350-12135 GCA_013399055.1 Ramphastos sulfuratus | reverse complement strand
AAGTCCCTCCCCAGCTTTCTTGTAGCCCCCTTCAGATCCTGCAAGGCCACAAGAAGGTCACCTGGGAGCCTTCTCTCCAGCCTGCACAGCCCCAACTGCCTCAGTCTCTCCTCACAGCAGAGCAGCTCCAGCCCTCTGAGCATCCTCGTGGCCCTTCTCTGGACACCTTCCAGCACCTCCACATCCCTCTTGTCCAAGGGGCTCCAGCACTGGATGCAGCACTCCAGGTGGGGTATCAGCAGTGCGAAGTAGAGCTAAAGCTTAAAACGTAACTTCCATACTCAAAGGTCCCAATCTCCAAGGTAAAACCATTGCACAGGCAAACTAAGTCACTCTAGCAGACTAAATATATTATTCTCAGAGATTTTCAAATATTACCAGATGGTGTTTGGGCACTACAGTGTCTCAGGCAGCTGGGAAGAAGAATGTAATGAACACATTTTTAGTGCAGCCACGTCACAAGACTTCCAGGTGTCAAGATACCCACCTATTTTTTTCTTCCTCTGGTTTCTCTGCTTCATTTTCATCTACCACAAGAGAAGAGAAACGCAGTGGTTAAGAATAAAACCCCTCCCCAAAATACCAACTGTGACGGATATTTTGCCAGGCACATTATCAGGCGACCCTTCAGTTTTGGGCTGAGACGTTCTCAAAACGCGTTCAGTTGTGAAATTAAGCAGGCTCACAGTGCCCTACGCTGGCAGGCCCACCGCAGGGGCAGGGTTTGCTTTACAGGTTTCATTCCGAGATGAACGTAATGAAAGTCCCTGAAGTCGCAAAGGAAAAAGTTCAGGCAGGCAAGGTTCAGGCTTTGAGAACCCAGGTAGGGGGGGACGGGGTAGAGCTTGGGCAGCCCCAGGGGTACGGGTGAGGCAAGCACACGCCATGTGGGCCTCCCGCTGGCCTGTGCGGCCAGGGCAGAGGGCATCGGCGGCGCCTCACAGCCCACAGCCGAAGGCCCGCGGGGGAGGGGACAGCGACCACCGCGCTCCGGGAAGGGGGCCGCGGCCAGGCCCCGGGAGGGCGCCGCTGGAGGGCTGGCCGAGAGGAGGGGACTGAGCGGCAGCAGCGGGACGGAGGGACCCTTTTAAACGGCCGCCAGCCAGCCCGGCTCGGTGGGTCGCGGTCGGCCCCGGGCCGGTGCGGCGAGGCGGCGCACGCCGCGGCCTACCCACCCGCCGCGTACATCGCCGCCCCCTCCCGCCGCGGCGGGGCCGCAGCCGGCCAGGCGGGCTGGGAACGGGGGTCTGGGAAGGTCCGTACCGCCATAGAGCCACTCCTCCTCCTCGTCCCCGGCGGCCCCGCCGAGGTCTGCCGACACCCGCTCCACCTCGCCGGTAGACATGGCCGCCTCCCGCGGGACGCGAGGGCCCAGGCCCGGCGGCGCCGGGGCCTCCGCTGCCGGCCGACACCGCCGCGACGCTCCGGGCCTCCGCCGGCGCCTCGCTCCGCGACCCGGCAGGCAACCCGAGGCTTGCGAGCGCCCACCTGGCCCGACGACACCGCCGGCGGAGGAACGGCCGCCGCCTGCTCGGCGCTTCCCCTCCCCCGCCGAGTGAGTGACACGCACAGGAAGCGGGCCCGGCCCGGCCCCGCGGCGCCCTGGGCACGGGCATGCGGGGGGCGGCCCGGCGGCGCCCGGCCGCTCGGGGAGCTGCCTCCCTGCTGCCGGCACGGCGACGCGGCCCGCCGGAGCCCAGGGGCCCTTCAGCGCCGGGGGCTGCGAGCGAGCACAAGCCGAGGGGCCAGCTGGCTGCCCGCCGTAGGAGCGAGCCGGACCGAAGGGCGAGGGGGAGAGCGGCCGTGCCCGGGGCCGTTCGCGCTGCCGGTTTCCCCTCTGCGCGCTGCCAGCCGCCGGCACTCACCTCGGCTGTGCCTTCCGCACGCTCCCGAGGCGCGGGCGTGCGGAGAGAGCCTCCTTTCCTTTCTCCGGCTGCGCTTCGTCTCCGCCGCTCTCGGAGATCCTTGTGCCGTTGTGCATCGCCCAACGCCTGTCCGCCCCCTCAGCACGGCTCACCGGCAGCGTGGCACAGCTCGTCTGGGACACCCTCGCCCATCGCCAGAAGCAGGGACCTCGCCGAACGCACGGCCAGTCCGGTGCCGTGCTTCCACTGGCGCCGATGGCAGCTGCCGGGGGGAACGTAACCACTGGATAAACATAGTGCTGCTGCTGGCCGAGCCTTTGCTCACCAACTCTCCCAGCTGCAGACACTATTTAAGGATTAGCAACTCTTCATAGATTTCCTTTTTTTTTCTTTTTCCCTTTTTTTTTCTTTTCCCTTTTTTTTTTCTTTTCCCTTTTTTTTTTTCTTTTCCCTTTTTTTTTTCTTTTCTTTTCTTAGGAGGTTTGTGTAAACTAAACCAGGGACTAAGCTTTAGCACATCAGGACAGGTTGTGAAAGAATGGGCCAGAAGGCTTGGCTGTATTACAAATACATCACACCTCTGGGTGAGGAAAGCTTATTCTTTGAATTGCCTGCTTAGAGGACCTTGGTTTTAAAGTTTAGAGCAGGACATTCCACTGGAGTTCATGTGAATAACCTTCCTTCTTAAACACTTTTTCCTCCCTGAAATTAAATGTTTGAGTGTCATGTACAGATGATGAATTGCATGGTGTAACTGGGTAAAGTTTCATAATACAATTCCATTTATATATATATTAGTCATCAAAGGTAGTTTTTCACTCATAACATACCTAGGCACTTGTTTCTCCTAAAATAAATGTGTTGCAGTACTTCTAACTGGCCATCAGTGTCTTCATTTTCATTCTTGCTGTCTTTACTTGGCCACTTAGCACATTTCTGGCCAACATTACATGACAGGGTTGACCTCTTAATAATTTCCTTTGATTGTTGACACACGGAAGAAGAAAGAAAATGTGAAAAATGCCACAAAGAGAGATCAGGAGCAGGTGTAGAACATCAGATCTCTTAAAACACATCAACAGAGATCCTCAAAGTTGTGTAGGGTTTTTTCCCTCCTAGAAACACTTAAATAAGCATAACATTGAACTGGTGGTGACATAAATATCCATCCTGAGCAGCTTGAACGTTGGAAGCTGACCCAGGAAAGCCAAGTCATGGAAATAGTTGCCAGCTTTCCACCATTCCCAGGAAGAGCTTCACCCATCTCTGGCTGGACAGAGATGGAGATCTGAAGCTCTTTCCTTTGCTTGGTAGGCAGGGTGCTGGCCTAGATGTTATTTTAACTGCTGCTCTCAAAGCTTCCACCAGTGTCAGCCTCTGGAAGGGACCTTGCAGTTTCTCCTTACTGCTGTGCAGAGAGAGAGCAGCAGTTGGGGCTGAAAAAAAAAAAAAGGCTTCTCCAAAGGCCCTGAGCAGGTAAAAGCCTGAGAACAAAAGATAGCCTCTTTATAAGCTGCCTAAACATCTCACACTCCAGAAACCCATGACAAGGTGCCAAGTTTACAAGAACTCTTTCAGTTCTTCTAGCACAGTACTTGTAGACTTCCACATGAGATAAAATGAGCTGTGCAAGCTACCTAGAAAGTGTTGGTTTGCAATTTAACCACCATACTTTGAACTGGTTCACCTAACTGTGTCTTCTGTCTAGTGGTTCCTCTTTATTTCTTTCAGCATTGGCATGTCCAGAGCTAGTTGCAATCTATACAGTATTTATAAAGTTAAAAAAGCTATTTGTTTCCTGCTGTTTTGACAAGAGGCCTTGGGAAAAAATAAAAAAAAAAAAAGAGGTTTGAAAAATGGCAACTGAATAGTTAGACAAGCCCCAAAATATATTTAGCTTTTGGCCATGGCACTCAAGCACAAAAACAAAAGCTCAGAGATGCATAATCTTCAAGTTAATTCAGTCTGAGAAGAGGTTAATTCTAACTGTGTATCAATCCAGGGGCCCAGTGGTTAACTATGCCCAGTCCTCTCTTGGCATTCATTTTTATAATTCAAGCCACAAGGCTATTAGCTTGCATATTTTTTTCTAGCATCATATATACCCTGAGGTCAACATAACAGATTGGGGTTGGAACAGCATAAAGACATAGATGAAAGTTTGGAAAAGGTAAGGATGGGTAGACCCCATNTGTGCTGGGGGCTCCAGAACTGCACACAGGACTGCAGGTGGGGTCTGACGAGAGCAAAGCAGAATTTGGCAGCAGCTGGCCAGGGCTACAGACTGGAGCAAAGTTTCTAATACAAACTGTAGGTGAGTGAAATACTTCAGTGTCCGTCAGAATTTGGCACTGCCACGGAGAGCAGCCCTCTGCCTACTCTGCTCCCCGCGCCGTGTCCCAGCTACTGCTCCGCACCGGCCCTCGGGCGGGAGGACTGGCGGAAGCTAACCCCTGGGGAGGCCAAGCCCCACACCGCGTGGGAGGAGCGCTGCGGGGATAGACCTCGGGCAGACTGCCCGGTAGTAGGGAGGGCACCACAACATATCCCCCGCAGCGGGAGGAAAAGCCTCACAGGCCCCCTTAACCCCACCAGAGACACCCAAACTCCCGCAAGCTCCTTCAGGTCCCTTCAGCAGCCCAGAGGCCCCGTGGCGGCGGGACGGCAGCGCTGCCTGTGCTCCGCCTCCCGGCCGGGGGGCAACCAATCACCGCCCGCGACGTAATCCCGCTGCGCCAGCGGCGCGCCGGGCACGTGCGCGCTGTTGTGGCTGTCAGCGCTGCCATGGCGGTGCCGGAGCTGCGCCGGGTGTGCCAGCAGGCCTGGGAGCCTGTGTTCGCCAGGGCAAGTCGGGCTGTCGTCTTCCTGGACGCGGCATGCGCCGAGGCCCTCCACTGGGGCGGCGGCGGGGCGGGCGAGCTGCTGGCGGCAGGGGCGGTGGCTGTCAGGGCTCTGCCCGCTGAGACAGGGGTAGCGGCGGAGTCGGCCCGCGTCATCTTCGTGGTGAGCGGGCAGTTGCGGGGCGGCACAGCAGCCGCCGTGCGCGGCGTGTTGGATCAGGGCGGCGTGCGGCACTGCGTCCTGGTGTGCGGCGGTGAGGGGGAGGACGGCGGGCAGGCCGAAGTGGAGGAGACCCTGCGGCGGTGGATGGGCGAAGCTGGCCGCGTCGAGGTGGTGCTGCGGGGCCCGCCGCTCCTGGCGCCCATCTCGGCGGAGCTCTGCTTGCTGCCTGGCCTGGCGACGTTCCTTCCGCCTCTGCCCGGCTCCGGCGGGCCCGGCCCCGTGGACGCCGGGCTGGGTGCCCTGTCGGCCGAGTTGCGAGCCGAGATGCGGGCTCTGGTGGGCGACCTCGACGCTCTGTTCACCGCTCTGAGCCTGCGGGAGGAATGCTTCGCCGTGGGGACTCTCAGTAGGGTCGTGGCAGCTGAGCTGGCAAGCTACGCCCCGGCCAGGAACAGGAGAAGGATGGGCACCAATAAGGCCTCAATCGTTTTCGTGGACAGGACGCTGGACCTCGCTGGTAAGAAACTCACTGCTGGTGGCTGCTGTCATCCCTGCGATCCCACAGCCACCCTGTCGGGGGGTCTTCTGATAGTTGGAGGAGTCTGCGTGGCTTGGGAGCTTATGTAACCCCATGGCCATGGTGGCTGAACACACATCGTTGCTCCCCAGTGGGTCATGGAAACCAAGAGTGAAGCAGGAGGCTGTGCAGGGAACAGAAGGGTTTGTTTCTGGCACTCCAACTTTGCTGCTGCAGATTAAAGACCTTAGCTGTGTGTGTCTCCTCCCAAAGTAGGAAGGAAATGGGCTCCACAGACTGTACCTTGTGGATTACTGTGAAGCATCTCCTATGAGGAGAGACTGAGGGAGTTTGGGCTGTTCAGGCTGGAGAGGAGAAGGCTTCCAGGTGACCTTATTGTGACCTTCCAGTATCTGAAGGGGGCTACAAGAAAGCTGGGGAGGGACTTTTGAGGCTGTCAGAGAGTGATAGGACTTGGGGGAATGGAACCAAGTTTGAAATGGGGAGATTCAGACTGGAGGTTAGGAAGATGTTCAGCATGAGAGTGGTGAGAGCCTGGCAGGGGTTGCTCAGGGAGGTGGTGGAAGCCTCATCCCTGGAGGTGTTTAAGGCCAGGCTGGCTGAGGCTGTGGCCAGCCTGATCTAGTATGAGGTGTCCCTGGGCATGGCAGGGGGGTTGGAACTGGCTGATCCTTGTGGTCCCTTCCAACCCTGACTGATTCTATGATTCTATTTCTCCATGGGTCTGCTGGTCAGCTTTGACATTCTGCCTGTCTAAAGAGACAGACATAGATCTATGTGCTTCAAAGTGTCCCTGAGTGTATATACATCTATGGGAAGGTTATGCTGTGCTTTGTACTTTGCCTTTAAATGAATCAGCTGCACATGACTGATGTTGTGAACTTTGCAAACATTATGTTTGAGCTAAACTGGTACAGAGTTGTTCTTATAACACTCTTTGAGAAACAAGTGAACATAAAAATAAACCACATGGTTTATTTAATGCTGACAACCAGTGCAGAATTGCTGCACAAGTTGAGAAGGGTAGAAAGTGGTGTGAAAGTCCAGTGAGAAACTACCAGAAGGAGAATGTCCAGTATTGTAATCAACCTGCAAGCCTGGTGAGGCCTTCTAAGCTGATAAGATGTGATATCAAGGGCAGAAAGTAGGAGAGTGACTGAGTCACTAGCAAGATGCTGGCCCAGTGACCCAGAAAAAGCTTGTAGCAGCAGGCTCTCACTTCTGGAATAACCATCTCTCAAAGGAAACAGAATTATTGATGTGGGAGTGACTGCATTTGCTTACCTCATCGTGGTATTGGTAGAATCACAGAATCAGTCAGGGTTGCAAGGGACCACAAGGATCTGGACAGCCTGATCTAGTGTGAGATGTCCCTGCCCATGGCAGGGGAGTTGGAACTGGATGATCCTTGTGGTGCCTTTCAACCCTCTCTGATTCTATGATTCTATAATAAAATGCCACATTATCAAAACTACCAATCAGAAATGTCTAGGTGGGAGCTGGGGTGGGTTTGGAGCTCAGTGTGAACCTTTGTGTAAGTGTTGTTGAAACTGTATGTCAGTGCTGTCAGCAAGAGCACTTTTTTCTCCCCCTGTCACTGCTGCACACGTCAGTCAGAACCACAGCAATGCCCCTCCTTGGCCTGGGCTGCAAGCTGGAGTTTAGCTGTCTGTGTCACCTCCCTCAGCATCAGCCAGGAAGCATCTCTGCATCACAGCCTTTGGCTGCTTGTGATGTTTTCAGCCTTTGAACAGGTGTAAGATGCCCATTTCAGGTGCTCCCCAACAAAGTGCAGACACAGCTCCCTCTCGGTTCTAGGAGCAGCCAGAGTGATGAGAACATTGTGGTCTGCCTTGGTCATCCTAACACAGATTCACAGACACATGCAGGTTGGCAAAGCCCCTCAGGAGCACCAAGTCCAACCTAGAACCCTACTCTACAAGATTCACCTTAACCCATCTCCCCAAGCACCACATCCAAACCACCCTTAAACACAGCCAGGGTTGGGGACTCCACCCCCTCCCTGGGCAGCTCATTCCAGTCCCTGACCACTCTCTGCATGAAAAAACTTTCTCCTAATGTCCAATCTAAACCCCCCCAGCCTCAGCTTGAGGCCATTCCCCCTTGTTCTATCACTAATGACCTGTAAGCAGAGCCCAGCAGCAGCCTCTCCACACTGTCCCTTCAAATAGCTGTAGACAGCTCTGCCCTCAGCCTCCTCTTTTTCACAGTAATGTCCCCAGCTCCCTCAGTCACTCCACATAATCCTGTTCAGAGAGGAGGAGGAGGAGAGTGGAGGGCCCATGCCTTCTTAGTAAAGTCTGCTTCTGACTGTTCTCTCTGATTATTTTTGGTTTATACTATTTGCTTGTTGATGGTCTCTCTATGGCTTTGATTGCAGCTATTCTGTTTCTCATCTGGAGTGCTTTACTCATCCTGCAGCATCTTCCAAGTAGACACATTGGTGGGTTGACACTAATGGCTTCTTAAAGGAAACAAACCCATGGCTTTTTTTCTTCCTTACCATGTCAGCTGATGGTTTGAAAACATAAATACTGAGGCCTGCAGAGCACAGTAGTCCCCTTTTTATCAGCCAGCTTGGGGCTTTGACACAGGAGGCAACCATTGCTTAAATTATTATGGTTACTTGAGGTTGTAGGGCTGCAGCTGTGAGCAGTGAAGGCAGCTGAGAATATTCAAGTGATGTCAGCTCAGTGCTGAGGGCTGCAAAGACTCTTGCTATTGCTCACCATTGTTTTAGAATAGGGTTTTAAATGCTTCAGATGTCATAGAGGCTTTACAGAGATAAGCAAATAAATTGAATGAATTTTGCCTGTTTAAAGGGGAAAAAAAAACCCTGCAGGTGGCTGGGTCATTGCAGAGGACTTGGAAACTACAAGGCTTGAGTGTTTGTTCTCTCCAAATTTAGTACTCTAAAGAGTAGCTGGCTGTGAGAGATGGGGAGGTCTGTCCTATTTCTATGGCAGCTGTGCTTGGCTGTGGGCTTTTGTGCTCCTGCTGCTGGGATACAAGTTCTGTGTGGTGTGGGAGAGCTCGTGGTGGGTACTGATTTAAGAAAGATGTTGAGGTGCTGGAAGGTGTCCAGAGAAGGGCAGCAAGGCTGGGGAGGGGCCTGGAGCACAGCCCTGTGAGGAGAGGCTGAGGGAGCTGGGGGTGTGCAGCCTGCAGAAGAGGAGGCTCAGGGCAGACCTCACTGCTGCCTACAGCTACCTGAAGGGAGGTTGTGGGCAGGTGGGGTTGGGCTCTGCTGCCAGGCACCCAGGGACAGAAAAAGAGCACACGGCCTCAAGCTGTGCCAGGGGAGGTCTAGGCTGGATGTTAGGAGGAAGTTGTTGCCAGAGAGAGTGATTGGCATTGGAATGGGCTGCCCAGGGAGGTGGTGCAGTGCCCATCCCTGGAGGTGTTGAAGCAAAGCCTGGCTGGGGCACTTAGTGCCATGGTCTGGTTGCTTGGCTAGGGCTGGGTGCTAGATTGGGTTGAGTGAGCTTGGAGGTCTCTTCCAACCTGCTTGATTCTGTTTCTATGAGAGAGAATGGATACCAGTCCTGTGCCCCTGCTGCAGACAGTGCAATTGGAAGCTGACTCCCTATGGTTTCCTGCCCTCCTCTCAGGAGGTTATCTATCTGTCTTTCCAGCCTGGGCTGATTTGTGTAGTTGGTTGGGGTGATGGTGATTTTATAAACTTCAGGAGATGTTTTCTGATTGATTTGAGAAGGAACAGCAAAAGCCTTTAGTGCCTTCAGACCAGTGGGAGCCTGAAGGATTAACATCTAATGGGAATCAAGAAATCACAGAGTGTTGGAAGGGACCTCCAGAGGTCATCCAGTCCAACCTCTATCACGCCTCCAGCTGATGGATATAAGAATGATGGTAATGAAGAAAGCACACAGAATCACCCAGAATGTCAGGGGCTGGAATGGACCTCAAAAGCTCATCCAGTCCAACCCCCCTGCCAGAGCAGGAGCACCCAGGGCAGGTCACACTGGAACACATCCAGGGAGGTTTGGAATATCTCCATAGAAGACGACTCCACAACCTCTCCAGGCAGCCTGTAACAGTGTTTTGTCATCCTCACAGTGAAAATTTTTTCCTCCTGTTCCTGTGGCACTCCCTCTGCTCCAGCTTGCAGGCATCATTGGACATCCCTGAGCAGAGCCTGGCTCCAGGCCCTCTCCCTTAACAGATTAAAAGTGTGAAAAAAGCACTACCCATGGCCAGCTGTGAGACTGAGATGGCATCCACACTGGCATGCAAGCAGCTTGGGAGACTTCTTCCCCCTATGCCAGGGAGAAAGGAAGGATGTTGATAATTAATGAGCATTTATTTGCATTCCAGAGGTTTCCAGTTCAGCCAAGTGCCTTGTCTGGCTGAATGGACAGCAAGTGTGGAGAGGGAGAGACATTGCTTGCAGCATGGGGGAGGAGGTTCAGGAGACTGCCATCTGTTTTCCTTGCCTCTCACTTAGTGAGTGTTGATAGCTGCAGTGTGGCTGACAAGTGACTGACCCAGTGAGAGGAGATCTTGGAGAGCAGATGGCTTTGGGGAGTTGCAAAGACAACACAGTTCCCTTCATCTGCACTTGGGTGGTTTGAGGCTGGGCTGGGGATGGTAGAAAGGAAAGTTGCTGTCATTTTGTGACTCTTGCAGTCTCTGGTGAAACAAATTGGTGATCTCAGTCCAGCTGAGCAGCCATGTGGCCAGGCTGCAGTACCACCAGGTGCTGGACACATGTGCCTGCCTTGCCTTCTGTGGGCAGAGCCATTGGCAGCATGGAGCTTTGACTTCAATTTTCCCTTTTCAGCCCTGCTCCTCTTTTTGACTTTCAGTTCAGGGTGATTGATAAAGCCTGAGGTGGTTTTGCAGCATGGATACCAGGTGTGCTGGAGACAACCTCCTCCTTATGCAAGAGCAGTTAATGGGCTGGGCTGCATCAAGAGAAGCTTGGCCAGCAGGGCAAGGGAGGGGATTCTGCCCCTTTGCTCCTGTCAGACCCCACCTGGAGTCCTGTGTGCAGTTCTGGAGCCCCCAGCACAGGAAGGACATGGAAGTGTTGGAGCCAGTCCAGAGGAGGCCACCAAGATGCTGAGAGGGCTGCAGCAGCTCTGCTGTGAGGACAGGCTGAGAGAGTTGGGGCTGTGCAGCCTGGAGAAGAGAAGGCTTCCAGGAGAGCTTGGAGTGGCCTTGCAGGATCTGAAGGGGGCCACAGGAAGGCTGGGGAGGGACTATTGACAAGGTCTGGGAATGCCAGGACAAGGGGCAATGGGTTTGAAGTGGCAGAGGGGAGACTGAAACTGGATGTTAGGAGGAAGTTGTTTGCAGTGAGGGTGGTGAGACACTGGCACAGGTTGCCCAGGGAGG
>WBNM01044345.1:1382-21230 GCA_013399055.1 Ramphastos sulfuratus | reverse complement strand
ATGCATGTGTGTGTGTATATATAGATCAAGATCTTTCTCACGAGGCTCTGCAGTTGCATTCTGGAATTGGAACATTTGCTCTAGCAGCAGTTTGCTGTGTAATCAATAATGTTGGAAGAAGCTCTCCATTTATATTTTTCTTTTTATGTTTGCTGCCATTTGTAGACCAACTGCAGAAAGTTCAGCAGTGTAAGCTGAAGAGACATGGTAGGTGAACTGAGAGCAAAGGAGCTGCAGCATTCCCGAGAGCCTGGTTGCAGGAAACGAGCCCTGAAGCCCCACCTCTAGGCTGGCATACGAAGCCCTGCTTCAGTCTGTACCAGAGAGTCAGCACCCAGCGGAGCAGGCAACAAACATGCAAGACTTGCAGCTCTCGGTTACAGGTTAAAAATAACGGGAAAGGTCTGGCACTGCTGGGAAGCTTTCCTGTGCTTCCCCTTAACATTTGAGGGTGGTGCAAATTGCCACACTTCCATGTGTTCAGTCAGGGCTGTAATTCACCAGGTCGGGGGAGTGCTGTCCAGATTCTTCTGAACACAGTGATAGCTACAGGGCATCTTCAAAGATTACAAAGAACTGTTTCAACAGTGACATTTAAATTCCTAAGAGCTGAAAATAACTAAACTAAATCAATATCAATACCAAGGCTGAGAGCTCCTCCTTCTGATCTCTCTCCTCTTGCCTTCCTTCTCCTTCCTAGGAGTGCTGCTGCATCCCATGGCAGCAAAGCTACTGCTTACACCAACAGTCTACAATCAGTGCAGCAAGGCACAAACAATCTATCTTGGGGAACGTTTCAGCTTTGAGTTGCCATCACCACATTGCTCTGCACATTAATACAAAATCATGGTGGTAATTATCTTTCTCCAAGAGCCTAAAATGCAAAGCAAACACTACCATTTTCACACAGGGCTGCTGCTCTGCCTACTCTGTCTTCCTGTAGTGAGATTTCTACATTTTCTCAGATTCCATAGGAGAAGTCCCAGAGGGATTTCTGGAGCACAGGCAATGCAGAGCAGACTGGACTGCTGGATGGAAAGGCTGAAGCAGATTTTCTAGAGCCCCTTGTCTCCCCTTATGCTTTTCCCCAGCTTGTCAGTAAGCACCAGCAGACTTACCTTGAAATCAAAATTGTCTGCTGGAGCAGACACAGCCTTGGTCACTGCACGAACCTGTCAGTTTCTCCTCCCTATTCCCCTGGTGCTGGTGAGCCTGCACTGCTGGTAGGGCTCTTTACTGTAACCCAGCATTACATGGCAGTTCACTCAGCTGTCAGTCACACAAGCTGCATCCTGACCCACTCCAGCCCCTATTCAGACACGTGCAGTTTGGCAGGGGTCATATTTGTTCTAACTTGTTAAAAACAAGACTCTCACCTCCCCTTGCTACAAATGAAGGCAGGAAGAGGGGAGAAGCACTCCACCTAACAAAACTGGGAGCAGAAGAACTGCTTTTAAAGACTGTAATAATTGTTTTTAATGATTCTGACAGTCTGAAGTTCACCTTTTGCACAAATAACTGCTTCACATGCCAGAGAAATGTCAGATATTACTTAAAGAAGATGACTTCAGTATTTCAAAATAACTGCTACACACCAGTTCAGGCATGAATATTGACCCACTTGCAGCTCCTTTTCACTGCTAGATAGGGATGCTCATAGCTTCCCCGACTCCATACAGGGCAGTTGCCATGGTTCCATATGGATTATGGAAAGGAGAAAGTATAAACCATAAACCCATCACAACTTACAAAACCCTTTCTGTTGTGTGGGAGTGCAGACCAGCTCCCAGACGCGCTGCCTCTAGACTTGTCTGCTTCATGTCTTCAGAAGTGCTTTACCAGCCAGAGGCACGCATTACCTACTGACGTGTGGTTCGACACAAAATCCTGTGAGCAAGGAAATCCAAGCCAAAAAGCATTTACACTCAGGAGAGAGAAAAACAGCGGGAAAGAAGCAATTCTACCTGTACAAATTTGCAGGTGCATTTTACTTTGACATTTTCTGCCTATTTTAATTGCAGGTCAAACAGAAGAAACCTATGGACAGGGAATGTAGGTGGAAGTGGTGAAAATGGGTTTTTTTTGTGATTGTTTTCTTTTTCAGGCCAGACTGTGGGTAAAACACTCTCTACCTGTCCGTCCCACAGACAGGCAGCCTGGAACAGTCTCGGGTGTGCAGAGAGTGACAGAGGACCATCTGCCCTCTCACTTCTGTCATTGCAACCTCAGAAAATCATCTTCCCAGGCTTCTCTCACACAGAGTTCATCGGGTCACAGCCATAATGTGGAAGTTCCTTGTCGGCTGAATTAAAAGCTGCATGGCAGATCCAGCTTCAGTGCTACACTCTGTAAGGGAAATCAGAAACACTCTTTGAAATGCAGGGGTGATGCAGGGCAGTAACACCAGCACCTCTTGGGTTGAGATTCCAGCAACCAGCCTATGCATTCCCCTTAGCCATGCAGCCTTCTCACTCTCCTATGCATTCCCCTTAGCCATGCAGCCTTCTCTCTCTCCTATGCATTCCCCTTAGCCATGCAGCCTTCTCACTCTCCTATGCATTCCCCTTAGCCATGCAGCCTTCTCTGTCTCCTATGCATTCCCCTTAGCCATGCAGCCTTCTCTCTCTCCTGTGCATTCTCCTTAGACTCTGACAAGTTCTGCAGGGCCTCCTGCTTCGCAGAGCTGACCCGCAGGAGTTAACTCCCCTCCTGCTTCTGTTCATTAATGCCGCCGCTGGCATTGGAAAAAAATCCAAAATGTTTTCCTCTCTCAAATCTCTGATCTCATTTATCTTAAGACTGAGATTCTAACACAGAATTTATCACATTAGAAGCCTTATTTCCCTGGCAACAGACTGATGTAGCCACCACTACCGAGCCAGAGACAAGAAACTATGACTGGAAAGCAGAGCTGTCTTTAGAGGGCATTGCCTCCTTTACACAATGCCTCTCACTCCAGCTCTGAAAGATGTTCTCAGAACAATTTCCTCCCTCAGCTTAGAGAGCAGCAGGACTGGCAGCCCCAGGTAGTTTTCTCAGGGAATCCTCTGTCTAGCCCCCAGGGATAGTCCTTTGCCACACCTGCAGGGCTTGGGAATGAGCTGGTGTAAGGCATCTCCTGGAAACTGGGAGTTTGTTGCTCTGCTGTTTCCAGGCTCAGATGCTGGAGAAGAACAAGCAGGGGTGGGAAGTATTCAGGAGCAGAGCTGGGTGCCCAGCATCCCAAAGGGCTCTAAGCCAGCTCTGGGACAAGCCTCCCACGAGCAGTCAATCCAAATGAATAGAGGAGAACCAAGACTGCAGGAGTTTCTTCTCTGGAGTTTTACAAAAATAATTCAGTTGTAACTGGAGAAAGTGGGACCCATGGAACATTTTCCTTCCCACCAGACAGATGAATCTATGATTTGTATTCTCTGATTTTAAATGAGATTCTCACCTATCTTCAGTGGATTTGATTGATGGTGCACACGAGGCCACTCAGTAAAATGATACAGCGTAGATCAAAGCATGGGAGATAATTTTCCCTGAAATGCATGTAGCTAAGGGTAAGTTATGACTCTTTGTTTCACAGTTTATGGAACACAATTTCATTTAAAGCCTAAATCTGTCACTGCAGCATTGTTTATCACAGAACATTCAATACTCTCTCCCCCTAGAAGAGCAGTGTCGAGTCAAAGGTAGAAAATCAAACCAGTACAAAGACATTATTTCAAATATCTATCCACAAAATAATCTGATGGAGAATCCCTTCCGATTTACATAAGTACTATCCACGTATGATGCATTTAATGCAAGCAAAAAGTCATTTGTCTGCGAGTTAAATACCCAGAGTGGCAAAAGGTGCTGTGAGATTTATGACAGAGGGGCTGCTTGATGTATGCCTAGAGATGCAGTGAACTGCCTCCACCTACTTCTGTATCTATATTTCATGACTTCATCTGATTCATGCAGGAGCTGGTAGATATTCCCAGCAACAATCATTTCACATCTTCTTTCTTCGTTACCTGTTTTTTGACTCACTGGCACTTGGGGAGTAGATTTTTCCTCAAAATAATTGCAGTGCCACAATTACTATGTGCAGCATAATTAAAGCCACTGTGGTTCTGGTTTGCTTTTCTTTGCAGTGGGTTGGTTCAAAGCAACAGAGATATGTTCTGGAGGGGGCTTGGGTGAGGGATGAAGGGAGCTCCCTGCTCAGTTAGTTACCTACAGCTGCCATGCCTGTCCCCAGCACAGCCTCAGACCAGGGTGCACTTGGACATTACTGGCACTGTACCACCTGTGCAGCCCACAGCTGCCCTGCCTGCTTCCCACAGCCCCACAGGAACCCATGCTGAAGTATCTCTGAGCTTGGGCACACAACCTCACAGAAGGATGCCAGGAAAAGGGCCAATAGGGAATGCTGAAGCACTCCTTGACTCGCCAGCCATGTGGGAGGAGGAAGGGAGGGTAATATGACTTTTGTTTTAATCCTCATTCAGCACTTCTGCTGTGGGAAGGTTACCAGCTGACACCTCAGGGCTGCCGTTATCAGTGGGTTGTCTGAAAACACTATGGGAAAAAAGTTTCATGGCCACTTGTGAAACAGGACTCTTGCTCAGATGCAGCACAGCCAGACCTGGTCTGAACAACTCTCAGCTTTAGTCTCTGTACTTTCTACAGGTGCTTGTTGTTTGTGGGGGTTTTAAAATATCTTGGGGGGGGGGGGGGGGGGGAAGGGGGAGGGANGGGGAGGGGAATGGGGATGGATATTAAACAAGCAAGCATCCATGACTTGCAAACAGGAACCTGCTCCATGAAACTGTATCAAAGATTTAGCACGAAGATTCCAATAAATCTTTCTCTCTACTTCATCTGAGTGAACTACAGCAAAATCCAGAATTTCTCTAATCTTATCAGTCAAAACTTGTAAGGCAACCATTAACTGCTGAGAGGTGGACTGCATTAGAAGCTGTGTGGTGCAGATGTTCAGCCATACCAAGTGAGCTGGACGATAGCACTGACACTACTGTGATCCTGGCCCGTGAGCTGGGGATAGGGAGAAGGACCAGAACCAGAACTCCCAGAGCAGAGATCCCTCAGCTGCCTGCAGTATCTGTACAGGAACAGAGCTGTGCTGGCCTCAGAAGAAAGCAGCCACATAATGAGCCAGAGTTTGTGACAGACAGGTAAAACACCTCTCAGCTGGGACACCCTGTTCAGTGTAAGCAAGCTTCAGGAAGGGTCCAGATGAACAGAGGAACTCAGTCACTAGTCTGGATCGTGTCCCTCTGCCTCAGACTCATGCTTCTTTGTGCAGCTCCCTGGCTGAAACATGAGAAGACTAAACCAACCCAAGCAGAAATACAAACACTGCCTTTGCAAGGACACTTTCGGGAAAAAACAAACAAACCAAAACAAACCAAAACAAAGCAAAAAACCCAAACACATTTCAGAGCCACCAAAGCAGTGCCATTAGGATATCTGCAAACAGACTGTCCCCCTGCAGGGCAGCCTGTGGGGACTCTGCAAGCTGAGATACTTAGGGAGGTGTATTAGAAAATGGGGATAGTTTTTATTTCTTTTCCTTTTCTCCAAATGTAGCTCCTCAATGGAAACAAATTCAAGTTGTTAGGAATCAGACAGCCCTGCCCGAAGCCATGCGAGCAGGCTTTGGTCCTGCCGCACGGGAGGAGGAACCGAGCAGCTTTACTGCCCTGTGAGAATCCCTGCCTGCTGCAGGCTGTTAGTGACGCTGCTGTGACTGTTGGCAGCAGAGGGACCTTGCGTTAAACTCGCACTTCATCTGGCTTGTCAGATCCTGTAAGCAGCTAAAGAAGAAGTTACGGACGGCCAGGGGTCAGCCGGCTGCTCGGAGGGAATTCTGGCCCGTCACAGTTAGCAGCAGCACAGACAGTTACACCTGAGGGAACGCAAAGCTAGGAGCTGGATAAGGCAGCTGCAGGGCTCCTCACCCTCCTGCCCGGTGTCTGTTGGTGGAAGCACTCCGAGCGCTCATCTTCCCGGGGCAGAAGACGGCAGGCAGCCACTCCAGACCCGACCGCGGTGTACTCTCGGTGCGCAGCCACCGAGGGCTGATGGACAACATTTGACACAGTTAAACTTCGGTGCTTGCTTATGTGCAGCTTCTCACCTACACGAGCAGCCCTGCCATGGCTCCACTGGCAGGCAGGGAAGGTGGGAGGCAGGAACTGCCCCGGAGCACAAAATCTCAACAGCACTCAACAGCAGTAAGATGTTAGAAGAACAATGTAGTCTTTATCCACCTTTAACATATTCCAGAAGCTTATGTCCAAACCACCTTGCATAAGAGCTATTTGTTGTTCATCTGGAGATTCCTCATATATTTGATCTAAAATTTCTGTCCTGCCTCCCACATTACACCACACATTTACCTCTTAGGCAAGCACCAGCCTAAGAAGCCTTCCATATCTGCCAGGCAGCATCATGTTCCCAGAGAGGTCTGAGCCAAGTCAGTTGTCTTTTTCTGGTGGAACATCAGGCTGTGCTTGCCAGCCTGAGCATCTACATCACACCTGACAACACACGGGAGCCACCCCTGGGAAATGCAATGATCTAATTGAAACAAGCAGGCTGGCCTGGAAAGCATTTATTATTCATTGCCTCTCCATTAACATTGTATGGCGTGGAAGCGATCGCCCCGGAAAGGTTACTGCCAGATGGGGGAGGAATCTCTGTCAGTACAGCGAGGTCAGCATCCAAGCCTAGGACAGAGGCAGGCAGTCACTGACACACGCCACCAGCAAGGGTGGCAGAGCTACAGACAGAGCCAGCGCTGGGGCTTCACTCTGAATTATTCAGCAATCCTCCTGTGCTTCCCTGTGGAACCTGACAATACTTTGCATATTTTAAAATTGCCCCAGTCAGGCCAGGGGAAATGTTCTACTGATGAAAGTGCACAATACAAATTGGAGCTGGATTTACTTAACTGCCCACAATAGATCATCCTGGCAGACTTTTCCCCTTCAGCAACAACACGGAGGGAAAAAAAGCAAGCAGTACTTAGCTTCCAAGTGCATATCAGAAAAATGTTTCCATTGCAAGCTATAGCTGGAGGCAGAAGGAAGGAAAGCAGGAGCTGCATGCCCTGAGCAGCAGGTGTGCTTAGCCACGGTTTAGTGAGGAACCCTGTACCAACTTCTGAAGTGTGACTCTTGGTCCTCATGTTGGAAGTTTCAATCCAGTTTACAGCCCTGCACATGCCACACGACACTCAGCTTGTCTCACACACACAGAGAATACATTAGACCTGCAAACCCTTGGGACAGACTTTTTTGTGGCTTAATATGCTTATGGCTGTAATAAAGCTTATTTTAGGAGGAAGAGCAATAACACACTTTTCAGAAAGCAGAGTATCAGGATAATTGTGCTCCAAAGCCAAAAGGTGCTTTGTGTTGCCCTTCCCTGAAGTCCAAGCAACTGCTTGCAGTGATGCCTCAGCAGCATCACTTACTAATGGCCATCATAAATCCTGCTCTGCAAGACCTCCACATCATCCAGCAGCTCTAGTTCTGGCCAAGCTAGAACTTGGCTTATCAAAAAGTTATAGGTACAGGGCACTTCTCCACACCTAAAAGGGCTAGAATTTATTTTTAAGACTGAGACATATTCTTGGGAAGGGCTGGGGGGAGTGAAACAGAAGAATGTTTGCCTCCGGGAACACAAGCAAACAGTGAGGCAATACTGACCACAGAAAAGTGCTTTTTTTCCCTAGCCTTTACCAAGTGTTTCTCAGTGCCTCTGGCATTGCAGGAACAAGGAACAGAGCAGAACAAGCCCACCAGGTCAGAATTTTTTTTCTAAGACAAAAAACCCCAAACCAACCAACAAAACCACAACCCTGTTATTTGTGTACTAGGAATATTACAGCAGTGTGTATTTTACAGCTCACACAGGGAGGTCATGCCCTGAGTTTCTTGTACATCCAAAATTTTTATTCACAAGTTCAGGAGATGAGGAAAAGAGGATCAAGAGCAATTTCTCAGAGTAAAGGAGGAAATACAGGAAGAAGGGAAGGGGGAGGGAAGCTTTGATAACACCAACAGGGTTTCAGCTTTTCATCACTAAGAATATCCTGGGCAACTTTACCTCACAAATTAATTACAGCCAATGTTTTTTGAAAGAAAATTCGAAGAGGCATTCTGTAACCCTGCTGAGAGGGCAAGGAGTCAGAAGCAACACATGCATCGAGACTGAATGCTTGCTGAGGTCTGACTTGGGGGTGACCCTTACAGAAACAGATCCTGTCATTTCTTATTCCTCCAGGTGCTCTTTCCTCCCAGAGCAGCTGGGGCTTCAAACTTATTTCTAGGGCACCTCTCTCAACACCACCCTGCTCCTTCCCCTCTTCCCTGGGCAGCAGCATCCCACTCCTGTGCTCCTCAGCAGCCATGGGATGGCAAATCCAAGTTGCCCTACTCTACTGAAAAGCCTCATGCTGGTTCTGTTGCAAAGAGAGGGGGAGGATGAGGATGGCAATTTCAGCAGTGTCATGTACTGATAGACATGTGGAGAGGAGGAAGAGATCCTAGAGGCAGGGAGAGATCCAGCTTGCTGTGGAGAGGAGGAAGAGATCCTAGAGGCAGGGATAGAACAAGATTGCTGGGATCCAGCAGCAAAGCAAAGCAAAGCTCTGAGTCAAGAGGAGAGAGTGATCCAATTTTAGCAAAACCATTTGGAAGCCTGTTCCATACATCAGCTATAATCTTGTGCACTCCTCTTCTGTGTCTGGTTCCTAAAGCTGTCTTGGCATTCAGCATCTCCAGGCTCAATCAGGAATCAGTAACACCACCCAGCTGGAGATGCTCTACAGAGAAGAAAGGTGCTGCATGGTCACCTAGGAGACCACCACTGCCTCCCCCATGCAGTGGCAAGACTGCAGGGAAGTCACAAGCTAAACCTCCATATTCTTTCTGAAGCTTTCCAGTTTACCACTTCTTCACATCAAGTATAGTTTCCTTAATTGCCCTATATGAATTCACAGCTGAAGTGTTTGACTTCCCCAGAACTAATCGTCTGTCGAGAAGATATTTTGCAGGCACGCAGATAGCTTAATTGGATATTTAATTTAACTGCAGGCTTTGTTTCTTCATATTTCAAGTCTCATTCCTAAATGTTTGCTAAATCACATATTCTGAACACAGCTTCAGATTGTCTGCCTTCAGCTGCCTGTTCTGGTGTTCCTTAACAAGAAATGTTTCACTTCCAGCTCCCTGCCGTTCCTGGCCTGATTTTCCCAACCACACAAACAGCAACGCCCCATGGCAGGCAGGTGCCTATGGGAAAGGAAACCCAGACTGACTCTGCTGTCTCAAGCCAGGCAGCAGCTCGAGAACTGAGCAGCACCTGGAAATGTTTCATCTCCTCACAGAGCAGCAGTGTCCCTGGTGCTGAAGCAAGGCACATCTCGCACGGCACAGACCTGCAGAGGTCTGGCAACTGCAGGCTAACTTTTCCTGGCAGAAGAGGACACAACCACAGTCATCTGCTGCATATGATTCCAGACTCCCACGACAAGAAAGTGCATTAAAGGGCACCAACTTTGCTCCAGAGCTTAGTGGGAGCATCAGCTCTGCCACCTGCCCAGCACACCCACCCGCAGAACTCTGCTCCACAGGTCAGGGACCGGTGTGTGCCTTCACATTCAGGTGAGCCCCACAAGAAGTCATGCCCAAGCCCAACCTGTGGAGGGATTTCCTCCTTTCTCTCTCCCTGCCCCCTGCAGCTTTCACCAGGAAAAAACAAAAGTCGTTTTTCTTTTGTTGCTCTCCAGGTCTAGACAGTGCAGTTTACCAGCGCAGTCCACACGACACAACATCCCTCATCATCCATTGCCAAACTCGAGCTCAGTGGCACCGACAGAGGAACCTCTGAAGCGTTGCTGGTTTCACCGAGCGCCGCTCTCGCCGCAGTGGGATTGGCTGCTTCCAAACGCCTGCAGCGACAGGGCAAGGGCAAGGCGGTGCCTTCAAAACAGAGGAGGTTTAGCCTGGGCGATAGGAACAAGTTCTGCACCGTGAGGGCAGTGGAATGCTGGAACTGGCTCCCAGGGGATGGTCCCAGTCCCTGGAGATATTCAAGGTCAGGCTCCGCAAAGTTTTGAGCAACCTGCTCTAGTGGAGGATGCCCCTGCTAACTGCAGAGGGGTGGGCTGAATGAGCTTTGGGAGACCCCTTCCTACCCAGACCAATCATCCTCAGCATCCTCCTGATGAAGTCGTTAGTGTTTATGTAATGATCAGTGCAGAGAAAAGAACATAAGCACAAAATTTATACCCCACAGTATGTGGCGAACTGAATAAAGAGCACCAAAAACCTGACAAATTACATATACAGGGAGGCCTCTGGTTTTGTTTTGAGCCTTGTCTTTGGGCATCTCTTGTTCTCTCTGGAGCTGCCTGACTTCTGCTGATTATGGTCCCCTTCCCCAGGTCAGCACAGTGTGCAACCTCCATCCTGTAACTGATCAGACATTTGCTAATACATTGTCGATACCACACAGAGATCCTATTGATTCTCAAACTCAGCCAATTACAGGACACCCAGGAGCAATTTGTTAAAAGATTATTTGCAAAAAAACTGTCAAAATAATGGTTGCTGAGAGGTAATGGCAATCAAGAAAATCCACTTCCCTAGGTCTGGCAGGCACTTGCAAGTACATAATGCTTCAGGTCTCCTGAGGAAAACCACACTGGCATTAGATGTTGGATATGGAGGTTAAAGCAACATCGGTTCTGCCTAGGAAGATCTACTTGAAATCCACTGCATATGATTCATTCGAAAGCAGTTTGCCATGATCACTTCTTTCATGTTTGGTCCTTACTGTCAGTAGTGACAGGACAACATTCAGGGCTGTGTTATCATTTGCTTTTAAACAAGATCATATTTTCCTATGTTCATCTTTTCCTTTTTCTTTGTTTCGTGACAGAATTTGGACTTACTGGAAAAGTTCATTGTAATACAATTTCTAAATTGCTTCATCAAGACTTGGAACAGAGATTTCTGAGAACAGAAATCAGTGCAAAGTGAAACAAATCCACTCTGCAGAGCAGAATCCACAGGACTGAGCCCAGCTTAAGGATGAAGGCAGCTTTAATGCAGCTCTGAAGTGCTGCTGTGTGATGCCTTGCAGAAAGCACTTGCTGCATGGAGCATCAGCCTGAGCACCTCTGCAGTCAGAATGGAAGCAGCAATGGTCCTAGCAGGTCCAAAGGTCACAGCTAAGTCAGACTGGTTCCCTAAGTCTTGATTAAAATGAGTAAACACAGGCCTGCTGAAATGAAGCCAGAGAGCAGTCTGTGGGGTATATGGTATCAGTCACCTACTCTGTCTGGAGAGCTGAGATACTGCCTTTCAAACAGTTAATGAATAATTAATGGTGCACTTGCTGAAGCAAATTTATTTATTTTCATAATTTCCATACTGTCAAACCCTTTGCACCCACACCAAAAAAAGGGGAGGGGAGGAGGGAGAGGAAATGGCAGTTTGTTAGAGAGCCTGATCCATTAATATTCAGGATCATTCATTTTAAAGCAGCCATTTGCAAATCAAACAGTCAGGATGTGCCATTTTGCATATCAATGACATTAAAATATGAACAACATCAAATTTCAATTACAGCACATGACCCCAAGTCAGCTCTCAAACACAGATAGGGTAGATGAACAAAAATGCTCTAAACTTAGTGTAGGACTTTACAAAACTCAGCAGCATTCTGTCTGCTCAGCGTAAATGATCCCTTCCCCTCTAGGATAAGCTGCAGAATGTGTTTCATTTTCCTAGCTGGACTTGATTCCATTCTATCTTAGACTACTTTTATATCAAAGGGAGAGGGCTCAGGCCAATAGAAAGCCAGCTCAGCAGCCTGGCACATGCCTTACCACGTGCTCCCCACACCCTCTTTGCCTGTTCTGTCCTACATACTTCATCAGCAAAAAGAGTCCCTTGAAAACATTGACAATGCCTGGTTCTGCAAAATCCTAACATGAGGTATTGGATACAAAGGGATGACAAAAATCTCCTCATGGGTAGGCACTCAGGAGTAAGTACTGCTAATTGTGGAAGAAATTAACCTCTGCATTTCCTTTAATATACAGACTGAAATATGTGAATGAAAGAAATGTATTATTTTCCCTCTTGGGAGTAATCATCTTCCCTATTCCAGAACTGCCTTAATACGTTCATATGAGGAACCTAGACAGAACAATCCCTCACTCCAATCTACAACACACCACTTCATGCATGGATCCCTCACTCCAATCTACAACACACCACTTCATGCATGGATCCCTCACTCCAATCTACAACACACCACTTCATGCATGGATCCCTCACTCCAATCTACAACACACCACTTCATGCATGGATCCCTCACTCCAATCTACAACACACCACTTCATGCATGGATCCCTCACTCCAATCTACAACACACCACTTCATGCATGGATCCCTCACTCCAATCTACAACACACCACTTCATGCATGGATCCCTCACTCCAATCTACAACACACCACTTCATGCATGGATCCCTCACTCCAATCTACAACACACCACTTCATGCATGGATCCCTCACTCCAATCTACAACACACCACTTCATGCATGGATCCCTCACTCCAATCTACAACACACCACTTCATGCATGGATCCCTCACTCCAATCTACAACACACCACTTCATGCATGGATCCCTCACTCCAATCTACAACACACCACTTCATGCATGGATCCCTCACTCCAATCTACAACACACCACTTCATGCATGGATCCCTCACTCCAATCTACAACACACCACTTCATGCATGGATCCCTCACTCCAATCTACAACACACCACTTCATGCATGGATCCCTCACTCCAATCTACAACACACCACTTCATGCATGGATCCCTCACTCCAATCTACAACACACCACTTTATGAATGGAGGCTTCAGGAGACCAGCTCAGTTTGGGTGACTGAAGATCCATATTGCACATTCACAGACAGCACCTGACAGGACCAGGCTGCAGCTACATGAGTCTGAAGGATGAGGAGTTCTGGCTAACTCTCTCAGTTCAGTGCCTAAAATGTTTAGAGGAGAAGGTGGCCTAAAATACAGTTGATAAAGGGGCAAAAGGAATCTCAGTGGCCTTTGTGGCACAAAGGCGAATCTGGGGGGGAGGTGTGTATGTATGTACATGCTGGCAGCTGCTGAAAGGTTTGGGGAGACCAGGAGGCATTAGAGGAGTAATTTTAATCTGGTGTGTGGAAGGATTGACACAGAGTCTACAGACTGGAAGCAGCAAGCTAGAGAAATGCAAGAAGGCAGATCAGAAGGCTGTGAGACACACCTCTGCCCCCCAAATCAAAGGCAGCACAAACCTTCTAGCCCAGACACACTGGGGGAGAAGCGTTTCTGGATGTCACAACAAAGGACTTGGCTGCAGGCACTCAGTGAGACCATCCACAGAGGCCAGTGAACTGGAGCAAATTGATGAGTTGGAAGAGCAAAAGGGCAGCACAGCAAAGATCTGAGCCACAGGGCTCAGCAGGGAAGGCTGAGGGATCAAAAATGCAATTAAAAGTCTGCAGACAGGAGTGGAAATATTGACCGGGAACACCAGAGCTTTGGAGGCAGACAACAGAGACTTTGCCGATAGGGGCAGGGACATTAAGGCCAGCCTAGGCAGGATTTCAGTCAAGAAGAGCAAGCGAAGAAGCTGGTCGGAGACTAAAAGGGCAGGAAAATGAATCTGTGCACGCTGCAGAAGAGCTGGCCTGGCGAAAGGGAAGCCTGGATTCAGTCGGGCAGGTGTAACTGTAGCAGGTACTGCAGGCACAGCGCAGCAGGAAAGCTGCCCAGCACCGGCTGAATGTTCGCACTGAGTGGCAGTCAAAGAGAACAACACTGAGAGAACAGCAAAGACAGGGATTTGCTCACTCAGCAACACTGCTAGCTCTGGGAAGCATGTGGCCATCACTTAGACACGGGAACCCAGCATGGGTTAGCTCCCATTCCACCGGGAAAGGGACAGCCAAGCCCCTCGTGTTCCCCTCGGCAGAGCTTCTCTTCCGCAACCCATCTCCCTCAGACAGGCTGTTTGGTCCTGATTTGGGCACTGCTAGTAACAAAATGTGTTGGTGCCCCCAGCTTTGCCTTCTACACTTCACTCCTAACAGTTGTGCTTCCCTCCCCGTCTCCTCTGGAGTCACAGGACCCAGGTTCCAGCTGCCTGTCTATGCCCACTGACCGCCACTTGCGGTACATCTCTGTGCACACCCTGGGGGTGCCCACAGGAATGCCCTGCAGTCAACAACTCCCCAGTTTTCTTTTTCCCCACACACTGAACTCAAGTTTTTCACTTGAAGACACAGTCTGAAACCTTCAAATTATTCCCATAGATTTTTGCCACACCCTAATTTTGCAGCCTCCATTTGAAGACTCCAGAACTGCTGGGAACAGAGAGGTGTTCTCCTCAGAGGCTCTGGGGTACCGCACTTGGCTGCCCAGTGTATTCCCCTCCCAGGAGTCCCTCCAAGGCAGACATTTCATTCACCATCTCTCTCAGGCCGTGTACCACTCTGCCCATGCTGGTGTGCCAGCAGTCCTGCTGTGCTCAGTGCTCTGCTGACTCCGGGCACGCCACACTAGGGAGCCCTCTTCTACTTCTCAATCACCAGGTCTACGAGCATGCCCCACAGAACCCTAGACCTAGCAAGTGATGCTCTGTTGGTATCTACCTTTGAGGTGAGTCCCTTGGCTTGCCTGCTCCCAATCCGTAAGCTCAGGAATCAGAACGCTGGAGTTGGAGCTCTGGTGCCTTTAAAGAGTTCAGGGAGTGACATTAATGCAGCTAGATCCAAACCTGTGATCTCAGGAGAAAGCTCTAGGTTTGCCTAGGGTTATTTTCCACAAAGCCATGCAGATGGACTTTAATTAAATTTTTCTCCTTGCAGAACTGCTATTCCCCAAGAGCTTTGAGCTTTTATGCATCCTTATTAAAAGTTACACAAGTTCCAGAGACTCTGCTTACAGCTGTTCTTTTCCTAAAAGCATAAAACTCACTGCTTTTGCCACTCACCACTCGTGGACTCTCCCCTTCTGCTTTTATTTTCCCTGCCATGCCTTTCCTCTAACATTTTCAAGCAGTTTGTTAACCTCTCACTTACCTCTATCACCTTTCTGGGCTAAAGTTCTCCATATGCAGAACCATGAGAAGTTTTTCTCACTGCATGAGTCACTTTTCTCACTAGCATGAACACCTCTGACATTACTCAGGCTGTTCCTTGTAATCATTTGGAAATGCAGACCTGCATGAATAATGTATGTATTGGTCGGCAGCAGAAGCAAAATAGACATTAAAAGTTCATTCATCAGCTTACATGAAAAAAGGAGTATTAAGATGTTTCGAAGAAAGACCGAACACATTTTTCTGGTTGATGTAGGTTTGGGAGTTCCCCCCCCCGCCACTTTGTAAAATGACCCAGGCTAAAACTCAGCCAGCTGGAAGTTAAGGACTGAAGCTCTATTTACAGCTCAGCACAATGTACAAGCAGAGATATACACTATACACAGGAATATTTACAGAAATATACAAGGTAAAGGTAATACAGAAACACAACACCCCTCCCAGAAATCAGAGACCCCAGCAGGGGCTCCCAACCACCCTTCCACCTTCTCCCCACCCCTACACCTTACCCCAAGGTATACCTCACGCGTAAGGAGAATTTTGAGGATCAGCTGGAGGGGATTAGAAGGAAAGTGGTTAATGAAATTAATCAGCAGAGAGGAGAAGCCAGAAGCTGCTAGACAGCCCCAGACACTGTGCCCGACTGACACTGACAAGCCCAAGTGGCTTATCTTTTGTTTTGAGTTCTTTCTTAAGAAAGCAAGCCTATCACAGCAAGCCTATGAGTGAAGTAGACATCATCATTGTTTTCCTTTCACAGCCTAGAATATAATTTTCTCTATTAAAATATTCCAATTAGCCTTAGTTTTACCTCTAGTTTTATCTCTAGTTTTACTCTGCAGCGTTCAGGGGGACTGGAAGTTTAAGCATAGCTTAATTGCAAGTTTTTATTTCAAAGGCAATTAGCTCCTACAAGAAGCCTGTGGCCATCGAGGGGAGGTGCACTTGCTCCCTGCCCACCCGACGTGAAGCATTCAGTGGCAAGAGGAAGTGTGTAGGATTCTGGGCAGTGGCTTCAAACTAGAGCAGAGCAGATTGAGATTGGATGTTAGGAACAAGCTCTTTACTGTGAGGGTGGTGGAAGGCTGCAGCAGGTTGCCCAGGGAGGTGGTTGATATTCAAGGTGAGGCTGGAACAGGGCTCTGGGGAACCTGATCTGGTGGAGGATGTCCCTGCTGACTGCAGAGAGGCTTGGACTGGATGCCCTTTGAAAGTCCCTTCTGACCTAGACCTAGATCATTGAGTCCAACCATTGTCTAACTCTCCAAGTCTGGTGCTAAACCACGTCCCTCAGCAGTACCTCTCTGCATCTTTCAAACACCCCCAGGAGTGGGAATGGTGCCTTTGACCTAAGGGTGTGCAAGGCTTGAAAGGCATTTGGTAGAAGCATCTCCAGCATCCTTCCTTGTGCCTCTTCCTGCTCTATCCAGACCAGAGTTCTCTTCAAGGAAAACTGAGTCAATTGTGCTCAGCCTGGGGCATGGTGCAGGTCTGAATTCCTGCTTCTCCTCCTACCTCCTGCCTGCCTGCCTGCCCCTCCCTCACTCTGCAGGCAATGTTTCATTTCTGCAGCCACGCTCTCATTGTCAGGTGGTTGTGAATGCAGCATCCTTGGTGTACGACGACAGAAAACCAAACTATTTCCAGGTGTTTGTCACACAGTCAATGGAAGAGACAAATGTGGTGGCAGCAGATGGTTGGACTCGCTGAGCGGTGAAGGCAGCTGCCTGCAACACCACCTCCAGGAGCTTGTTGGGAAGAAAACTGAGCAAAGCAGCTGGTGGAAGGGGAAGAAACAGTGCCGTGGCAGGTCCCAACACTGCTGGGTGTGCCAGGTGCTGAGATGCTGCAGGGGCTGGTTGGGCATCACAGGAGGTGAAGTCAAACACATCTAAATGTTAAATCTGTGCCACCCTTGTTTGAAATGGCTCCTCCTACAGCTGGAGCTGGCAGTGCATTTTAGTGATAGAATCATGGAATCATAGAATCAGTCAGGGTTGGAAGGGACCACAAGGATCATCCAGTTCCAACTCCCCTGCCATGGGCAGGGACATCTCACACTAGGTCAGGCTGTACAGAGCCTCATCGAGCCTGGCCTTAAACACTTGGGACTTCCACCACCTCCCTGGGCAACCTGTTCCAGGATGTCACCACCATCATGGAGAAGAACTTCCTCCTAACGTCCAGTCTGAATCTATCCATTTCCAGCTTTGTTCCATTCTCCCCAGTCCTATCTCTACCTGAGAGCCTAAAAAGTCCCTCCCCATCTGTCTTGTAGCCCCCTTAAGATACTGCAAGGCCACAATAAGGTCAGCTGGGAGCCTTCTCCTCTCCAGACTGGACAGCCCCAACTCTTTCAGTCCATCCTCATAGCAGAGCAGCTGCAGCCCTCTGAGCATCCTCCTGGCCCTTCTCTGGACACCTTCCAGCACATCCATAGCCCTTTTGTAATAGAGTCACTAAAGTAAATGGCTTCTGCTGCAGCTGGGGTGGTGGAGGGGTGACCTCTGTGCTGTGTCAGTGCCATGCAGTGCCTTGGACATCTCTGTCACTGGCTCTCCTGCTGCAGATGCTGCCTGCAGCAAACCTTTGGGCTTTAGTGATTGGCATTGGAATGGGCTGCCCGGGGAGGTGGTGGAGTCAGCATCCCTGGAGGTGTTGAAGAGGAGGCTGGATGAGGCACTTGGTGCCAAGGTTTAGTTAGTTAGAAGGTGTTAGGTGATAGGTTGAACTCAATGATCTCAGAGGTCTCTTCCAACCTGGTTCATTCTGTGATTCAGAATGGGGTCCTATTCATGCCTCAGTCCTGAGAGCTCAGCCATTCATTAGACCCTGTCTGTCCGTGTGGGAAAGCTGTTCATGAACATCCCAGCTGTGGGAGCAACTTGAATCAGACCTTGCCCTTTGCCCTGAGACCCAAAGGCAGGGGAGATGTGCCTGTGCTGCTGGAGTGGTGCTCTCAGCCTAGGGCATGGTGCTGAGAAAGCGAGGAGCATTTCGTGTGCCAAATGTCAGTTGGTCCCCACAGGCTGCTGCTCTGGTGGGGGGCACCAAGACTTGCCTGATGGCCTGGCTTTAACTCCCATCTGCTGCCACAGCAAGTGGGCTTGTACTTACCCATTGGCCATGTCCAGGGACTGCAGCGATGCCAGCCGCTGTCATGCCAGGCCCTGTGCAGAACCATGCTCAGAGCAGCATCCTGTGAGCCAACAGGTGGAGGAGGGCAGGGGGCAGAGGGGTCCTGTTGCTGCTGGCAGGCATTCAGCTGGCCTGGCTGCCAGCACAAGTGGGAGCTGTGCACAGCCCAATCCATGGTGACTGTCCTGCTTTGCCACCTGCCTGCCCATCCTGTTCTGGTGGTGCTCATCCAGTTGGAGCTGCAGCATGTAGAGGCAGGCAGGGTCCCACCCCTGGATGAAGGGAGCAGTGGGCATGGATCTAGATGTGCCAAAAGGCCCCCTGGCAAGTCCTGTGCTCTATTTGCTGTCTGAAGGATTTGACTCTGCTCATGCCATGTCTGGGGGAGTTGCAGAGCTGCTGTTTCACTCCCCCATCCCCAGCGGTGTGATGTGCCCACTGCTGGGCACAGTGCCCAGCAGCTCTCAGGAGCTGGTGCCAGCAAGGCCAGTAATTGCCAGTGGGCACTGCTTGCCAGGCTCATGGCTCCTGGTGTGGAGCTTTCCAGCCCCCATTGCTGGAGCTGCCTGGGACCTGGCGTCTCACCGTGTCTGGATGGGCTCTGCTCCTTTTGCTGACCTCTAGGGGACAGAGCCAACCTGTTTGTCACCACAGGATGGGATTCTTGTCCCTTCCATTCAGGTGTCCCTGCAGGGTGGCTTTCTGTCTCCACTGGACAGGTTTTCCAGCTTGAAGCAGAGCAGCTAATCCATTGCAAGGAAGTGATGCTCACTGGGGTTTGGCTCTGTCTGATCTCTGCTGCCAAATTCACACAGACCCTCTCAGCCAGAGGCTTTGATTGCAACTCCAAGGAGAGATTGCTTTTCTCCTGAGGATCATTAAAGTCAGAGAGTTGTGATCAATGGGATGGAGTCCAGTTGGAGGCCTGTGACTAGTGGGGTCCCATAGGGGTCAGTGCTGGGACCAGTTCTGTTCAATATATTCATCAATGACCTGGCTGAGGTTTGCTGATGGCACCAAGCTGGGTGGAGTGGCTGCCACAGCAGAGGCTGTGCTGCCATTCGGCCAGACTGGGACAGGCTGAGAGCTGGGCAGGGAGAAATGGAATGAAATTCAACAAGGGCAAGGGGAGAGTCTGGGACCTGGGAAAGAACAACCCCAGGGAGCAGTACAGGTTGGGGACTGAGCTGTGGGGAGGCAATGAAGGGGAAAAGGACGTGGGAGTCCTAGTGGATGGGAGGTTGAGCATGAGCCAGCAATGTGCTCTGGTGGGCAGGAGGGGCAATTCCAGTCTGGGGTGCATTAGAAGGGCTGTGGTGAGCAGGTCGAGAGAGGTTCTCCTGCCCCTCTGCTCTGCCCTGATGAGGCCACATCTGGAGTACTGTGTCCAGTTCTGGGCCCCCAGTTCAAGAGGGACATAGAACTGCTGGAGAGAGTCCAGCACAGAGCCACAGAGATGCTGAAGGGAATGGAACAGCTCTGTTAGGAGGAGAGCCTGAGGGAGCTGGGGCTGTGCTGCTG
>WBNM01044340.1:0-79680 GCA_013399055.1 Ramphastos sulfuratus | reverse complement strand
TGTATATAGCTGTAAATACATGTCAATTTATTTTGTACATATGCTTGTAAATTTAACTTGCTGTAAAATATAGCTTTATCTTACTTCCAAACCTTCTGTCTTGCAATGGCAGGACTAGGGGCAATGGGTTTAAACTGGCAGAGGGAAGATTTAGACTAGATGTCAGGAGGAAGTTCTTTACAGTGAGGGTGGTGAGGCACTGGAACAGGTTGCCCAGGGAGGTTGTGGCTGCTCCCTCGCTGGAGGTGTTCAAGGCCAGGTTGGACGAGGCCTTGAGTGACCTGTGCTAGTGGGAGGTGTCCCTGTCTATGGCAGGGAGTTGGAACTAGATGATCCTTGAGGTCCCTTCCAACCTTATCATTCTATGATTCTATGATTCTATGATTCTGAGCTAGTCTGGGGATTTCAGTTTTATATGAGGGGTAGTTTCTCAACCCATCACAGTGTGGTATTGCTCAGAGGTACTTGGATGATGGAAGTAATGTGGTCATGATTAAAGATGGGCTCTTCCAAGCTTCTGAGGAGAACTCACTGGCTGCACATCAAGGATACATGGATTTGGCTTTATTGGTTTTGGTTGTATAGGTGACCAACAGTGCTGCACTGTGCAGTGCAGATGTGCCCTGGGTGTCCCTCATCTAAACTCTTCACAGTGTTTGAACTTATGATTTCTGTGATGGTACCTCATAGATGGCTTGGAGTGCTTTTGTAGTGTGGTGAAGTGATACTTGGCTGCTCAAGGAGATTCATTCTCCTTAGGAGAAAATTACTCTATAATTTATCTAATAAATCAGAGAATGTAAAAAAAAAAAAAATAAGTGGGGTTTGTTTTGTTTTGTTGTTATTTTTTTCTTTCTTTAATTTGTTTTGAATTCCTCAATGAGTGTTGACACAGTATAGATGAATTACTGCAGAGTTCTTACTGGGAATTTATTTTCCCTTATGAGTTGACCAGATTAAGAACTCAGATGAGTTTGCCTCTCCTGTGGGAGCTAGAACTGCTGCAGGATATTTTCAGAGCAGTGAACTTAAATGGTTACTCCAATCCCATGCCCTGTTTTTTCAACAGTGGCCTCACGTGTGGATAGAGGACCAGAAATACACTTTTGGTCTTCCAGGGGAAGGGGAGAAAAAAAAAAAGAGTTTATCTCCACTTGCCCCAGAGCCACAGAATACAGGGCTGTGCAAAATGCACTTACCCTTGATGAAAGTGACAGCTGAATCTTTTCTGGCTCTACTCTTCTCTCTTGGCTCTGCAGCGGAGTGCCATGACACACCTTATGGAAAACAGCAAAGGAAGGAGCACCTGGTTTTCCACCTAAGCTGCTGATGCGATCAAGGTATTTAATGCTAAGTCTCTGTTGCACTGCCTTAAGCTCTGCTCTTGAGAAACAGCTCATTAAGTTGTTAGCAGCCTTGTGAGGAAGGAAAGGGTGGAAAGCCACTAACAAATTAATTTGGTCCAGGTCAGGTCTTCCTATAGCAGTCAGGAGCGTGCTCTTGCCCTCTTTGTTCAAGCAGGGATATGAGGAGCTGGATGGCAAGGAAGGTGCTTCCCTGTCATACCATGTTCAGCTGCTGCTCATGCACTGGCTGCTATGTATAAAACTTCACTTCAAAGGATGTGAGAAGTTACCTAAGGATGGTAAGGACTGCAAAGCTTACACAGATTCCAAATTTATACAGCCTAAACATGAGCCAGCAGTGTGCCCAGGTGGCCAAGAAGGCCAATGGCATCCTGGCCTGCATCAGGAATAGTGTGGCCAGCAGGAGCAGGGAGGTCATTCTCCCCCTGTACTCTGCACTGGTTAGGCCACACCTTGAGTACTGTGTCCAGTTCTGGGCCCCTCAATTTGTGGTAATGGGTTGGACTTGATGATCTTTGAAGTCTCTTCCAACCTTGCTATACTGTGATACTGTGATACTGTGATCTTGCTCCCAGAATTTCACACCAGCATTTGACTGTGGTATCTTTCTTTCCTTTTCAAGGTCTGTGTGTATGCTGCAAGCTGACAGGCAAAAAGACCTTTATAATAATGCTTTGACCTCATAAGTCAGCATTGCAGATAGATAGAAATTGATAGATTCCTTTTGCATGGGCTTGGCAAGCACTGTTAGAGGGAAAGAGAGTTCATTACCTGCTCAGGAAGGAGAGTATTGATGTCATAACACTATCCATTGCTGGCCTTTCCTCTAGCTCACTGATGAGGTCTTTTAAAATGAACCATGAACATTTTATCTGACTTTGGAAAACCACAGGATGAGTGCAGAAGGGTAAATGTTTGCACTTGGTTCCTGTTGTAAGAAAACATTGTAGATTTTTAAATTGCTAATGTGTATTTCAAATTGGGCAGGGGACGTGAGGGTACCTGTAAAGACACAAGATTTTCCTGTGCTTTGTATTCCAGCAAACAATAGTGAAAGATGAATTCCCTAGAAAAATGAGAATAATTTAGGTAATGATCTCTGATGACAAGAAAGATATTTGAAGGAAGAAAAACTCTACTATTGAGCATTTTATTCGGTTCTGAGCGCATTACAGTAGTAAGAACACTGAGGTGCTGGAATGTGTCCAGAGAAGGGCAAGGAGGCTCATGAAGGGCCTGGAGCACATGGCCTATGAGGAGCATCTGAGGGAGCTGTGGTTGTTCAGTCTGGAGAAGAGGAGGCTGAGGGGAGACCTCATTTGTCTCTACAACTACATGAAGGGAGGTTGGAGTGAGGAGGGGGCAGCCTCTTCTTGGTGTCAAGCAACAGGACTAGAGGAAATGGTTTCAGGCTGCACCAGGAGAGGTTCAGGCTGGATACTAAGAAGTATTTCTTCACAGAGAGGGTTCTCAAATACTAGAATTGTCTGCCCAGAGCTGTGGTGGAGTCACCATCCCAAGGGATGTTCAAGCAGCCTATGGACCTGGTGCTTAGGGGCATGGTTTGGTGTTGACTCTTCAGTGGTTGGACTGGATGATCTTCAAGGTCTCTTCCAACCAGATGTATTCTGTTTGTTTTGAAACTTTCTTTGTGAAGTGCCATGGTTAAACACAAATACCATACCACTGAAGTTCTGTATGTCTTTGCTCCTGACATACCTACCAGTGTTTCTACAGCACACAAGGGTCACAACTTTGAGGCTCCCAGCTTCAGGAGTTGAAACACAATTGTTGAACAAATCGTCCTGAAGTAGTTTGTCTCCACCAGTTTAGAGAGGTTCTCCCCCTCCTCTGCTCTGCCCTGGTGAGGTCACACCTGGAATATTCTATCCAGTTTTGGGCTCTCCGCTTCAAGAGAGACAGGGATCTGCTGAAAAGAGCCTGGCAGAGAGCTATAAGAAAGATTTCAGGACTTGAACATCTCTCCTCTGAAGAAAGCCTGAGAGTACTGGGGTGATTTAGTCTTAAGAAGAGAAGGCTGAGAGGTGATTTTATCAGTGTCTATAAATATCTGAGGGGTGGGTGTCAATATGAAGGTGATGATCTCTTTTCTGTGGGGCCCAGAGATGAGACAAGGAACAATGGGTACAAGCTTGAACACAGCAGGTTTCACCTCAATACAAGGTGGAACTTCTTTATGGTGAGGGTGACTGGGTGCTGGAGTAGGCTGCCCAGAGAAGTTGTGGAACCTCCTGTGGAGTCTTTCAAAACCTGCCTGGATGTGTTCCTGTGCAGCCTGCCCTAGGTGATCCTGCTTTGGCAAGGGGGTTGGACTCAATGATCTCTGGAGGTCCCTTCCAACCCATGACATTCTGTGATTCTGTGAAATGCCCAATAATAGAATGCTATTAAAATGTATATCTAACCTAAGTAATAATAACATCGAGCATCCTGGAAGTGATCCCAAAGTTCAAAATTCACTCTTATTCTGATGCCTTTAGCTTATGTTCTGGTAAAGCAGCAAACCCTTTATCCTATACTTAATGCTTCTCTTTGGCTAACCAGCAGGTTCCCTGTGTTGCAGCAGGTGGTCACTTCCCAGACAGCTGCTGTAAAGCTTGCCTGGGATGTAGCCCTAGTGTCTGTGGGGCATAAGGGATGGAGCTGCCACATTTGTCTTTTGTTGTAAAGGCAGCCACAAAGGTTCATCAGATTGCTCCTTCTCAATGGCAGCTCGCCTTGGGTCTTTCTGATACTCATCTGGCAGGTACTATTTGTCCTGGGTATGTTAGAGCAATCTTCTCACATCTCTCAAATATATCACCTTTATGGCTGCTTGCTCTCTTTCATTCCTTTTCAGACAGACTCCTGTGCCTTGGGTTCATTCTGTTGGAGAAGGTCAGTGGATTTCTTTGGCTTTTGTGTTGGCTGCTGATACCTTTAGTCATTATGTTGCTGAGCCAGTGTTATTGCCCCATTGATAGGATCCAGTCTTTTTTTCCTAGGTAATAAGCAGCTTGTTTCTAAAGAATCCCCATTACTACCTCCCTTTCATCAGGTTCCTGGTGTCGATGAGCATGTTGGCATCCTCATTTACAACGCAACACTTCATCTCTCTCTGCTTTAGTCTCTGTCCTGGGTTTTAGACTTCCACCATCTTATATTTGCACAAGTATACACATTTATCTTGCTTCCCTATTTTCCCATGTATTCTTTTAAATGGGACAATTTATTCAGAGTTCTCTTTGTTTGCCCTCTCTACATTTTCCCAGCTCATGTTCTGTCCCCAGCTTGAGGCTGCAGAGATTTTATGACCTGATCCACAGGGAATGCATCACCCTAAGCACTGTGTGATTTTGCACTTCCCCATTGCCTCTTTCCTTTAAAAAATCCTGCTGAAGTAATCTTTTTGTTGTTGTTGTTGTTTCTTTTCCTTACTCAGTTTAAAGGTTTAATATACATTTCTGGTTTGGTTTAGATGAACCTACTTTCACCTCTGTGTGCTCTCTATATCTAAAATTCTATGCAGCTCATCTAGAGTCCAAATACTGCTTGGGTTTTTAGGCTGTGGTACAGTCTGGGCATCAAAGTACTCACTACAGGCTGTTCTCCCTGTGATTTTGCCCTTGTTTAGCATTTTTGGAGAACTGTATGGTGGAGGGGATCTGCCTCTTGGGTGCTGCTAACATAAGGAGGGGCAACTACATTGTGGTAGCAGAGGGCGAGGGGGATTTATGGCAATGCCAAATAGTACAGCCATGTCTTGTGCCAGCTGTATCTTGGATTTGTAATGCTGCCTATCTTGGATTGGTAATGCCACCTGTCTTGGATTTGTAATGCTGTCTGCCCTGCCCCCAGCACCCTGGGCAACATTGCTTGTCCTGTCACTCAAGTCTTGGCTCTGCCCTTCAGATGCCTTGTTCTTTTTTCCTTCTTTTTTTTTCCCCCCTACATTCAGCAGTATGCATTTGGGAAAAAATCTGCATTGCATTCAAATAAAAAAAAAAAAGAAAAAGAAAAAAAAAAGAAAAAAGAAAAGGAAAAAGAAAAGGAGAGGGAAGAGTGAAGGAAGATGGAAAAATAGAAAATAAAAATGTGACGGTGAGTGCAAAAGCGTAAACTTTGGTGCAGTGCATGCTGACACAGGAGAGAATGGCATGGGATGAGGCACTGGCTTGCACAGAGATGTCAGGAGTGCAAACTGGGCTGCAAGCTCTAAAAAAGCTTTCTTGTCATCTCATTCACACCTAACCCCCACAGGCAGTATGGTCCCTCTGTGCACAGATGAGCTGTCACTTGCTGTGTGAATACCGTCAGCGTTGCCCAGGTATTCCCCAGAGGTGGTGGTGTGGGCAGGCTGGCTGCAAGTGTTGGCAGTGACCAAATACCTCCTCTCATGCCCAGGCAAGGCAAAGCTTGTTATGAAAACAAACAAGTCCAGGCCAGGGTTGCATCATGTTGTGCTGATACATCATCCTCCACCAGTAGGCAGAGATGCTGTGGGGCTTGGGGTGCCAGGTGGCTCCTGTGGGGCAGCAGCCCTTTGTGTACCCCTGTAGAGTGGGAACAAGGAAGACTGGCTGACCCTCACCTGATGCCATTGTGGGACTTTATTTAAGCCATGATAACATGTAATGCCTTTGGGGTGAAGGGTTGTCCTTTCTTCCCTTTGGGCTTTTCTTTCTTCAAATGGCTGCCTCCACCAGGATTGAGTGTGGGTGTTAGTGCTGATGGCTGCCTGTTTATAGCTATGTGAAATATGGATACCAACAACTGACAGAATTTGGTTGTGCAGGCAAAGATGCAAAAGCAGAAAGGGAGGGTTAGTGGTAAGAAGGGAGAAGGATGTGTAGAGGAAGAAGATAAAGTTAATGGAGAAGAGCAGGGCAAAAGGACAGTGATGCTTAAGGCAACCAACCAGTAAAATGAGTAAGTAGCTAGACAGAATAAATAGGGTAGGTGGAAAAGGAGCTGGAGCTGGCAGGGGATGCTGTTTTATTGGCCTGTGCAGTTGCTTTCTGGGACATTTCGCTTTTCCTGAGGTTGCTTGCTACAGCAGCAGCCTGCCTATGTGTGTGCCATGATGGGCAATCACTGTGGGCAAACTGCTGTTCTGCATGTGCATAAGAGCAGCTAAGTCTGAAATGCTGCAGCACTTGGTATGTAGCCTTCACTGTGGGGCTGATGCATCCTCTCTCTAGACTGCCTTCAGTTGCCCTTCCTCTGGGGTGGGGAGCTGCTGCTCCACTGACCCCACTCTTTTTTTGGGAGTGATGCAAAGGGGGAACTATGATCATAGAATCATCAAATGGTTTAGGTTGGAAAGGACCTCAAAGANTTGGTGGTTGCAATTCGTAGTAGTCCCACCAAAAAAGAAAGATACCAATGGTGTTGGCCACTAGCAATGTAGTTGTGCAGGCAGAGCCCACTATGAGGCCCCCTGCATGCTGAATCGAGCCTCTTGCCTTTAAATATGCCTGTATGAGTGTATTTCCACAGAATCACAGAATATTAGGGGCTGGAAAGGACCTTGAAAAATCATCCAGTCCAACCTCCCTGCCAGAGCAGGATCACTTATACCAGATCACACAGGAACACATCCAGGGAGGTCTTGAATATCTGCAGAGAGGGAGACTCCACAACCCCTCTGGGCAGCTACATTTTATATCCTGTCTGTGTAGGCAGAGGGAGCACATATTAAAGATAGTTAGAAAACATCTCTGGCTGCAAGGACTTGTGTTGCTTTCTTGGGAGCTTGCGACAGAGCCGGCTACAGCAACATCTTTGTCCGTCAGTCATGTTGCTGTTACTAAGTGTAAACACTAAACCCCCAAACGTGCCAGGCAGCTCAGGAGCTGCATTGCGTGTGGCTGTTTAATATGCTGCTGCTGAAGGTGTTCTTGCCACCATTAGAGGGGCCATTAGTGTAATCCTCAAGCCAAAGTACCTCACAAGTCCAGTTAGCTGTACAGCTGAGCAGGCTCCTCCAGGTGGTCTCACTTTCCACCTCATTCCTGTCACAATGCTATTTTTTCCCTACTTCTTCTGTTGAATCAGCCAATATCACTACAAATTCTATTTTTAAAAGTAAGTTTCAGAAATTCATGAGGTTTCAGAAATTTATGAGCTGCCCGGGATGGGGACAGAACATCTCTTTCATTTGCAAGAGCAGATCAGTAGCTCTTTGCCAGACTGCCCATTGCAGAGTAGCTTAAGAAGGTTCCTCTGGTGGCAGTAAGGGACAGAATATGTTGAGATGCCCAATAATGATGAAGCTGCACTTATGAGAGGCAAGCTTGTGTTGACAGCAGAGAAGTATTTCAGAGCATTTGTCCTAATAAACTTTCTTTATGCTCTGCTTGTTTATCTGCTTTGTTCCCTTAAATGATGGTGTGTTTGTGGATAATTTCCTCTACTGGTAAGCTGCCCCCATCGAGTTGAAAGTTGTCTATTTTTAAAATGCCAGCTGCCTCTCACATGAAAAAAGCCACTGCTGATGTACCGTTGCTTGCAATGCATTATTCAAAGTCCTTTTTAGACTCCCTCAAATAAAGAGCTTCATTAATATTTCAGCAGTCACTGTGATTCTTTGCAAGGGAGCTTTGCCCCTTTTCTCACTTCACACCCCTGTATTTTTGCATGTGGCAGAGATGGTCACATTTCAAGTTACCTTTAGTAAAATTCATCATTTTCTGGAGGAAGTGAATCTTAAAAGAAAATCTGGCCTTGAGATTGGTGCTAAGAAGATACCCAGTCTTACTGCAGCCCTCAGAACAGGAGAGGTTTGGAGGTGGAGGGGCTGCTTGGGTACACTTAACACCAACTGTGTTGTCCATTGCACAAAGTGATCTTTCTAGATGGCTTGGCTAGCTTGGAAGGGAAATAGGAAAGGAGATTGGAAAAGGAGAATCAGAGCAGGCTGGATTTTTTTATACATAAAGATTTACTTAGGGTTTTCTTTAACTCTTAACTGCATTTGCACGGATTTCAAAATTACATTGAGGGCTATTTTCTTCCTTCATTATATTACTTACAAAATCTGTGGTAATGCTGTCATTCTGAGAGTGAGCATAGTGATCTCCTCACCTGAGGTGCCAGCAGAATAGATCTGGAAAAAAATGCTTTTGGCTCTCAAGAGAAAAAGAGACAAAAGGTACCAAACATTCTGAATTTGCTATGTAAGAGCACTTTCCTTAATCCACAGGGATCTTACTCCTTTGCTTGTGATGCCGCCACAGAAGATTCCTTTGGCTTGATTGTGCATGACAGGTTTTGATACTGGGAGATGGAGGTGCAGTGGTACAGAGCTGCATAATCATTTTGAAAGGTAGTTTCTCAATACATCAAACAATTAAGTGTTTGAAGGGAAGACAGGCATTCAGAGCTGCTGCTCACCCATGAAATGAGAGTTAGAGTGATCATGCTGGCTGAAAATCACCACTGCAGTCCCCTGAGTGCACAAGATCCACAGGCTGGAGTCTCCCCTGCAAATGGAGGCATCAGGGGAAGGGATGGTGAAGAGGTTGAGCTAAGTAGGGCGGAGACCATCAGTTAGTAAACAAATAAAGCAACCACAAGCCTTGGTAGGGTTCAGACTGTAGGTAACTGAACTCCATGTTGCCTACCTGCACATTGGACAATTCTTGCACAGTGAGGCCCCCATAGGGACAGCATACAAGTAGAAGTCTATGGCTTTGGTTGTGGGATGCTAGGAATGCTGTGAGCTGGAGTGATTGAGCATCCAGAAGCTTGGATTATGGTTTGCTGTTGAAGGAAAATTATTCTGACCAGACTTGTTAAAAATATTTCTCTAAGTCAGCAGGAAAGTGTTATTCTGGACAAGAAATAAGTTGTGGGGTCTTTGGTGGGTTTTTTTTTGTTTTGTTTTGTTTTTTTCCCTGTTGATGCTGCAGTGCTTTAAACTATGGTTCAAGTTTAGATATCTTATTCAGGGTGAAATGAAATCACAGCTTTTGGTTTGTGAGGTAAATAATAGTTTTTTAGAAGTCCTGATCCTGCTCTCCCAAAATGTACAGAGGAGTTATTTACTGCTTCAAGAGGGAGATGACAGCTGTTGTTCTCAGAAAATACAGATTTCTTCCCTTATTTCACTGGAATCATTCATGACTTTCCTAGCGTAATTTGTTTAACATGTAAAAAAAGGAGCTTAGCTTACAAACTGTTCAGAAGGTACAGGAGAGCATATTGCATGGTACTGGGAAGACAGAGGGGATGCCAAAGCAGTACTGGTNTTGTGGCCCTCCTCTGGACCCACTCCAACACTTCCATGTCCTTCCTACTTGGACCAAAATGTCTTGAAGGCAAAGGTGCAGGAGTTTAGGCAGCAAAGTCCAGCAGCCTGTGGAGGTTATTGCAGATCCCATGAGCTTGTGCTGCATGGCCAAGCAGCTGAACTGCAGGCCTGTAGGTGGAGGTTAATGGCAGGTGAGTAGCAGGGTATGCCCTGGCTGGCAGCACCTGAGGAGGAACCTGAGCGTGCAGGAGCTGTGCAGGGGCAAGTTGACATGGTGGCTATCTGTGGGCGTAGATGCAGGGAAGGATATGTGCCACAGCTCTGTCACAGCCCCTTGGGTGCCTGCAGCAGATTATGGTGTCACGTGCACACAGGCTGACCTTAATCTTCTTAATATGGGATCACCCTCCCTGAGAGGCACAACGAGCAACCCAGATTTTCCTGCTGATGGTAATGCAGTAAGCAAACTCATAGCTCCAGGGATGAAGCATTCATACGGCACTGAGATGTGGAGTACGCGAAGAGTGTTCTGGGGAAAATGGACACATGGGATTGTTTGCTGCTTTCTCTACTCTGTGTGTCCATCCATTTTCTGGGCATTAATGTTGTCTGGTGGAAGTTCCTCCTTCTCAGCTTGCTTTTCCTGGCCAAGAAATCTTTTCCCTGTTGTAGCAGAACTCCCTGAGGCACTTCAGCTGGCCACTGCTTGCTTTTTCTAATCACTGGACATCTCTGCTTCTTGTTCCCTGTCTCAGGACAGAGGGGAAGTCTCTTTCCTTTGTGTTCTGGCCCTTTTCTTCAGCAAACTGTTAATTACAATTAAATATCTGTTCCTGCTTCCTGCTTTAAGCATGTAACAGGGAGATTGCTTTTGCAAGGGTTACAGAAGGGTCCTGACCCAAGGGACTTGTCTGAATGGTGTTTGGAGCCATTGGTCCCATCTGCTGGTTAAGCAGTTGACACTCATTATTCTACCCGAATGGTGGCTGCTGGAAGAATTGAGGCCATTGTGTCTGGTGCAAGAACAGATGCTCAAGATGAAAGATGGGTGCTCAGGCCCACCTGAACTTGAAAATGGCCTAGCTTGGGAAATGAGAGCCAAATTTGGTTCAAAAACTTGTAAAATGTGCTAATGGTAAATCTTTTTGCCCACAGAGGAAGGAAGGACTGCATGCAGGAGAGAGGCAAAGAAAGTGATCAAAAAGCAGAACAGGAGTTCAGATGTGGGCAGGTGTTTGGTCCAGTGTTTTAGTGGATCAAGTTAGCACATGAAGATGCCTTTTTGTAGCTTAAGCTGCTGCTTTTCAAAATGGTGTATTTTCTGGAAATGTCCTTCAACAGTCACTATTGACACTGCTTAACTCTGCACACAGAAGCACAAATTTAGAAGGCTGAGGTTTTTATAAAGGAACATTTCTGGACCCCTCAGTTCAAGAAGGACCTGAGGGAACTGCTTGAGAGAGTCCAGTGCAGAGCCACAAAAGTGATGAAGGGAATGGAACATCTTCCTTACAAGCAGAGATTGAGGGAGCTGGGGCTCTTTAGTTTGGAGAAGAGGAGATTGAGAGGTGACCTCGTTCATGTTTTAAATATGTAAAGGTGAGTGCCAGGAGGATGAAGCCAGGCTCTGCTTGGTGATGCCTGATGACAGGACAAGGGGCAATAGGTGGAAGTTGAAGCACAGGAAATTCCATGGAGATATGAGGAAGAATTTTTTTGCAATGAGGGTGACAGAGACTGGAACAGGCTGCCCTGGGGGGTTGTGGAGTCTTCTTCTCTGGAGATATTCAAGACCCACCTGGATGTGTTCCTGTGTGATCTGGTATGGGTCATCCTACTCTGGCAGGGGGATTGGACTGGATGATCTTTCGAGGTCCCTTCCAGTCCCTAACCTTCTGTGATTCTCTGAACAAAGGTGTTAAGACTCTTCTGGTGAGATACAAAGATCTTGCTTATTCTTGTCCATTTATCTTTCCTTCTTCCAAGTCAGTTCTGAAAAAGATCTCCAAGATCTTGTGGATCAGTCCCTCCTCTCCCAATGGGAAGAAGACTTTCTGCAAGCCTCCTAACTCTTCTATGCTGAGAAAGGGACCAGGACAGAAAAGCTGGTTTGGCTGGAGGACAGCCAAGCAAACAGGAACTTGTACAAATTGGTGCTACTGATGGAGTGAGACACTTCTAGGAGTGACTCAGAGGAATTGGTCAGTATGCCCCATGGCTACAAAGAAGTGTACAGAGCAAAATGTTGTTGTCAGCAGAACATCTGATGATGCGGTAGATAAACTAGTTTTTAGGGGAAAGTGGGAAGTGAGGCTCAGAAAAATGTCAGGCATAGCCTTCTAGGTTGAAACTGAGTGCTGTATTCTTGGATGTTTGCAAGGGTGTAATGCTTATTTAAGAGAGTAGAAAGTTAATTTGTTTATTAAATGTTCTGTCAGCCTGCTCCTCAGTGCCAGTTTGTCTGAGTCATCACTTATCAGCCAAACTTTCCTTCCTACCAGTGTCACAAGCTTAATTTTTTACCACATCTTGATCTACATGTACTGGAATCTGTACTCTGCTCATTTAAACATGTGCAAATATAAATGTTGCATGTAGCATACCCGGCATGTTTAAAATTACCTCTTTTGTGGGAAACATATCAGAATTCTTGAGCTGGCTTATGTTTTCTTTTGGGAACAGACATTGTGCTGCTGGTGGCACTGCAGAAACGCTGTTGGGTTGTACCAATAGGCAGACAAAGGGTATTGCAGACAATTGGTTTGGCATGTCTGTAGGAACACTAGAGAGCTGAACTGCTCCCGTGTGAAGCAGAGAGGTGGCACATTGCGAGTATCTGCAGTGCAGCGTCTACGTTTCCTTCTGATTTTGCATCCTTGACCTGGGGTTGGAGGTTTTGCCAGACATCACTGCAGTTCCACGCAGCTGCAACCTCTTCACTGCCAAGTTTTTTGTGGTCCTAGCAGAGGACACTTATGGGGGACTCAAAAGTGTGGCTCAGAGCAATGAGGAAATCCACAAAGTACCTGTTGGGCCGCCTTTTGCCTAGACAAATGTCTGGGTTTAGATCTTTTCAGAAGACTGCCAGTTTGGAGCTGAGCTCTCCCATCTGTCTTTAAGGATCGTTTGGATATGGTACTTAGGGATATGGTTTAAGGTGAATCTTGTTGAGTAGGGTTATAGGTTGGACTTGGTGATCCTGAGGGTCTTTTCCAACCTGGATGTTTCTGTGTGATTCCCTCTGTGTGATCTTCAGAGTACTTTTCAGGAGGAAGCCATTGCTCCTTGCTCCTGCAGGGGACAAGAAGGTGTTTCTGAAGCTGCCCAAGCAAAGAGGCTTTTGCAGGAGGGTGCTGAGGAGATCTTCTCCTTCCACTGGCCATCCTGGTGAGAGCTGGGGGCTTCAGTGCCATCTAGAGTCATCAGCACTGCTGTAGGCAGGACATTGTTCTGCCGCTCTTGCTGGCTCACATCCTCTTGCAGAAGCAAAGCCCTGCTTATTTGCCTAATTTTGGTGGTGGGTGAGATGTTAGGCAACTACCTGCACTGCTGTTTTACAGTGCTTGCAAGAGCATCAGCAAAAGAGGGTGTGTAATTTTGTTAAGTTTGTGCACAGCTACCTCAATCAAAGGGTCAGATGATGAAAGTTTCTTCCAAACATGAAGCAGGCTCTCTGTACTGCAGATTTGCCAGTACGGCACAAAATGGCTCTTTCTGCTGAGTACAGTGACAGTGCTGTTACTAAGTTATAAATTAGGTCTTGGGCCTGATATTAAGCTGTTTGGGCTCTTTAACATTAAGAGGAGAGATTCAAAGGCTCTTTTACCCTTTTCTGCTTTTTCCTGCCTTGTTTTCCCCTTCTTGCTTTTAGATCTGAAATGATTTTAAATTGTCCCAGATGGACTTTTGGGCAGAATTATCCAAAACTACCTAAATTAGGGCAGAATAAAGAATATCTTCTTGTGCCCATTAGTCTAATGGGAATGAGGAGTGAAACCCTTGTCCAGACTTTGCAAACATAGCTCTGTGTCTGTTTATTTTGTGTCCTGTAGATTCTTCCCCTTCCACGTGTGCCTTCTGCTCATGAAGGTGCAGCTCACTGACCTGGCCGAGCTGGGGTCTCATGTGCTCACACTTGGGCTGGGGAACTCAGTTTGCCTTGCACAGTCACTAAACCAAATGTCCTGCAGGACATTTTTTTTTTGGCCATGATCCAGGAGATCAAGGGACGTTCTCCTCCCCCTCTACTCTGCCTTGATGAGAACCCATCTTGAGCACTGTGTTCAATTTTGGGCTCCCCAGTTTAAGAGGGACACGGATCTTCTGGAGAGTCCAACAGAGGGCCACAAGCATGATTAGGGGACTGGAGCACTGCCTGATGAGGAGGGGCTGAGGCACCTGAGGCCGCTTAGTCTGGAGAAGAGAAGACTGAGAGGGGATTTAATAAATGTTTATAAATATCTGAGGGCTGGGTCTGAGGAACAGGCTCTGCTCACTTGCCCCCTGGGACAGGGGAAGAAGCAGCGGATAAAAGCTGCAGCACAGGAGGTTCCACCTCAACACAAGGGGGGAACTTCTTTACTGTAAGGGTCACAGAGCACTGGAACAGGTTCCTCAGAGAGGTTGTGGAGTCTCCTTCTCTGGAGACTTTCAAGGCCTGTCTGGATGCTTTCCTTTGTGACCTGAGCTAGATTGTATGGTCCTGCTCTGGCAGGGGGGGTGGACTCGATGATCTCTTTGTGTCCTTTTCAACCCCTAACATCCTGTGATCCTGTGGATGAGGCAGTCCTGAATGAGCTGTGCTGCACCTTCTCAGAGCATCATCTCTTAGCCCACAATGTCCAGAGTGATCCAGCTGTGATTTTATTTGGGAGAGGTGCACAATACTTCCCTGTGGCTGAATTAGAGATTGGGTTTTATGCTTTTTTGTTTTTTTTAAATTTACTCCTGCCCTCCTCCAGATGTATGACTGCTGCTCATTCCTAATGTGCACAGCTCCTTTTTTTATCTTTCTGTGCACAGGCCACTCTCTATAGCTTTATTATCCTCAGCTTACGGAAATGCTTGTTGAAATGTATCTCTCAGTGGGCTTTACTTAAGTACTGGTACCCACAGGACTACAAAACTATTTTAAAAATAAAATTCAAATTAAGAAAATTTATTTTAAAAACAAATTTTGAGTTAAAAATTAAAGAAAGAGAAAAATAAATTTTATAAAAGACCTTTTCTTTTAAATTTTATGTGTTTTGTGTAGTTCTTGTGTGTTCAGATACACAAGAGGCTGATCTAGGTACCCAGGTCAGTTTACCTATTTCCCAGCCTGTTTGGATATCCAACATCTTTTCTGTACTTTCCCTTTCTTCCATAGATGTGGGGCTTGAGGGTGTGGCAGGTAATGTCAGGCAGTGGCATAGGATGGGGCTGGGTCTGCAGCAGGATCCAGTGCTGGTTGCTGTGGCAGGAGCAGAACTGCAGCACTGTTGATCACAGTCAGGGCAGCAGTGTTCTTCAAAGGGGACTCCAAAACCTGAATATCCCTTTGTAAGTGTCTCCAACTTCCTCTCTATCTCCCTCTACTTCATGGCCCTACTTTTTACATTTTTTTTCCTTTTTATTTTGGACAGTGTTTCTAGGGGACATTTTCTGTCACATTCTGTTGTAAAAAATTGCTTCCTTTTGCAAAAGATGTATTGCTTGCTACCAATTCCTGCTGACCTAGGGAGCCTTGGACACTGATTGTGCAACTGATGATGTCTCTGTGTTGTACTGGCTTGCTCCAAAGAACCACTAAATGCAGGAGATGATTGTCTCAAGGGATCGAGCTCATCTATCAGGAGGATGGCAGTGTCTGCACAGGCTCTTGCCCACAGCATCTTGCATCACATGCTTTTTGCAAAATGTGGTTCCTTGATTGTGGTGAGGGGAGGACTGACTGCCTTAGAAAGCTGCATGAATGTCTACTGAGAAAGTAGTTTATCCTCAGTGCACTTTTCTGCAAAACCTTACTCCCTGCCATCATTTGTCCTCATATGACTAGTGTCATTAAGTTCAGTGGCTTGCATAATCAAATTCTCACATTATCCTGCCCCTTGCTGTATTTTACTTTTCTTCTCCTCATCCAATCCTCTGAGGAACAGTGTGTGCTGCTTTGACTGAGGACAAGCTCGTGCTGGTTGACGCTGCGGTACCGGCACAGGCTCCACTTCTCATGGCTGTTCAGCTGCCTAAGCAGCAAGGACAGCAGGTTTATTAATTTGCCCTAAACAACCTCTGGAAGCACATTTGACATTATAATTAATGTCAGGGTTCATATTTCCATTTTCAGGCACTCTCAATATCAGTAAGAAATAAGGATTGAGACCAATAAAGGGTCTGTATAATGTGCACTCAGCACTGGGGAAGAATGGGAGCATTGGCCTTAGTCCAGGGGAAATGTAACCCAGTAAACTTCTTAAAAGACTGTTCAATCACTCTCTTTATTATGCAGGAGCATGCAGGCTGTGTACAGGATGAATAGCATTTTCTTAACCACTGCCAAAGGAAACATTTCCTATGCTGTGTACAGTCATGGGTGTCTCGGCTGGCAGCAGAAGACAGCTCCTTCTCGCCTTTTAACAGGGGTGATTTGTAACGGTGCAGCTTGCACTGAAATGAGGCATAGGGGGACTCTTCATGAGTGGTTTGCTTCCTTCAAGCCCAAGCACAACTCAGTTGGTCCATATCTTTGTAGAGGAACCCACTATATTTCTGTAGTTGTATAAATCAGAAGTGAAATAATATAGAGAAAAAGTTCTTTTTGAAGAAAAGCACCAAAGGCAGTAGATAGCTGGATGGGAACAGAAGTGTGGGTGCTTGGAGGTGGAGTGAGATGCACTGGCACTTGCAGTCTCTGAGCAGCTCTTGTAGCCAGGGGCTGTAGCACACAGTTCCTGCAGGCTCCTTTCCCAGGGATCCTCAGTTCCCACCACCACTGTTGGATGTAAGCAGCAGCACAGAATCACAGAAGTTTAGAGGTTGGAAGAAACCTCCAGAGATGATTAAGTCCAACCGCCCTGCCAAAGTAGGATCACCTGTAGGAGGAATGCACAGGAATGCATCCAGGCAGGTTTTGAAAGTCTCCAGAAAAGGAGACTCCACAAGCTCTCTGGGCAGCCCGTTCCAGTGTTCTGTCACCCTCCCTGTAAAGAAGTTTCTCCTCATGTTGAGGTGAAACCTTCTATGTGCAAGTCTGTAGTCTCACTGAAAAGAGATTGGCCCCATCCACTTGACACCCACACCTCAGATATTTATAGACACTGATTAGATCTCCTCTGAGTCTTCCCTTCTCCATACTGAACAGCCGCAGGTCTCTCAATCTCTCTCCATACGGGAGATGCTCAAGTCCCCCAGCCAACCTCATGGCTCCCTGCTGGACTCTCTCCAGCAGGTCTCTGTCTCTCCTGATCTGGGGAGCCTGCAGACACCCATATTTTAGCCCCATTTTCCTACCCTTGTCAGCCACCTTTCAGTGGGCAGCAGGAGAAGAGGAGACTTTCCTCTGGTTCTCCAGGCACTCAGGCTACTTAAGGAAGGATGTGAGGCTCCCTCTTCTCTTTCCAGCAGCGCTGCACTGAGCAAGTGCTGGCAGCAAGCCACTGGCCACCAGCTGCCTGCAGTGGGCCAAGCCCTTGCACTGGACTGTTGGACACATGGGCGGTGTTCCCTATGCCACCACTGGCACACAGCTGGTCATGGCAATTCCTTTCAGCTCAATGGCAGTTTCTCTGCAACAGATGATCCAGGTTTGGCTGCTCTGTGTGAAAGGTACTGTCCCAGTGAGTCAGTGTTGCTATTTGACACCTGCCATCGTGAAGCAACCAACCAAAAACGCTCAATAGTATCAGAAATAGCACAGTGTCTCCAGGTGATTTTGTTTGTGGTTTTTGTTTAATGCCTCTAGCCTTTGCCCTTCCTGGTGGTTTATTACTTTCTGAAAATAGGTTTCCTAGGGAAAAAAAAATCCACTGGCTTAATTTTGCAACTGAAGTGACAACTTGTTTATTTATTTAATTGGTTCTATGTTCCAAGCAATAAATTAATGGGCTGCCAGGGAGGTGGTGGAGTCACCGTCCCTGGAGGTGTTCAAGGCACGTTTGGATGTGGCACTTGGTGCCATGGTCTAGTCTTGAGGTCTGTGGTAGTGGGTTGGACTTGATGATCTTTGAGGTCTCTTCCAACCTTGCTATACTGTGATACTGTGATACTGTGATTTTTGAGCAAGTGAAGCCAAGAGAAGGGGGAATGCATACCAGAGATGTGAGGTGCTCTTTTTTGTGCTTTATCAGTGCTTTCTTTAAGTAAAAAGCTTAATTATGCACCTAAAAAACATAAATTGACCTTTTTCTGTGGAGCCCATCATCTTCTTTATAAAAGTAATTTCTGCATGCCATGATTCAGTTATCTCAATATAAAAATATCGTGCAACTTCATATGTGACTTAGATATTTTCCTGGCATTCTTACAACCTGAGTTTCCCCAGCACTCAGACTGTATTTTTCTCTCAAACTTCTAAAAATTGCACTGGAGTTGAGAGGTTTTCCTTACTTTTAAAATCTAAATTTGATTTTTGGTTTATTTTTTTAATGCTTCACAGGCTGCAGTGCTCACAGTTGTGTGCACAACCCATCTGCACATAAATTCAGAATGAAATAAGCAAGGTTCATTAGTCAGATGTGGTGAATGGCTTGAAATGTTTAATTAAAGGAAAAAAAAAGAAAGCACCAAAGGCCCAGTGAATCAGATGTTCACAGAGTAATGGAGGTGGAGGGGGAAAAAAAAGCTTTGTGAATAATATGGTGTTTGAAATGTAGACCCCCTTATTTGCCCATAGTTAGTTCCATCTGTGTCTTTCTGCAAGGGTGACCAGAGGTGACATCCTCCACTTCTTATTTCTTATGGGAATTCTGCCCTGTTAACTCTTTTGCCTTCATGGTAAACTTAGAATCATAGAATCATAGAATGGTTAGGCTGTCAGGGAACCTCAAAGATCATCTAGTTCCAACCCCCTCCCATAGGCAGGGACATCTCCTACTAGAACAGGTTGCTTAAGGCCTCATCCAACCTGGCCTTGAACAACCTAAACCTTGAACAGCCTCATCCAACCTAGCCTTGACTTTTTGTCTTCAATCTATTTTAGAGCTTATGAGGACCAGCTGAGGGAACTGGGGTTGTTTAGCCTGAAGAAGAGGAAGATGAGAGGAGACCTTATCACTTTCTGCAAGTACTTGAAAGGAGGTTGGGGTCAGCTGTAGGTTGGTTCCTTCTTCCAAAACCAAGTGCTGTAACAAGAGGAAATGGCCTTAGGTGCCAGGGGAGGTTTAGATGGATATTAGAGAAAATGTCTTAATTGAAAGGGTTGTCAACCAGTGCAACAGGCTGCCCAAGGAAGTGCTATGTCTCCATCCCTGGAGACATATTTAAAAGCCATATTAATATGGCACTGATGGACATGGCTTAGTGGTGACTTGGCAGTGCTAGGTTAATGGCTGGACTTGATGATCTGAAAAGTCTTTTCCAACCAAAACACTTCTATGATTCTATGATTTCTGGAGTCTACAATTTACCTTTGTTGAAGAATGAAATCATAGAATCACAGAATTAACCAAGTTGGAAATTACCTTTGACATCATCGAGTCCAATCTATCACCTAACACCTTCTAATTAACTAAACCATGGCACTAAGTGCCTCATCCAGCCTCCTTTTAAACACCTCCAGGGATGGTGACTCCACCACTTCCCTGGGCAGCCCATTCCAATGCCAATCACTCTTTCTGTGAAGAACTTCTTCCTAACATCCAGCCTGAACCTGCCCTGGCGCAGTTTGAGACTGTGTCTTCTTGTTTGATGCTCAGATCTTTCCCAGTGATATGTTAGAAGTGAAGCTTTGACAGAGTCTCTTCTCACTTAGAGGAAAAGTCTATTCCCACTTAATTTCTCCACACTAGCTTGCGTAGCCAAACTTGTGACATCCTTGCTGGAGCAGCACTTGCAAAGGTGTTTAAAAAAAGCACACAGGGAAAGTAAGTGCTTTATTTCTCCTGCTGTTGCTGTGAGAATGGGGTGTATTTTTAAACCTTTTCTGACGACTCATGCTTCTTGTGAGCTTCTCATCAGTGGAGAAGTTGAAGAGAATAGAGGCTATTGTGGCTAATTACAGCTGACGTCATAGCTTGAAATGGAGCGTAGGAATGAACAAGCACTTCTGAGTGCTCTGCCTGTATTCTATTTTGTGCAGGCCTGTTAATAGCTGTATCTGTTAGTGTATTTTTAAGGCTGTGCTCAGTCTCAATAGGATGATGCCTGTCTGTGGGCCTCCCTTTTATTCTGTTTGTGACCAGTGTATTTCTGACAATGCCTGCACTGTCTCTGTGCCGTCAGCCGATTGGATGACTTGTAAAGGGGACTGAGATGTTATACTGGCTTGTCAGTGATGCTCTTCATTTGTATTCTGCTCAGGGGGGCAAGCCACTGAGGCAGAGACGTGCCAGAACGCTTTCCTTACGAGAGCCTCTGCCCTCTTTAATTTTCCCCAGCACTTCTTTGCCTTGGTGAACCTTTCTTTTTCAAGGTGTAGTTGTTTCTGCAGCACGGAGCTTGGCTTTACATGATGGAACAGATAGGATGTGCAATACCTATAAACCAGTGGGTTGTTTTGGGCTGGTTTTATTTTTGGCTGTGAAATGCAGCATTAGGAAACAGAAGGCTGCATTGAGAGCATCTGGTGCCTGCCCTCTTGCCGGCTGCACGGGAGGATTCATGTGGGCAGAGAAATGTGAAGTATATAGTGGGAGTGTGGCCTGTGCAGAGCTGCTTCTCATGCAATAGCTGGATCAGCTTTTTAGGGAATGCTACATGCTCTTGGAAACTTGAGAATGAGAAGCTCCCAAACTGCTATTGTTTTTAAAGAGCTGGTTTTGCTCTAAATCTAAAAGGCTGCATGTTTCAGACTTAATATGCTAATATGGCATGGTTTTCCTAAAAATGATGCAGAGATGCATCCTCGGTGTTGAGGTAGTGTGTAGACAAGGTGCAGTGTCCTCACCTGCTCTGCTGCTCGAGATAGTGGAAGCACTCAGGAAGAAAGAAAACCAATTTAACAATATGAGGTAATTTTGCTCCTGAATATTGAGTAGCCTGTCATTAAATGGCTTCTGCTTTTGTTCTGTGGTTTTCTGGGGCTGGGTTTATGTGCTGTCGTCCTTCCTTGCTTTGGCTGCAGCAGTTTCCAAGTCTGTTATGTGATGGTCCTGTTTTCAGGACTGCTGATACAGCAGAAGAGACCAGCCGCCCTTGAGTGATACCCTTGTACACCACACTGACAGGGGCCAGGCGACTGCTGTTTGTCTTCCAGCAGCCTGTGATTAATGTAAACTTCAACAGCAACAACTTTCATCTTCTGCCACGCAAGCAGTCCCCACCAGTGAGAGAAAGCTCTGATTGTTTCAGTGTTGGCTGCAGTCTGTGCTGCCATCCACATGACGGTGTGATTTTTCTCTCCTCCATCCTTCCTGCACCTCCCTTTTGCCCTCTGCCCTTGAAGACTCTTGTGTAAAGGCCAGATCAAACAGTCACCCTGGAAGGAAAACACAGAACAGAGGAAAGGCAATTTTGGTGAGGATTGCAGGTCATACGTCAGGTTAAATCAACCCTTGATGGAGAGAGCAAAGAAAATGTAACTTCGAAAGAGCAAATGCAGTTTGCTGAGGCAAGGTCTGTGGCTGGTTTCAATTGCTTCAGGGTCATCTGCATGGCTACCTACAAATCCTCTCTGCATTTATACTCATATGGTGCTGAACTAATTCAAGCAAGGAAAATTAACATCAGGAGGAGGTTGCTGGATGTTGGCCAGGGCAAGCACCTGGCCATTTGTGTGAGCTGTGTTAAGAAATGGTATCTCAAGTTGTGCCATGACAAGAATGAAGATGCCCATTTCTTGTACTGTACTGTTAATTTCCTGCCTGTCCTGGCAGCTGAAAATCTAATTCTAGAGTTAGACAACCACAGGTCTAGTCAAGGTCAGTAAAAACCCCTGGATGTATTTCTAACAAAAACTCAGTCCCACATCCCTGCTCCTCTTGATGTGTACTGAAAGCAAAGATCTTGCTTGCTTTCTGAGTTTCACCAGCTTGTGATATGGTGAGTGCTTGAGGATCCTGATTATGTTGCTGCTGCTATTAGGAAATTTCTTAAAGAGCTTTCTGGATGGAGGCCTGGTAACCTAAAGGGAGTTCAAATAAATTCACCAAATCATGTATCCTGGACCCATGCTGGACAAGCACATGATGGCATAGAAAGCCCTTATCTTCCTGGGCTGTGAATGAATAGAAGTGGTTCCTAACTTCAAAACCGAGGTGCTCTTAGAGTTGGAAGACTATTTATTTGTTGTATCCTAGGAGGGATATGGATCCTATATGGAGAGCTAGGACAACAGTATAATATTCCCACCAATTCCTACCCAATAACTTTCGTTACTCCTCTTCATTGTCATAGACTAACAGAAAGTGAAATCTGTTGCCCTTTTTCTTCATCAGTGACGGATGCAGGCAAGCAAACTTAAAGGAGGCTACATCCCAGCAAGTGAGGCAAGTCAGAAATAGATGGGCCTTTTAGGTCCTTGATTTCACTTGGAAGCAAGTATCAGGCCACAGCATCCTCTGAGTGGAACAGGATGATCTGTCAAGGTCCCAAACCACTGCTGTTTCTGTGCATTATGTATTTGTTCTTGTTGTGACACTGAGTCAGTGGAATTTGCTTGCATAATTAGGAAGAATGTGATCACCTTCAACTCTGAGAGCAAATTAACTTCTTCAGCAGCAATTCACATTCGTGTGTGCTCTGCATAACGAGGGGAAGAGGAACACTATGGATTTTGTGTGTCTAAGCAGAGCAGTCTGAAGCTGGAAATGTCACTGCTTGTGGAGTAATTTTATATGCAGGTCAGTAGACGTTTTTCATTTGAAATTTTCATTTGAAATTAAATTCCTTTTGGCCTCTCTGCATATCAGGGCTTGGGCTGATGAGCAATTTCTTGCACCATCTCTGTTAGGCATCTTCTTTTCCTGCTTTTCCCTGCGCCATGCAAATGACTCAAATTGTTATTTTTTTTTCTCAAACAGGAATGGTGCTATTTGAAAGCTAATCTTTCAATCACAACCAGGCATGTGCAAACTGATAAACAGGTAATCACCCTGTTTTATGAGTCCCAGCAGCAGGCCAACAGATGTAGTCTGTGGTACTGGCTAAGCAAAGTCTGTGAATTAACTGCATTTTAATCGAGTGAAGTGTAGCTTGGTGTTGCTCTGAGACAAGTATTTGAGTAAAGGATTAACTCCCTGTTCTGCAACATTTTCAGGAGGCTTAGGAAGACATTTTGGAACTAAATAGGCAATCTTCCCCCAAATGCTCTCCTGACTGCAAGTTTGCCAGACCCTTAAGTGTGATCTCACCATCTCTTTCTAATACTTCAACTTCTAACTAGACTGGGCCTCTGATGCCCATGTCAGCATGTTCCCAATTATTATGGCAACGTCCTTGAGCACAGCCAACTCCAGTCAGACAAATCTGTACAGCTGAATATAGCAAAGTGCTATTTCAACCCCAGTATGGGTTTCTTCCAGCTAACACAGCTTTTGTTCCCAAAGCCAGTTCCATACAATTATTTTTTCTTTTCTCCTTTTCCATCTTCCCCTATTCCTTTGTCCCAAAGCCATTTTAGGGAAGAGAAATCACATAACTTTCACTGACATCTGGAAGATGCAGCTGAGTATGAATTCAGAGTCATTCTTCAGTTGTTCTGTGCCATTTTTGGCAGAATTTTTTTCCACAGGGTCATCTATGGGAGGAGAATGAATATCTGCATGCACTTTATTTGGGATGTTTGTGTTTAAAAGTTTTCCTTTCTTCACCTTTAGAACATAGGACAAGGGGCAATGAGTGTAAACTACAGCAGAGGAAGTTCCACCTCAACACGAGGAAGGACTTCTTTACTGAAAGGGTCACAGAGTACTGGAACTTCTCCCCAGAGAGGTTATGGTGTCTCCTTCTCTGGAGACTTTCAAGACCTGTCTGGATGCATTCCTGTGTGACCTGCACTAGAGTAGGGTGCTGCTCTGGCAGAGGAGGTGGACGCAAGGACCTCTTTGGGTCCCTGCGAACCCCTAACATCCTGTGATTCTGTGAACTACCTGAGCTGTCTGCCTGGCTGTAAAAATCCTCCTATAATATATCTGTTGTTGTTACCACACTGAAAAACAGGAAAGTGCCTCTGTGCTTGCCTGATAATGCTCTTTTGTTATAAATCAATTTTGCCAGGATCAACCCAACTTCTAATGCATTTTGAAGTTTCCAGAATAATAATGGATACTGACTTCCAAATATTTAGAGTTCTCTAAATAGAAGAAATTACCTCTTTGCTCCATAGGAGGGGAATTGTGTGTGTGTGTCTTCCTTGCCCTGCTGGCCCCAAGGGGGCTGGAATGAACACTGCAGTGTAAGAATACAATTGCTGATCTCCTGTACCACGCAAATGTTCCATGAGCCATGGGACAGCACTGCCCGAGCTTCGTCATGTTTTCCAGAGAGGTCATGCCCCCACCAGGAGGAAATCCAGTGAAAATGAGCAAACCTCAAACAGGAAATGTAATCAGAATCACAGAACCTTAGAAGTTGGAAGGGACCTCCAGAGATCATGGAATCCAACCTCCCTGCCAAGGCAGGATCCCCTAGGGTAGTTTGCACAGGAATGCAACCAGGAAGGTTTTGAAAGTCTCCAGAGAAGGTACCTCTCTGGGTAGCCTGTTCCAGGGTTCTGTCAACCTCACTGTAAAGAAGTTTCTCCTCATGTTAAGGTGAAACCTTCTATGTTCCAGTCTGTAGCTGCTGCTTTTTGTCTTATTGCTGCTGACCACCGAAAAGAGATTTGCCCCATCCATTTGAGACCCACCCCTCAGATATTCATAGACACTGATCAGATTTCCTCTCAGTCTTCTCTTCTCCAGACTAAACATCCCCAGGTCTCTCAGTCTCTCTTCATAGAGAAGATGCTCAAGTTCCCCCAAGGGTTATGGGTTATTTAATTTGCAAATGATTCGGCCTCATGTTTCAGTGGCTCTACAGCCAGGGCTTTCAAGGCTGGTGAGGAGGCTGGAGCACAGCCCTGGGAGAAGAGGCTGAGGGAGCTGGGGTTGTTCAGCCTGGAGAAGAGGAGGCTCAGGGCAGACCTCATTGTTCTCTACAACTACCTGAAGGGAGGTCGTAGTCAGGTAGGCATTGGTCTCTTCTCCCAGGCACCCAGTGACAGAACAAGAAGACACAGCCTCAAGCTGCACCAGGGCAGGTTTAGGCTGGATGTTCAGACGAAGTTCTTCACAGAAAGAGTGATTGGCATTGGAATGGGCTGCCCTTGGAGGTGGTGGAGTCACCGTCCCTGGAGGTGTTTAAAAGGAAGCTGGATGAGGCACTCAGTGCCATGGTTTAGTTAATTAGAAGGGTTAGGTGATAGGTTGGACTCGATGATCTCAAAGTTCTTTTCCAACCTGGTTAATTCTGTGATTTGTGACTTAATTTTCTGTACTAATGAGGTACTTGGCGCATGTAAATTTCGCTGGGCTTTTGCTGTAGCTCTTATGGTTATAATGTTGAAGCTCTTAGTGCTTACATTGTAAAGCTGAGATTGATGGAAAACTAGTTACAAATAGGTTGAAGGGAGAATGACAGGAGGTTATCAGCTTCTTCTCCCTTTTCCTGGGTATGAGCAGCAGTGCTTCAGTCATTGATCACTGGTACTAATCTACCCTGTGTTTGAAGACCTCTACATAAAATCTATTTGTGTGCTTTGTTGTCATTATGTGTAGTTTTTATGATGTTTTCAGCCCATTACTCCTTATCTGCCATAGTTGTGGAGAACAGATCATTCTATTGACTTTTGTAGCCTGTTTCTATGTATGCAGAAGTCCATTATAACCCTGCCCACAGCACTCTCCTCTCTAGATGAAAACAATACCATTTGCTTTAATCTTTCCTCACACTTTCTAGATATCTTTCTTGTTCTTTGACCTATCTCCTTTATGTACCCGTATTTATTGTTTTAAGTACTGGTACAGCAGATAGTACTTCATCTGGGGCCTCATGAAGCCAAGCAGAGCAAAGGATGACCTATATTGCAGATGATGTGTGCTCCTGTTCACGCATCCCATCGTGTTCAATTTTCATAACAGTGGGACTTCACTGAATCGCAGTCACCTTGCAGGCTGCTCCACCCCAAATCTTCCTCGGAAGAGCTGTTGTCTGAACAGTTTTCCCCAAGCTCCATTTGTACAGTTGGTTGTTTCTGGCTCTGTGTAGCAGCTGTGCTTCTAGCCGTGTTAAATTTCAAAGCATGTCTTCAAATGATGAAATAATCTCATATAATCTTGTCCTCCAGTATCATTGCATTCCCTCCAGACTTGTGTGCTGCAAATTTTAATAAGCAGGTCCTCTACTTTCTCCTCTCCTTCACTAATGTCGGTGTGGAATAGAACCAAGAATAATAAGGAAAAAAAAAAGGATAAACCTACTTAACATCTCTTTACTTTTACAGTGACCCACTAATGACCCACTTATATGGGTCCTTCATTTGTTGCTGGTTTCATCAAGACTGTGCTTCCTTGATTGCTTGTGGGAACATCTCTGGATGCAACATCCAAAGAGGTGTAGCTCTTGTAGAAAAAAAAAAAGAAAAAAAAATTATACAGCTGGATCTGAATCTTTCCTGAAGAAGTGAAAACTCATGGGATGCTGAAGTCTGTCGTCAAATTGCAACAGTAAATGATTGCCCAAATTGATGTTGGTGTAAGTGCACTTGAAAATCTGAATTTCAGGTTAAAATCATGCAGGGAAATGTAAGTCAGTCATAAATTTAAGAATTTTGGAAGCTGGAAAGTAGCAACTACTGGTATGGACACATTCCTGGTTCAAGTGCTGCCAGCATTTGGGAACATTTGGCACTGAAAGCCCATGTTAAATGGCCCCATAGACTTGAAAATGAATATGTTTCACAGACTGGGGGCAAGTGTAGGTTTGAGTATTGTGTATGTCCCAAAATCTCTTGCCAGTGTGTGGGGTTTACAGTAGATATTTTTCATAGTACTTTTGCACTTCATGTGCATCTCAGATGTGACAGCTGGAGAGAATGGAGGTAGTGTGCATGGCACTGACAAATGCTCAGACTGAAATAATCCTGAAAAAGAGAGTCTTTGTGCCATTTTGTCTTTGGGTGTCTGATGATAATAGCAGATGTCTGCAACGATGGAAGATACAGGCTCCTGCTGAGAAAGATTGTAATAATGAGAAGCATTTGATGAGCTGACTCTGTTTCATTCTTACTGATGAGCTGGTCTTTTAAGGATACAAGTAATTACAGCAACTTTGATCAGATTTAGTTTAGGTGCAACTCAAACTGATTCCAAGAAAGGCAGCTTGTGTGGACTGAAAAGTAAGTAAGATGAAGTATGGCTGTGTACAATATTTCACTGGCTCTTATTTTTCATTCTTTCTTCATCTCTGTCTTCCCATTTACTTAGCACTGATTTTATGTTAAATACTTTCTTAGAATTGAGTTGTTCTGCAGTCTTTAACGTTGTGTGGCATCATTTTGGCTGCACGTTGTCAGAAGTACAGGGAAAAGAGTCTTCTTGTTATATCTGAGTCTTATAGTGATGGTTTGGTGGAATCAAACTGAAAATCTACCCTCCTGTTTCTGCAAACTGTGTGTGTCTTGTCACCTGCTTCTGACTGTGTTGGAAGAAACTTGGATGATCTGCTCAGGATAAGAAATGCCATGACCGGAGCTAATGCTGCCCTTCACAGAAGTCATTTGGGCCTGGTGGACTGGAACACTTCCAGGGAAAAGGGTACTGATACCAAAGTATCTTCACACATCGCTGCTAATCATGGGAAGGAAAGCGCCTGAGGGAAGGACAAAGCTCTGTAAACAACTCTGAGGTGGAAATAACGTGCAGCAGCCCTTTCGCTTGTTTTGACTGAGGGTACTGCCAGCAAGAGTTCTGCAGCAAGCTGTTGCTTTCACCAGGTCAAGGGAAACATTTCAGGAGTAATCTCCCCCTGCTTTATTTTGCTTTTCATTCTTGTGAAACGTTGGGGGTTGAAGAACAAGTGAGCAGCAGTTACTGTTTGACGGACGGTGCCCCAGGGAAGTGGGTGCAAGCTGGTGGCTGTGCCGCTTGTCAGTCACCAGCCTTCCTATGGAAAGGACAGGCAGGGACCGCTGCAGGCAGCAGGTGCCCTGATGGCTGGCTCCACTTTCTCTGAAAGATCTCCCAGATCTGTAGTGAGCTGAAATAAATATCCCTTTCCCCATATTGCAAGATCTTGCCCTGAGAGAAGTGTGGCCAGCAGGTCTAGGGAAGTGATCCTCCCCCTCTTCTTCACACTGGTGAGACCTCATCTGGACTACCGCATCCAGTTCTGCAGCCCCTAGTACAAGAGGGATATGGATATACTGGAAAGTGTCCAGAGAAGGGCCATGAAGATGATCAGAGGGCTGGAGCACCTCTCCTATGAGGAGATACTGAGGAACTTGGGGCTGTTCAGTCTGGAGAGGAGAAGGCTCCAAGGTGACCTTATTGTGACCTTCCAGTATCTGAAAGGGGCCTACATGAAAGCTGGGGAGGGACTTTCTAGGATGTCAGGTAGTGATAGGACCAGGAGAAATGGAACAAAGCTAGAAATGGAACAAAGCTAGAAATGGGTAGATTCAGACTGGATGTTAGGAAGAGGTTCTTCAGCATGAGGGTGATAAGACCCTGAAACGGGTTGCCCAGGGAGGTAATTGAAGCCCCGTCCCTGGAGGTGTTTAAGGCCAGGCTGGATGAGGCTCTAGACAGCCTGATCTAGTGTGAGGTGTCCCTGCCCATGGCAGGGGGGTTGGAACTAGATGATCCCTGTGGTCCCTTCCCCCTGACTGATTCTATGATTCTTACAAGAGAGACCATCACCGCTTGCCTCTTGCTGTCAGCCAAGTGCAAGTACCGGGGCGTGAGGCTGGAGGACAGAACTGGGACACTGTCGGGCAGGGCCGATGGCTCCTCCAGCGTCCCGCCTTGCGTGCCAGTCAGCAATTAAGTGGTGGCTGTGAAATGGAGGCGGGTGGGAGTGAGTAATTTTTGGAGAGCTGCTGGTGAATGTGTCGTGGAGCTGCCTGCCTTCACACCGCCCCGGCAGCGGCGGCCCTGTGGCGAGCCCGCTGCTATAATTAGCTGCAGGCGATCGGCAGCCACTTGCTTCTGACACTGGGATTCAGACTGTCTGAAGCGGTAAATGCACAGAGCTATGAGCTTTTTGCTTTGGTGGCTGTATCTTCCCAGTGCCAAACCCAACTGGCTTTCTTCACCTGGCTTTCAGATTGATTTGTGGCTTTATTTCTGTAGTTCAGCAGCAGACTGAGCTTGCTTTTCCCTCGGTAAATTGCAGGAGGTGCGTCGGAGCATTAAGAGCCCTTGTTGACATTTCTGTGCAACCCTTTCAATTTATAGTAAGCTTTCATCTAATTAAGAGACCTTACTGATTGGAATAGGTACAGACCCCTTTCTGGAGATGGTCTCAGTGCATCCCTTTAACCACTGTGCTTCTCTTGTTAGTCTGCTCTGCTTGAACCACTCGAGAATACAGGAATTCTTAAGAGATTGGAAGCTTGTGTTTTCACTGAAGGTATTTTCTTTACGTTATGTCATAGGATCCTGGGTCATTTTTAGCTAAGACTGCCTTCAGCTCTGGTAGCTGGGCAAAATTATGCACCCTCAGACTCTCCAACTCTCTCATAAAGAGATCCCGACAGTGTACACCGCCAAATGTTTTTGCAGGAGCTAAAGTTAGGTGAGGAGGATACCACACCCTGCTCACTCTGTTTTTATTTACAATATGATAGGTCGGTACATCAGGGTTTGTACTGACTTTTAATAGATTTTTGGGGGTGTAGGTAGATGGTTTGGTACCAGTCTCATCTGGCATGTTATCCATTTCCATTACTTTGTTCTGTGGTGGTTGGAAATGTGCTTCCTCTCTCTGAGAATGTTCACCTTACTTAAGGATGGGGGTTTTCATTGCTGGCATGTCATCTTACAGCACTGGCACTTCTCTGACAGTTTTTAACAAGATGAATCTGGGAAAGGAGAATGAAGTTGAAGTCTCACATCATCTGGGTGAGCAGGGTAGAATCCAGAAGCTTGCATCATAGCAGACAGAGCAAGACTGATTTTGACCCAGTTCTATCAAACTCAAATGCCATGGCTAAGGGCTTGAAACGTGTAGTTTTGGTATCTGCAGTCGCAGAGTGTGATCAGCCTGCTCTGTATTTGGTTAAAGAGATGGACAAACAGCATCTAGAAGTATACTGGGTGCTAATGAATTTTGGAGGCTTTGTTGTTTTTCCCAGGGTTTTTTTTTTTCTTTCCCAGTCTATCAAAGAAAGTGTTCAGGTTTGCTTTCTGCAGGATTTGGGTTATGCCCTAATGATCCTCCTTTGCAGCTGTGATCAGGCCTTAAAGCACAGCTCTCCAGGTTTTGCCTTTGATTTGAGTTACTGATCTGCGTGGAGTCTCATCTAATACCTGCATTTTGTACAGCCTCCCAATCTCTTATGCAAGGATAAGGCCGTTTGTATGAAAAGCACACAGAGAGCTCTGCGGGTCCGTGCCTGGATCTCTCTGGTGTGGTTCTGAACCATTAACCTCTCCCGTGGTTACCAATGTATATTTGGAAGCATGAAATGACATAAGACATAAAGCCTACACTGTCAGATAACTTTGCAATCTTACCTTTGAGAGTCAAAATATGTTTTCTCCAAGTTTATACTGAAGTTATAATTCTGAGCACCTTATTTATTCCCATCTCTTCCCTTTGCCTGCCCTCTTCCATGAATTATTCACTGGTTCATAAATGAGTAAGGATGTAAGGCCATTTGGGGAGACTTTGCAAATGCTGTTGATAGAATAAATTTGTTGAGTAAAAAAGATAGCTCTATAAAGCATCTGACACCAAACAACAATGCTACCATCCTAAGTACCTGCTTCACGCAGAATAAATCTTAACTCAGAGGACCAACAGACAGATCAGGAATTTTTAGGAAGAAGTACTGCTTGCAAAGTACGATACTAAAAGTGCCTGCTGGCTGACAGACAGTGGAACTAGTGTGCAGCCTTAGTGGCTGTATTTATAGCATGCAACAGCCAGATACACCACAATAAGCAGAACTGCTCTTCAGTGTCAGGGGAATTCCCAAGTGTTATGGATAAACAGAAGGATGGGGCCATCTTCTCACTGAGACATTTGGTACTCAAACTCTCCAGAGCAATTTTCATTAGACTATACTATGTGCCTCCTGTACAGAGTGTTTTATATCAAGGCTGGCGCAACCCAATTTGCTGATGATCTGTTTACCTTGTACTCCGTACATGCTGTGTTCCAGATAGCAAAGGAAAGCATTGCGTCTGCTGTCCTCATCGCCTGAGAGAGGGATTAGGACGGGAAGCAGAGCATCCACTGGAGCTGGAGCCATTGCCCATCTATCTGCTGCTCACATAACCGATAATCTCCTGTGTTCAGCACGAAGCATCCGGAACAAAGTGCTACCCGCGCTGTTCCCCTGCTGACATCCATCGTTCTGCTTCCATCTGCTCGCAGGTTTCCAGGGCATCAGCTGCCTTCCCAGCTGCTGGTCCTCTCGTGTATCCTGCAGCTGCTGGAATGGGCTGCATGAGCTGTTGCCTACCAACTCCATCTTAAGGGCTGGCCTTTGAAGTGTGGCTCCTTAATTTTTTCAAATCTGGCTGTAAGATGTAGATCATAGAATCATAGAATCACAGAATCATAGAATCATAGAATCAGTCAGGGTTGGAAGGGACCACTAGGATCACCTAGTTCCAACCCCCCTGCCATGGGCAGGGACACCTCACACTAGATCAGGCTGTCTAGAGCCTCATCCAGCCTGGCCTTAAACACCTCCAGGGACGGGGCTTCAATTACCTCCCTGGGCAACCCATTCCAGTGTCTCATCACCCTCATGCTGAAGAACCTCTTCCTAACATCCAGTCTGAATGTACCTATTTCTAGCTTTGTTCCATTCCCCCTAGTCCTATCACTACCTGACATCCTAGAAAGTCCCTCCCCAGCTTTCATGTAGGCCCCTTTCAGATACTGGAAAGTCATAATAAGGTCACCTTGGAGCCTTCTCCTCTCCAGACTGAACAGCCCCAAGTCCCTCAGTCTCTCCTCATAGGAGAGGTGCTCCGGCCCTCTGATCATCCTCATGGCCCTCCTCTGGACACGTTCCACCACATCTATATCCCTCTTGTAATAGATGTATATTCACAGAATCACAGAACATTAGGGCTTGAAGGAACTTCAAAAGATCATCCAGTCAAACACCCCCCGATAGAGCAGGATCGCCTTGAGTAGGTCACATAGGAACATGTCAAAGTACCTTTTGAACATCTCCAGAGAGGGAGACTCCACAACCTCTCCAGCATCCCATTCCAGTGCTTTGTTACCCTATCAGTGAAAAAGCTTTTCCTTATTAATCTCTTAATGCAATCTCTAAAATCCCACATGCGTTGAATTTCTAGAATAATTTTTTTACTGTATGCTATTGGCTCCTTTGGCAGACTTCTCTCTCCTCAACTAATGTGCACTCGTGGCCTTGTTTCAGTTCTTGAATACCTTCATGTGTTAGACATGTTTTTCAGTCAACCTGCTATAGAAATATTTTTCTCCTCTGGACCTCCAAATTTCTCTGCTTGAAGTTATTCACGCTTTAAACGACCATAGCTTTAATCACATTCTTTGACTGCTCCTAAAGAAGATTTGCACTGCAACAGAAGTGGGAATTTTTTCCTTTCCCTTGAGACTTGTAGCACTTCATCTTACCTTGGAAAGGACCCAAGATACCAATTTTTAACATTCTTACACTCCTTACAAAAAAAAAAAAAAAGTGTGCTTTACATCATGCGAGAGGCTTCAGCATCCTCCGAGCCTTGTATCCATCATACTGAGAGGATACAAAAAGTAGTTGTAGGATTTGAAAAGCTGTCTGATGTGTTTCCAGAAGGATGACATGTGGAGGATGCAGGGTAGTGAAGTGTAAGGGTAGCTTTTCTCTAACATTTCTGTCTCACCATCTAAACTCAGTGGTGGCTTTATCACCTGCATACAGTTCATGGTTTCAGGCTCATGCTGCAGTCACCTTGTATGCCCTCCTTCCCATCACACAGTCTAATTCATACTCACAGACTCTGCTACAGAGTGACTTAAAGGGACTCTTAAATTTGGTAGGAAGAATGTGACTGCTACTGTTCTAATGCATCCTCCTGTACTTTATTCATTGCTCATAAGGGATTTGGAGAGGGTGTGGATGTGAATAAAACATGCAAAATTTGCTGTCAACAGCACGATAATTAAAAGAGAGAAGCTAACAGTACATGTAATAATATTGTTACATGTGCACGAAGCAGGGCTGATCTTAATGTTAGAAGATGAGTGTTTCTGAGCCATTTGCCTTTAAGACCTATATAATCATAATGCTGCTGCATTACCTTAGGGTTTTCTCTTTTGATTTTCCAACTTCAGAAAACCAAGCTTGCTTTTTTTTTTCCTTTTTTCCTTTCTTCCTTCCCCTGACAGCACTCTGAAAGCCTGAGGGTGTTTATTCGAAAGAAGACTCACTGCATATAAGATATTATGGTGCAGTAAGAGATGTTGCAGTAAATAAAGGTAGAAATGTGTGGACATCACTGTCACTGAGCTGGCTTTGTTATCTCGCCTTTATGACGCCAGATTTTTGCCTTCGGACAGCTACAACCGCATTTTCCTCTGTGGCTCTCTGACATCTGGTGGCAGCACCAGATACTGCAGTTCAGTGGCTTAAAAATCTTAACCAGGAGGGTAGCTCAGACGTCAGATTTGCTGGAAAAGAAGCTAATTTGGAATTGTATGTTGGAGGGATTTTCCCCACCCTGGGTTGGAACACTTCTACAGGGATAGGATTTCATAGAGTCACAGAAAGCACCCGGTTGGAAGAGACCTCAAAGATCATCCAGTCCAACCCTCAACCCAGCACTGAAGGCTCAACACTAAACCATGTCCCTAAGTACCAGGTCCGCAGGCTGCTCGGACACCTCCAGGGATGGTGCCTCCATCACTGCCATGGACAGGTCATTCCAATGTTTGATAATGCTCTCTATGAAGAGATATTTCCCAGCATCCATCCTGAACCTCCCCTGGTGCGGCTTGAAACCATTGCCTCTAGTCCTGTTGCTTGCCACTAAAGAGAAGAGTCTGGCCCTCTGCTCACTCCAACCTCCCTTCAGTTGTAGAGAGCAATGAGGTCTTCCCTCAGCCTCCTGTTCTCCAGACTGAACAACCACACCTCCTTCAGACACTCCTCATAGCCCATGTGCACCTGGCCCTTCACAAGCCTCATTGCCCTGCTCTGGATATGCTCCAGCACCTCAGTGTCCCTCTTGTACTGAGGAGCCCAGAACTGAACACAGTACTTGAGATGTGGCCTCATCAATGCTAAGCAGAGGGGAATGATCACCTCCCTGTTCCTGCTGGCCACAGTGTTTCTAATGCAAGCCAGAATGCCATTGGCTTTCTTGACCACTTGGGCACACTGATGACTGATATTTAATTGACTGTCAACCAGGTTAGACACTTCAATAAATTGTGGGTTTTTATATATATATATATACACACACACACACACAGATATATATATATAAATAAATTAGAAATTAAATGCTAAGCTTGTATTAACATGGTGCATCTTGATTAAAAATCTTGCCAGTAAAATTTCACTGAGAACTGCCTTGATGCTTAGAGAGCATAAAGTGTATGGAGCTGCTGCAAAAGAGGTGAAGGCCATTGGCTGGCTCTGATATTTCCTTGCTCTAACAATTAATTCCTCAGATAAGTTAGAGTTTGCTGGTTAATTGTGAGAAAACAGCCAGGTCTGGAAACAGAATTACAGTCATTCTCAGCTTGAAACATACTAATTTTTGCTTTCCTAAGAACAACTGAGTTTTTTCTGTGCCTTTCCTCCCCTTCTTCAGTGCTCAGCAGAGACAGAAATGAGAACAAACCAAGCAAAATGGGCAGCATGTGCACATATGTCTGTGGCAGGTGGATCAGTATATAAGCTCACTGCAGTTCCAGGTTTGTGTGGCTGCTGAGAATGCGTCAGTGAACCTCTGCCCGCTACTCAGGTGCTGTCTCACTAACAGATAACATGATTTCTCCATGAAGACCAGTAGCAGGAACAGATGGGTAAAGTGTTGTTAATAAAAAAGGGCAGCTTGCTCCGTAATGGGTTGTTTTCTACTCACAGGTTCCCCTTGTAATATGTGTTTCTGCCTTCTTGCTGGGTGAGTGTAGTGAGACCTCAGCGGAGATGTAAAGTGATAGTGATTAATTTTGTGCGGCATACTGCAGATTGCACTCCTGTTCCAATTTTAGGCACAGGGCTTGAAAATCCATGTTTCTTTTCTTCCTTGTTCTCCAGTCCCAAGATAAGAAACCAGCCAGCTAATGTTGGGAAGCATAATCCCCACAACTTAGTGATGTAGCAAGAAGAACTGTATTCAGGAAGGGGCTTTTCCAATGTGACTCTTGGATTTGCATTCTGTGCCATCTTGCCAGTTCTTATATGTGGAAGGCATGGCAGTATCAGCAGCTTGTCCCTTCTTTCTTTGGCAATTAAATGAGCCAGCAGCTACGAGTATCTCAGGTTTATTCTCTCTCTTGTCCTTTCTTCATTTGGATTTTTGTTTGGTTTAGTTTAGTTTTATTTTGTTTCAATTTGTTTGTTCCAAAGCTTCCTCCATTCTGGATTTTGTCTAGGAGATTTCCCAGCATTACTTCTCAGGCATAGTTGCCATTTATTCATTGCCATGACACACAGAGTAGATGGCCACACGTCCCAGTTCTCAGTGTTTGTTGCTAGATATCCTGGAGGTGGGACAGAGCAGAACAAGTATGGCTCTTCCAACAGCCCTGCTGGCTGCCTCCAAAGAAAACATGAGGCAGATGTCAAGGTTTGTGTCCATCAGAATTGCAGGGCTGAACTCTGCCTAGAAGAGACATTAGGGAAAGACTGGCTATGCTCAGCAGATAGGATGGTTTTGGGGCAGCCTGAATTCCACCAGAGGCCTGATGTATGTTTTATTGAAATACTTGTGGAGCCCTGGTCCAGCTTATAGGAAATGCAAAGTAAAGGGTCTGTGGTAGGCTGCAGATTGCCCTGAGTGTGCTTCTTGGTAAGGGGCTGACAATGCTGAAGCCTGCTTTGGACTCACAGCACAGGATGTCCGTTAGATCTGTCATGACAGAAGAAACCTGTTGAGAAGCAAGTATCCAAGTGGAAGCACCAAAGGCTTTGGAAAGCATCTGTAGTTACAAGGAGTCATTCCTGTTCTGAAATGCAGAAGTTCCATCTGAACATTAGGAAAACCTTTACTTTGAGGGTGACAGTGCTGGAACATACTGCCCAGAGAGACTGTGGAGTCTCCTCTTGAGACATTCAAAACCTGCCTGGAGGTGATCCTGGGCAACTGCTTTAGGTAAAACTGCTTTAGCAGGGGAGTTGGACTACAGGATCCCCAGAGGTCCCTTCCAAATCCTACCATTGTGTGACTCTGTGATTCCTATCAGAGCTGGTTACAAAGGTGCAAATGGCAGAGAGAGTGCTTAAGCAACATGCTGCAAAACCACTAGTCACAGGATTGGTCATCACTGAAATAAAGGCTTGAGCTCTAGGTGATCTGACACTGATGAACTCTTGCCACGCCCCTCTGCCTTTTCCTAAATGAAGTCCCAGCTCCATCATGAGCCATAACATGCTCCAGCCATGCAGGACAGGTGGGACCGCAGAGGGTGTTTCAGGAAGTACAAATATGCTCCAGCACAGTAGGAAATACAATGCCTTTGGACTAAGTTATCTTATCTTGAAGAGCAGCTGCATGTTGCCTCTCCAGCTCTGTCACATGGAGCCAGGCTGTGACCAAAAGGAGTGAGAGCTGCAAGGAAAGCTCTCGGGGCAGAGAGAGAAAGTAACATCACAATATATTAAGCTTATCATTCCTATCCTTTGTGATTTGCTACGGAAAGTTTTAATAGAAATCACACCATAGCAAGGTACTGCATTCTGTCTGGCAGAAAGGGACCTAGGGGTTGTAATATAGACAAACAACTCAATATGAGCAAGCAGTGTGCCCAGGTAGCAAAGCAAGCCAATGGCATCCTGGCTTGTATAAGAAATGCTGTGCCCAGCAGGAATAGTGAGGTGATTGTCCCCTTGTACTCAGCTCTGGTGAGGCCACGCCTTGAGTATTGTGTTCACTTTTGGACACCTCAATACAAGAAGGATGTGGAGGTGCTGGAGCGAGTGCAGAGGAGGTCAACAAAGCTGGTGAAGGGCCTGGAGAATAAATCTTATGAAGAGCAACTGAAGGAGCTGGGGCTGTGTAGTTTGAGGAAGAGGAGGCTGAGGGGAGACCTCATTGCTGTCTACAGCCACCTGAAAGGATGTTGTAAAGAGGCTGCTGCTGGTCTCTTCTCACAGAAAATTAGTAATAGGACAAGAGGGAATGACCCCAAGCTGCAACTGGGTAGGTTTAGGCTGAACATTAGGAAAATTTTTTTCCCAGCAAGAGTGGTCAGGCATTGGAATGGGCTGCCCAGGGACGCGGTTGAGTCAGCAACCGTGGGTACGTTTAAAAGTCGTTGTGGTGCTCGAGGATATGGTTTAAGGGTGAACTTTGTAGAGTAGGGCTAAAGGTTGGACTTGGTGATCCTGAGGGTCCTTTCCAACCTGAATGTTTCTGTGATTCTGTGATTAGTATTTCCCTTCCTGCTTTGTCCTGTCATTCCTAAGAGCATGAGATGAATCCATTACTTTGGAAGTATTTTCCACAGGGACTTTGGTGATAATATCCACAGAGCCTTTCCCTAGCTATCCTGTCGCAGAGATACTTCATCCTTGTTCCTAGTGTCAGTGTGCCATCTCATGTGTAGCAGAAAAAAAGGCCCTAAAAATTAAACCCTGCATGTTACAAGAATGTTTATTAGTCTGAATTATATCCATTATAGCTTATCGAGTAAAATATTTACCATATGTGTTTTCCCACTGTGAAAGACAGCTAGACTTGATGAGATGTTTAAATACTTAGATGTTTTGGATGAGGAACTGAGAGAAAACTCTTGGCTAATGACAGAGGCAGCAGGAAGGACAATATGAGCCTGTGAAATGCCTCAAGATCTCCTAAGCAATAAAACTGCACTCAGCAGTTTTTTGTGTTCAAAATTATTTAATCTTAACATACATAGCAATAATTTCCTGCTCACCAGTCAGTAAGTGATGATATGAAAGTCTGCTCAGTCAGTTTGTAGGAAAGGAGCAAGTGCAGAGAACTTGGATGAATCCAGGGAAGGCTTGGTCTACCTCCTGTCATGGAGAACAGTATCCCCTTTGTATCAACTACTGTCTCCTCTATGTGGCAAAGTGCACTTTCATGGAATCACAGAACCTTAGAGGTTGGAAGGGACCTCCAGAGATCATCGAGTCCAACCTCCCTGCCAAAGCAGGATCCCTTAGGGTAGTTTGCACAGGAATGCATCCAGGCAGGTTTTGAAAGTCTCCAGAGAAGGAGACTCCACAACCTCTCTGGGCAGCCTGTTCCAGGGTCTGTCACCCTCACTGTACAAAAGTTTCTCCTCATGTTGAGGTGAAACCTTCTATGTTCCAGTTTGTATCCATTGCTCCTTGTTCACTGAAAAGAGATTGGCCCCATCCATTTGACACCCACCCCTCAGATATTTATAGATATTGATCAGATCTCCTCTCAATCGTCTCTTCTCCAGGTCACTCACTCTCTCTTCGTAAAGGAGATGCTCAAGTCCCCGAGGCATCCTTGTGGCTCTCTGCTGGACTCTTTCCAGCAGGTCCCTGTCTCTCCTGAATTGAGTAGCCTAGAATTGGACACAATTTTCATCTGTCCTTCCTGTGAGCTGGCTTTTGTGTGAATGTGAAGTGAACTTGAAGTGCTGAAATGTTTGGTTCCATGTAGTGCAATGGCTCCCAAGTGTACTCTGCAGAGTAACCCGCACCGTAGTAGAGGAGCTGTTTCATGGAACTTCAGGCTTGTGTAGCACCCCTGGGGTAGTTACACCAGTCACTCATTTATAAAAGTAGTGATTCCATCTATCGTAGCTACATCCTCTGCAATTTAACACTTGGGTCTACAGAATGACAGTACAGCCTTCTGCTTGCTGCTGTGCATTGGCATATGACTTGAGAGCACAGCCTATGTGGAAGAACATCCCAGCACGGCTTCCTTTTAGCGTTGCTTTGGGGAAAACGAGCTCAGGAACCTGCCACCACTGAACCAGGAGGGGTTGCAGTTGCTTCCTTTTGTACAGAAAATGTCTCTGTGGTGGAATAGAAGATTTTGATTTAAAACCTTCATTTGACATTTGGGATAATTTTTTTTCCCTCTGTCCTGTTATAATTGTTAAAATAGGTCAAGGCTGAGATCCAGATCCTCATAAATCACCTCCTCTTTAAAGGCAAAAGTTTTCCTATGTGGCCCAAGGGATGGAAGTCAAGTCTGACAAGGTACACAGACCTGCATCTTATTCTTGGCTCTTGAATGCTGTTGTTCCTTTCTCTGTCTGGAGAGTAGTGCTTACCTTGCACTGCTGTTGTGGGGATTAATAGATCCCTGTGTTTGCACAGCACTTTGAACATGCCCAAGGAAAATGCTGTTACTTGAATTGCCTCGTGGCTCTGTGCAGTCTGCCATGACACTGGGTTTTGAGAGCCAAATGGATGGGCAGAGAGAGGCCCTTACCCAACAATCAGCTGGGGCCACCCAGTGTGCTGCCTTCTGAGATCTGCCTGCTGCACCTCCTAGCCAGCCCAAAAGGAGGGGGACACTGTCCCTGCCATGGGATGCATGCTGTCTGTGGGTAGGGCACAGGCTTCCCAGAACTTGTGCAGACATCTGAGCTGTTTTCTGTGCCCCATGGCTGGATCATCCTGTGGTGGAGAAGGTCGCTGCACTGGTGATGAAGCTGCTGTGGGAAAGTTTTCTTCAGCAAGACTGTCTTGCAAATTTCTGTGCATCTTGCACTGAGTGCTAGAAATTTGGACCTAAATTAAGAGCCAAATGGTTATATCATCTGTTGGCATTTGGAACATAAGAGGGAATTTGACCTTTGCTCAGATGTCAAACCATCACAGGATGAATTCCTACATCGTATGTGAACGTCCGAGGACAAAATGGTCACTCAGCCATCTTAAAGGTGGATTAACAACCTCACCTGTAATTTTTTAGACATTTAAGGCCTAAACCAGATCACTGGTGCTGCTGTCTTTAGAGGGGAGCAGGGATTCTGTATTTTTTAGCAGAAGGCTGTCTTACATACATGAGGTCTCACCTGCTTGGATTTTCTTTGCTAAATAGCTAACCATATTGTTTTGGAGGGGAAGGTTTGGTCTGCAGTAGAACAGGGTGGGTTTAAAGATGTGACAAGGATATAAACCATCTGTAGTTACAGCAATAAGCATTTGCATATCTGTGATCAAGTTTCTCTACATCTCCTCTTACAAAAGAGATGCTCTAGTAATGCATATAGGGCTTCACAGATGGTCTATAAAATATCACAGAAACATGATGGTGATTTCTGTTCATTTCCTTCCTTCTCTTCATTTGCTGTCTGTATCGCTCTTCATTTTCTGTCTTCTCAATCTCAATTTCCTCTGTCCCATCTTGACAAAGTTAATTCCAAGTAGAACTGGCTGTCACCACGGTGATGCTCATGCACTAGGTCCCCCTACCTGCCAGGGGCCCATAGTCTTGGTGAAGCTGGCTATATGGCAGCTACAGAAAATGCAGTCCACAAATAGACAAGGGATGGTAAGCTAAAAGGCAGAATTTAACTTGCTGTCAGCAGATCCTTTTCTAATGATATATTCAGGACACTTGGATGCTAGTGGAAAGAAGTGGACTATAAAAGAACACAGGGAGGAAAAGGCCTCCAGAAAAAAAACATTTCACTTACTAATCATGTGTAAGGAAACAAATTTAGGATGACAGTGCTGTGTGGACAGCACTGTGGTGACCTGCTGAAGCAGTGGTGTGGGCTTTCCCTTTCAAGGAGGAGGAGGAGGAGGAGGAGTATGAAAAGGACACCTTTCTTAAGTTACCTAAGCTGAAGAATCACTGCATGGGTGTAGCTTTCAGAAAACAGCTCAGGTGTGAGAGAAGAGCTGTGTGGAAATCTTGAATTATACCACTTCTCTAATGAAAAAAACAAAACTTGACTGTGTCTAGTAAAATCTATCCAGGACCACCACATTGCATTGGCATATTTCTGGTGCAAATTTTAGTCTGGCCATGAACTTACTAAACATCCTCTGAAAAAAAGATGCATTTTGATCCTAAAAGAACTGCATTTCACCCATGTTTACTGTGTCAAGTCTATGCTGCATTAAGCATTCCTGCAAAATGGAAAATTTATTGGAACTGTGATGTGAGACCTGTATGTTTGCTGGAAAATCAGAGCTTGGGGCTGACAGGTTCAGCCCAAATCTCATGCTGGAGTCATACCACTGTGTTCCAAGGTATGGATTACTGTCATCTCCATCTTTCTCCATGTGCTTTGCATGCATACAATGTGAAGAGCTTATAGATGGCATTTGATATAAAGCAGCAAGTGTAAGAGGGTGAAGGATAATGACTGATTAGCAGCACAGCTGACTGCCTGTGTATGTAACACTTCAATGTGCACTGACCTGCCTTCTTCATTTAAAGCTGTGTGCCCTTTGTGTTCCTCCTGCTATAGTCTACATTTCCCAGAATAACTCAAAGCCTTCTTGAGGGCACTCTCTTAGTCATCGAGTTCCTCTTGGCCATCCTTAGAGCTATTTTATACCTTCTTGACAGTGTCCCTCACTCATGCTAGCTACTCTGATGCAAACTCCTCCTCCAAAGAAAAATCAACACAGTCGCCTTGGGTAATGTTCATTTTGCTAATGTGCTTTGCTCTGATAAGAGGAATGACTGTCACTTGAGATAGCTGAAAAGGGAAATGAGGAATTTATTCAGCAGAATACAAATCATATTGCTTTCTCTGCCAGGGAGCGAGCAGGTACCAGTGGTTAGTGTGAGGTGGAGAATTGCATGGTGTGAGAGACATGATTGTGATCTCTGCTGTGCCTTCATCATTCAGTGCTTGCTGCTATCTCCCTCTTCCCCCAGAAGTGAGAGGATAGGAGCTGTTGTCTCTTGCTCCCTGGACAATGGAAAAACAGCTTTAATACTCATCTTCCTGGGCCTGTCTTCTGCCCTTCCTGCTCAGCACAATGGGAGACCAGGGCTACTTTCCACTGTCTCTGCTCAGCCTGGGTGCCACATCTCTATCCTCCTGGGGCATTATGCTCTGGGTAGTGAGAGGCTGAGCCCTGCATTCAGGTTATACCACCTCTGTCTGAGGGAAGTAAACGTGTGTGGGTGGCTGGGACCTCTGGGACGTGGAGAAAGAGTTCACAGGATCACAGGATGTTAGAGGTTGGAAGGGATCTCCAGAGATCATCGAGTCCAACTCCCCTGCCAGAGCAGGATCATGGAATCTAGCTTAGGTCACACAGGAACACATCTAGATGGGTCTTGAAAGTCTCCAGAGAGGGAGATTCCACAGCCTCTCTGGACAGCCCGTTCCAGTGCTCTGTGACCCTTAACATCTTGGATTTGAGCAAAAATGCCCAGGAGGTCCTACACAGCTTTGACTGCTGGCTCAGCTCTCTCTGCTCTGAATTTAGTTTGGTTTTTTTTTGGTGGGGCAAAGGATGAAGGGTGGAAGGAGTAATCCTCTGTGGCCAACAAGTTACCTTTCCCCTAGGTTTATGATGTGCTACTTTTCCTGGCCTTCCATGGCTTCATCTGCCTATGCAGCTGGTTTCATAGGAGCTGCACAAGCCAAGCAGTGGTGCCACTGAAGCCTTGCCATGTTACACAGTGCCTTCTGGGAGCCACACCGGACCACAACTTCAACGTCTTGCCTCCAGTCACATAGTGTAGCTTTTTATTGGTGGGATCTATTGTGTGTTTGCTTGAGCTGTCAAAGCCTGATTTAAGTCCCCAGTGTGAGGCCTGATCGTTCCTGTTTGGGGACCATTCATGACCTGAAGAAGGCAACTCCTTTCAGCAAGGGCAGCCAAAACTGCAGCTCCCCAGTCATTTAGACCCTCACCTGGGTCTCAACCCTCTGCTGGCCTGGACAGATCTATGCTTTGTTTTACTGTCTTGGTGGCCAACAGTGCTGGACATGATAAGATGTGCTGGAGCAGTAGGTGTACTCCCTTGAAGGTTGTTGCCTGGTATAGTTGCAATCTTTCTTCTGCTGCCTCATTTCTGCCTGCCTCCTTGTTGTCAAACAAGATGTGGACTGTCATGAAACTAGGCTTGTGCATTAGAAAATGTGTTTGGTTTGTCTTGCTCACTTCTTCCCTGGAGGCAGGAGGAAGAGGAAGGGGAAGAAGCAGACAGTGGAGAAAGCAGACTGATGGGCTACCCATGGCACTGCCAGCAGGATGGAGAGTGGGAATATTATCTGCCAGCCAGAGGTACTTGTGGGAAAAAGGCAACCCCCCTGGGAGCTGACCTGGGAACAGAGAATGGAAAACATGCTCTTGTTTATCAGACCAGGGCCAGAACTGCAGCAGGAGCTTAAGCCATTTAAACATACTCATCTGAGGTGCTGCAAGAGAAAACCATTTGAGCAAAATGTGTGAGGTTTAGTTGCGTTTATGGGGTGAAGGAAGTGGCTTCACCTTTAGTTACGATAAAAGTATTTTTAAAAGCAGGTCAGTTACATAGAGTATTCCTGAGTTTTCAGTGCCCTGCTACATGGTGCCAGTCATTATAAATGTTGCATTTTTGTTGTCTTTCACCTCTAAATCAAAATAAAGGAAATAAATTTAATCAGAACTTCTGCTGAAATGTTTAATGCACTCTCTCACTACCTCTTAAACACTTTCAGTTGGAAAAGACCTCTGAGATCATAAAGTCCAACCATCCAAACTATCAATAGCTTCATTTTATTAATTTATTTTTGACTCTCAACCTGAAAGCAACTGAGCAGAAAAAAAGTATTTAATAACTGAGAAACTTAGGGGAGCAGTAGGCATAGCCCAGTGCTGTTAACATCCTTCAGCAAAAAAAAGATTAAATGCTGCTGCCGTCATTTAAGCTGCGGGGAGTGGGAGGGAGTTGGGGGAAGGCAGAGGGGAGATGTCTGATCCACTTAATGCAAAGTATAAATTGATGTCATTTTAATTTTCTTCTTATAAGATTTCCCACTTTACATGTAAATACCAGGCACTGATGTGGCTATCTTGGATTTCCTATTCACGCAAAGAATGTGCTCATCTACTGGAACTTAACTGATCACACTGAGTTAAGGGGAGGATAATAAAAAGCTATGGAGTGAATAATGGAAGGGTTTAAAAAAACGAGGCATGGGGGGCAGCAGATAGAATACAAGTGTAATTTTGGAGGGAAAGCCGCAGCTGAGATTAAGGGTATATTTCTGGACATCTGGCTGATCTAAAGTCTCTTCTGATGATTATCTGGTAATTGTTAAACCTGCTGCCTTTATGTGTGGGATTAGGGCTGCTTAAATATGTATGCAAAAAAAAAAAAAAAAAGCAGAATGGTTATTGATTCTGTGCAGCATAATTTGTGTGGCTCTTAGTTTGGAGTCGAATGGGGTTTGCTTCTGCTTTGGTTCGTGTACGTTTTGATTCTTGGCTTGGTTTGGGTTTGTTTGGTTCTTTTGTTTCTCAAAAGTAATGTCAAAGCAAGACCATGAGTGAGAGGCTTATGACAGAAAAGACTTTAAGATGAAAAAGTGACCATTTTTAGGGGAGCTGATTTAGTAAGGGAAAATGGGCTTCTTCTTAGTTACATCTGAACAATTGTATGAAAATTAGCATCTAATAATACTGCATCTTTCTTTAATCCCTTTCACTGTTGCAGATTCTTAATTAAAGACTCTTTTGTCTTTATGCCAATTATATTGAGATCCTAACCTTTTGTGCATAACACAAATGATGGCAGAGTCTCTGCTAACGTCCCAGGCACTATTTGTAAAGAAAGAAAACTACTAGGAAAAAACACATTAATATCAGCTCCCATAGAAACACTCAAGCATTTCATTAGCAGTTGTGAGATGGAGAGACAATGGGGAGGGCTTTATTGGGTAAGAAGTGGTGAATGGAAAATTGGCAAGCAGAAAATCAAAGTTTGATCATGAATAGCCACTCACAACTGCAGAATCATCTTATTCTTCACGTTTGGATTTCCATCATGCCCCTGATCACAAACGTCTGAGGCCGCATAATAAATAAATAACTACACCTTCACAGGAAATAAAAAACAGTGTGATGGCAGAGGGCCAGCAAAAAATGCTCTGCAGCCATCTGCTCAGCATCAGTCCAGCACCAGCCAGCATGCTGTGAGCAGCAAGTACAGATCATTCCTCAAGGCCTGATGGTCAAAATGTCACTGATACTACATTCTTTGCAGAATATATTCAATGTGACCTTTTACTTTGAGGACCTGTCTCTGTGGGTGTTTCTAGTTACACACTGTAAATGTGTCATGTCTGCATTGGAAGGCTAAGAGTGGGGAGTGGAAATACAGAATGTTTTGGTATGTTATTTAAGATTGATTAAATTTTAAAAACCAGCACATGTCAAGGGATGTAAGAGAAGGGACAGATTAATGCAGGCATGAGAGTGGTCAGAAAAGGTGATGTTTATGTAGGGTCAGGTGATGTTTATGTAGGGTCAGGTTTTTAAAGATGTTTATGTACCTAAAGGTGCAGATTAGTCCTGGGTTTTTAAGATGGTCTGGTTGCTGGACCTCTGTGTAATGAAAGACAGTCTTTGGAAATTGGGTGCTTACTTTCTACAGCAAATTTCCCTTCCAAACGTCTTTTTGCTCTTAAAAAAAAAAAAATCCCTGCTTAGATGCTTGGATGCTTACAAGCTCTGGTAATGCAAGTGTTAGACTCAGTATTCAAGCAGTATTGTGGGCATTCAGTGCTGTTGCATCCCAAGCACAGAATTGCCAGCGTGGACCTCTTCAAGCTTCAGGACTCATGTTCTTCTCTGTGCTGAGTGCAAGTCAGACAGAGCACAGGTCTCTTGGAAAGAGTCAGGATTTGCAGGTAGCCAGTCAGCTTAAAGATTTGATTAGGTCTCTGAAAATACTTAACATGAATATGGATTCTGTGGTATGTAGAAATACAAGGTGTAAAGCACTTCTTGAGGAAAGATCCTGTAACCACTGATAACTACACTGTGTGATGCTTTTGTGCGTTGACCAAACTCTGTCTCAGAGCTGTTGCCTCTGGAAATCTTACTGAAAAGCTTTTCTAGAACTCATTTGTATGAAGGGTTAAGCACCTAATTTCATCCCAAGACATTACAATTGTGGTTTTATACCCANTGGGCTGCACACGCACACTGCAGGCTCATGTTGAGCTTTTCATCAACCCAGACCCCCAGGTCCTTTTCCTCAGGGCTACTCTCAGCCATTCACCACCCAGACTGTATTTGTGCTTGGGATCGTGCCTAGCCAGGTGCAGGACCTTACACTTGGCCTGGGAATATACAAGGGAAACCTGGGAACATACGAGGGAAGCCAGGTGAGCTCAAACACAGTTGAACTTGTTCCCAGGTATTGCTGCATTCAGCAGAACAAGCCACGTTCTCTGTGTTTTCTGATACAGTAGGCTGATTAGAGGTGGGAAAGCTGAGCATTTCTTCTCTAGATCTTCCTCTATGTCATAGTTGAATGTGGAGAGCCAGAATCATACCCTGCTCCTGAGGAGAATTGATCAGTGAGTGCCTTGCTGTGTAGCACCCATGTTTAGCGTGTGCCTTATGGTAACACCTCATTCGCACAAGCGTTTTCCACACCTGCATTGCACTGGTAGCTAATACTCACTTTCTGGGCAGCTGGTATAGGTCTTTCCTCTCACCACTGATTCCTGATGACTGAGACCTGTGTTTGGCAACTATCTGTATTCCTATGGACATTACTCAGTTAATTGTGTTATTATTGTTTTGCTGTGAAACCCTTCTGTTTCCTCCAGTGTTCTCTATTGACAGTATTCCTCTGTGTGACAGTGTTGGCCAGTTCTAGCACCAATAAACTTCCCTTAGGACAGTCCCAGTTTTTTTGTGATGCTCATGAAAATAAGTCAGTTCCCATCCTTTCAGAATTTCCCTAATAACTGCAATCAGCAAAGGCTGATGCAGCTTCCACTGTGCTGCCAGCAACTTTACCTGTTTCTTTTGCAGCCTTTTTGGTCTGTTTTCTGTGTGGTGTTATGTCAGCAGGTTTACAGAAGGGATGGTTCCACTGGTATATCTGTTGTGTAAAAAAGTGAGTCAGCTTTTCAGAAAAGAGTTATTTGGGTTAATTTGCATTAACTAAGCTTCAGTATGCCATGCTGCATGGCTTTGTCCCACTTCCTACTTAATTCTGTGCCTTAATTTGATAAAAGCAAGTGAGGCATGCAAGAAAAAAAAAACCACAACACTGTTATGTTAAAAAGAGGACTTTATAACTGCCTTCCAATGCCTGAAGGGATCCTGCAGGAAGGCTGGAGAGGGACATTTCATGAGGGTGTCTAGAGACAGGACAAGAGGGAATAGTTTTAAGCTGAGGGAGAGTAGGTTTAGACTGCATCTTAGGGAGAAGTTCTTCAGTATGAGGCTGGTGAGACTCTGGAATAGGTTGCCCAGAGAGACTGTGGCTGCCTTCTCCCTGGGGGTGTTCACGGCGAGGTTGGATGAGGGCTTGAGCAGCCAAATCTAGTTAAAAGGCAGAGGTTGGAGTAGGTGATCTCTAAGGTCCCTTTCAACCTAAGCCATTCTGGGAAAATAGGGCACATTTCCAAAATCACATTCTATAAGTCTATGATCTGTTTAAATTAATATAACAATTTTCTGTGCTTCATTTAGCAGGAGTAATGCAGTCAGTGTCACTGAAGATATACACTGGTGATCTTGATTTGAGTATTACTGCTGGTTCTTAGTTTTGAAAGGAACATTTTCGTAATATTGTTGCATTTTAATGGGACATTATCACAGAATTGCAGAAGGTCAGGGGCTGGAAGGGACCTCAAAAGATCATCTAATCCAACCCCCCTGCCAGAGCAGGGTCACCTATACCAGATCACACAGGAACACATCCAGGAGGATCTTGAATATTTTCAGAGAAGGAGACACCACAATCCCCCTTGGTAGTGTTCTGTCACCCTCACAGTGAGTGACACACCCTCTTTCTCATGTTTCCATGGAACTTCCTATGCCTCAATCGACTTCCACCCATTTCCCCTTGTCCTGTCATTGGTCATCACTGAGCAGAGCCTGGCTCCAACCTCTTGGCACTCACCCTTCACATCTTTATAAACATGAATGAGGTCACCTCTCAGTCTCCTCTTCTCCAAGCTAAAGAGCTCCAGCTCCCTCAGTCTTTCCTCATAAGAAGGAGTTAAGAAATAACAGTGAAGATAACACCTTGCAGATGGCTTGCTGCCAGGTGGCAGCTAGTCCAAGAGGAGGAGGTGATGGCTCATACCCTGATCATAGATGCTGCAAGAATTTATTTTTTTTCAACAGTTTCAGCTTAGTTTTCATTTTCTGTTGGCACTTTATCAGCTTGGACAGTGAAAGCAGTATCACTGTTTTCTAATAGCTTTAATTTCTTCTTATATTTGCTTCCTTACATAGCCCAGTTCCTGTAATGATGCAGCAGGGCTGTATTTATTTGTGTTGATATTAAAATACCCATTTGAATGAGAAAGTGTTTTCTTTAACACATCTTCAATACATGTGTAAATGTGTTTCTGAGACACTGAAAGATCTGAGTATACCAACTAATTTGATCAAAGTAAGTTCAGTTTATGTTGTTAGGTTAGCACAAAGGAGATTTTGGCTGTATTTGAAGAGGCCTGTTGGGAGAGAGAGAACAGTATGTAGAAAGGACTACTTTTCACTATCATTTAGACATTGCAATGCTTCGAAGGGTACTCTTTAAGTATTCTGTATGCAACCTAACAAATTAAGTAGTAGAGTGTAGTGGAGCAGAGCCATTCTGTTCTGCCTTTCTGTACTCAGCAGTTCATGAGTGGCTTTTGAATGCCCCTCTATGGAGGGGTGAGATCTAGAAACACTCAAACATTTGGCAGCTTCCCCATGGTTTTTGTTGGCTTCCCTTTGAATTGGGCTGGCATTTAGAAGAGAGCAAACCTACCTCTGAGCTGTAGGGACCAAGTACCTGGCAGGCATGTCTTGAACCAGGCATCTATGAGGAATATAAGCCGTGATGATGAAGCAACATAGAATGCAAAGATGAAAAAGCATGTGAGAAAGATGGCAGAGCCTCCTTAAAACAGTTACTTCAACATTTTTCCTTAGCAAGTGAAGATATATAGCACAACTGCTCCTGCCAGATAACAAACTTCAGCTAATTTTCTTCAGGAGAACACATTTGCTTTTGAAGATTTGCTTTGCTTGCACTTATTTATACATTTTTCCCTATTTATGTTTTCCTGTATTCCTTTATTTATCTTCAGTAACAGGGTGTTCTGCTGTGCTCTCTCAACTGTAGCACAAAATAGTTAAGGAGAAACTTCTCCCACTTGTTAAATATTTTAGAGCCAAGCCTTGAATTGTGCTGGCAATAATATTTAATGTATAATGGGGGCAACATACTTGGAACGTTCCCAGTCTGCATGGGGAGTTTTAATGAAAAGAAAATAAACTTCTGAGAGCTCTACATCCTTTTATTGCATGTATGGTGTACCCAGTGAGCAGGTAGCAAAAGCAGACCAAATATAACTATTCCTGCCTTACCAGGCTTCCTTCAGGTTTGTTTTCAGCCTTGCCTAGGATACGCCTATGTGTTTTTCCCACTGAGGACCAAGGAAATGCTGTCATGGATTGAGTTGCTAGCCATGTTGAGCCCCTCAGTGCTGCCCTGTGCGCAGTAATGGGACAAGTATTGCGTGATGCCTGTTTGTTCTGGCTCCCACGAGTTAGGACTCTCTCCAGTTTTGCAGAGGGTTAGGGTTATAAGCTGGAACACAGGATGTTCCACCTCAACGTGAACAGAGACTTCTTTATCATGAGGGTGACAGCACACTGGAAAAGACTGCCCAGAGAGGTTGCGGAGTTTCCATCTCTGGAGACTTTCAAAGCCAACCTGGATGTGTTCCTGTGTGGCCTGTCCTAGGTGCTTGGCAGTGGAGTCGGACATGATGATCTCTGGAGGTCCCTTCCAACCCCTAGCATTCTATGATTCTATGATTATGGCCTCGAGCTGAGACTGGGTGGGTTTAGATTGGAGATTAGGAAAAAGTTTTTCACAGAGAGAGTGGTCAGGTACTGGAATGAGCTGCCCAGGGAGGTGGTTGAGTCACCAACCCTGGATGTGTTAAGGGTGGTGTGGATGTGGTGCTGAGGGATATGGCTTAAGGTGAATCTTGTGGAGTAGGGTTATAGGTTGGACTTGGTGATCCTGAGGGTCTCTTCCAACCTGGATGTTTGTGTATGATTCTGTGTGTAATTCTATGAGTCTATGACTGTTGCACTGTCAGAAAAACAAATTCATGGACCAAACAGGACACATCTTTTGGGGCATGCACTTGTCTAAGCTTTGTTTCGTAGGCAGCTTCATCTTGCAGTGGCATCATTTATGCAATGTAGAGCATTATTCTGATTGTGTTCTTATCTGGACGCTCATTTATCCATTTGTGCCTTAGCATCCAGCCATAGCTTTTTGCCTTTATGAGCAGCATGCATCTTAACATGTAAATAATGCTGAGTTAATGCTTTACTTATAACCAGGATGTGTTCCCCTCCCCAAGTCAGAGAGGGAATCCTGAGCTTCCAGTCATCCATGTTCTGTTGCTGGCTACTACATAATACCACAGTGCTCTTGGAAGGGATGCATCAAGTCCTTTTTCAGTGTTTAGGACATGGAAATAGTTGGTTTTTTCTCCTGTAATTTCTCTAGTTTGTTAAAACTGGGAATCTGAGTTTAGGAACCTTATGGCCTGAGAGACAAATCTTGTTGCTGTGTCTGTTGGGATGTTTTGATGGTGGAAGAGGTTAGTAGTAAGTGATTTGGACTATGAAAAGAACTCTTTTTTTATTTTTTTTCCTTCATACCATATTACAGAGTGATAATTTTTTAAAATTATTTTTTTCTAATTAGTATCATAGAATCATAGAGTGGTCTGAGTTGCAGTTGACCTCCAAAGGTCATCTAGTCCAACCCCCAAGGCATATATTTCATGTTTCCTTCATGTTCTGCTTAGTGTTTGAGTAACCTACAGGTCAGTGAGTTTCATCCCTTCTGTGCTTAATTCACGGTGTATCTGAAATATCTTTTTGAATGTCTGAACATTTTGGCACAAACAAAAAGGATGAATTCTTGTTAATTTCTAGATGTTCACGTTCCTTGATGTGGCATGTTTTGAGATGCTTTCCACTGATAATGAAGGCATCACTGCAGCTGCAGCAAAACTCACTGCAAAATGCAACAAGTCTTTGCAGTGTAGAAATTTGTAACTGAAATACCAAGATTGGAATAAGTATGAATGGAAATGTCTATGTGTGAGGCCTCTGCAAGAAACAGCAGGACAAAGCTTAAAGCAGCAGCATGTTTTGCTATGCAGCACTCTTTGTATGAGTTATATCAAGGAACCAAATGGCAAGAAGAGGGAGAAAATCTTTACCCAAAGACAGGATAAAGTGAAGAACAAGGCTGGAGCCGTAAGATGCCCAGATGAAGAAAACAAAAGAAGTGTGAAATTCAGGAATTTTTGTCTAAGGCTTCTTAGAAGAGTAAAACGAAATAATTAGGCAGAAGTTTCTAAACAATTTTCACTCCTACATGATATGGAAGGTGAGTCCCAAATCATTTTTTTTGTCCCATTGAGAACCTAAGGAAATGCTGTGAGGACTAGGCAGCCAGCATACCTCTGTGGTGTGTGTATGCAGCTGGCCAGTTTAGTTGATTGGACACATGCATCTTGGTGCTTACATGTGAAGGTCTCAGGAAGGAAAATAAGCTTTGGAGTTTCATAAAGTAAAATCACCTTCCACTTCCATGAAGTCTTACACTGAATTTTTTACTCTTATCTCCTGCACCTGTAGACAGAGTCTTGAAGTCCAAGAGAGACTTAAAGGCTGAGGAAGCCAACAACAATTCAGACTCTCCCAGAGAAGCTCTTGTTGCTTGTTGGGCTGTGTTTTCTTTTCCAGAGATTGATCGTGGAGGACTCCTGTTGGCAACACATAGATAGGAATAACATGCTTTTGGATAAGCAGAACATACTAGAGCTGCTTGCCAGGGCTGTCACAGCTGCAGGCCGCCTTTGTTGTGTCTTTTTTTCCCTGTGAAGCCCAGGAATCATTGATGGCACATGATTTCAGCAGCGTTCAGGCAGGAGGGCTCCCCAGCAGCCTGCTGTACTCAGAAGCCACAAGCCCACCTGTTAGTATAATCCATATTAAAATGCCAGCCTTTATGTTTTTATATGTTAATTAAGTAGGAGGATGTTTAAGAGGGACAGAGATCTGCTTGAGAGAGTCCGACAGAGGGCTACGAGCACGATTAGGGGACTGGAGCACCGCCTGATGAGGAGAGGCTGAGGGACCTGGGGCTGCTTAGTCTGGAGAAGAAAAGACTGAGAGGGGAATTAATAAATGTTTGTAGATATCTGAGGGCTGGGGGTCAGGAGTAGGGGGACAGGCTCTGCTCACTTGCTCCCTGTGATAGGACAAGGAGCAATGGATGTAAGTTGCAGCACAGGAGGTTCCACCTCAACACAAAGAGGAACTTCTTTACTGTAAGGGTCATAGAGCCAATGCTCCCCAGAGAGGTTGTAGAGTCTCCTTCTCTGGAGACTCTCAAGGCCTGTCTGGATGCATTCCTCTGCAGCCTAAGATAGATTGTATGGTCTTGCTCTGGCACAGAGGGGTTGGACTCAATGATCTCTTTGGGTCCCTTTAGACCCCTAAAATTGTGTGATCCTGTGATGTGGGCCTTAGAAGTGAAAGCACTGCTATGTATGTTAACAATGTGGATGGCAGCATGAAATGGAAAACGTAATGTCTGGTCTTTCACCATGGTGTTCTAAGCTAAGGCTGTTACTTATTTCTGTTTTCATTATACACAAGTAAATGTATCAACTTTGGTCGCTGTTGCCTTCCTTTGATACTGATGGTGGTGTTCTTGGGCTGCCTGGCCTTGGTACCTTAAGCTTAGTGTAGCCCACTTGGTAAATCATGATGTTGCTGGTGTGTCATCCTGGATTAAGAGTGAACATCAGCTGAAGCCAGATAGGACAGCAAATTTGGGAGCAACCTCCCTGGCTGGAGCCAGTCACACTGCGTACTCGTGACAGCTGCTGGCAATGTGTAGTAAGAGCTGGCAAAGTAAAATAGGAAAGCTTGGTAAATGCATCTAAGAGTGTAATCAGCTAGGAATTTGTATGGCTCATGCTCAGCCTCTTAATGTCTTCTGTTTTCTCTTGTTAGTAGGTGGCTTCCCGAGTTGGAACCTTTAAGGATTGTAGATGAGGCTTGAACAAGGCTGGCTGGCAACAGTGCAAACATAAATTTTACAACAACCAGTCAAATGAAATAAAACAGAATGATGTGTGTAATGATGGCAACATTAGCTTGCCTTTCTGCTAATATGAATGCTGGTAAGATAAATATTGAATATCTGTAAACAAACCATTGTTATACAAGCATGGAACCTCCCTTCAAACTCTAATTCTTCTTGAGAAAGAGGTGATGATTTTCTTTAATCTTTTCAACAGGCACTCTGCACTGAATCATTTCCTTTAATTGCTGTTCAAAAGCATATGGGGGGTGTGTGTTTAATGCCTACTTTTTCTATTTATCTTTTTTACTTTCCATTAATTGCAGTGCTTCCATTCAAGCTTGAAAATGAAATTGCTTCCTCAACATATTTCTTCTGTGCTGTGTGTAAACATGGCCTTTTTTTAATTAGCCCTATTTCCACTGAATCTTAAAGTGCACAGAGAGGCTTTCTCCAGTTGTCTTAGTTACTAAAGCTTAGTTACCAGAGCTGCCCCACAGAGCGAACTTCATCCCTGTCTCTTACTGTGGGGAATTTATCTAGTGTTTGGGAGACTGAAGAGCAGCACCGAGAGTCAGTGGCGTGGCCACTTCTGTCTTTCCAATGACTGTTCTGAATGGCTCAGCAAGGCTTTGAAAGAGTCTGCACCTGTGTGTGCCACACCTAGGGAATGGTACAATTCTCCTCTCTTGATTGAGCAATCCACCTGCTTAATTTATATGATTTGATCGTTGATTTGGTTAGTAAGTATGTTAGTGGTATATCAGAATCTGATTAGAGCTGGTGAATGAATAGGAATAAAGAAGCTTTAAAGTTGATGCAATCCCAAGCACAAATCCAGGCTGGGTGTCGAATGGCTGAGAGCAGCCCTGAGGAAAAGGACCTGGGGGTCTGGCTTGATGAAAAGCTCAACATGAGCCTGCTGTGTGCGCATGCAGCCCAGACAGCAACTGTGTGCTGGGCTGCAGCAAGAGCAGCATGGCCAGCAGGGGAAGGGAGGAGATTCTCCCCCTTTACTCTGCTCTCCTCAGACCCCATCTGGAGTACTGTGTGCAGTTCTGGAGCCCCCAACACAAGAAGGACATGGAACTGTTGGAGTGAGTCCAGAGGAGGGCCACAAAGATGATCAGAGGGCTGCAGCAGCTCTCCTATGAGGACAGGCTGAGAGAGTTGGGGCTCTTCAGCCTGGAGAAGAGAAGGCTTCAAGGAGATCTTGCAATGGCCTTCCAGTATCTGAAGGGTCCTACGGGAGGGATTATTGACAAGGTCTTGTCATGACAGGACAAGGGGCAGTGGGTTTAAACTGGTAGAGGAGAGATTTAGACTGGATGTTAGGAAGAAGTTCTTTCCAGTGAGGGTGGTGAGACACTGGAACAGGTTGCCCAGGGAAGTTGTGGCTGCTCCCTCCCTGGAGGTGTTCAAGGCCAGGTTGGATGAGGCCTTGAGTGACCTGTGCTAGTGGGAGGTGTCCCTGCCTATGGCAGGGGGTTGGAACTAGATGATCTTTGAGGTCCCTTCTAATCTGAACCACTCTATGATGCTATGATTTAAAAACTAATCATGTTTCATAGCAGTAAGATATGCAGAGTCCTGTACAATTTGGTCTGTTTAGGACATCATGGTAGTTGTTTCAAGAAAAGAAAATGTGAAAGGAGAAAGAAGCAAGAGAGCCACAAGTATCATACATAGAAATCTAAGACATCGATTGAAATACCAACAATCCTTCTGGAAATCTTACACTGCATCTCAAACAGGAGGAGCATTCTTCCTTAGAAGTTCTTAGGTATTTCACTGCTTTGACAAAGGATGTTTTACAGGGCAGGTGGAGATACATCAGTAGGGATGAACATATGGAAGAGGCAATCTTTGCCTCTTGAGGCTCTTCTGAAGGCACTCACAGCAGCCTAGCCACAAATCACAAGGGCTTTGGTTCCTGTGTTCCTACAGGAGCTCTGGCAAAACTTTGGGGATGGCATGAGGGAATCCTGCATGTACCCCATAGCTTCTGAATCCACACCAGAACAGGAGATGGGTTAAAGTCATAAGAGGACCATGGTTAGAAAGCTTTCCTAATGGCCTGACCGTCCTGATGGAGAATAGAGATGCAGGTTAGTTTGTGCCTCGAGAGGGTGTTACTATACCAGCACTATAGTTCCACATGTGTTATTAGCTAGCTGGTAGTGTCATTTGGTATTACAATTACCTAGTATTTTCTACTGTCTTTCTTTCCCCCTCCCACTATTGAAATTTACCAGACTAGCTCTAGATGGCTTGTAAGTAAGATAAAGCTGTATTTACAGCAAAGCAAAATTTACAAGCATATATACCAATTATATTTACAAGTATTTACAACTATACACAAATTAGAAGTAATACAAAAATCCAAACTGCTTCCTGTACAAAGGAAACTGCCCAGAAGAGGCTTGAAGCTATCCTCTCTATCTCCCTCTACTTTCCCAGACAGACAAACAAAACAAACAGCAAAGCTACCTTGTTTTCTCTTAGCCAAGATTAGAGGAGAGATATTAGAGTGAAGTGTAGAGGAAGTGAATAGATCCACCATCACAAACCAGAGTGGGACAAATTGTTTACTTTTTGGCATTTTATCCCTCTCAGCACACCAATGAATGATACAGACTTCATCATTATTTTATTTTTACAACCAGTGATCTACTTTCTTTCATTAAAATATTTCAATTAGCCTCAAACCAGGTTGCTTCCTTGCTGCCTTCCTTCCTTCCTTCCTTCTCTCCCTCCCTCCCTCTTTCTCTCTCTTTCCCTTTCTCTTTCTTTCTGATTTTAAGGACTGTGCATTCTGCAGTTGCTGATTTAAAAGACTCTGCATTGTAAAAATACACACTTACACATTTCAAGAAACTTGGAGCAGTTAGGAACTGGTTGCACATACTGTTTGTCTACTGTGTGGGCTATGGAAGAACAGAGAAATTTGAGTTTCATCTGCCTTCTTCCTCTTTCAGCTGTTAGCAAAACAGGACTTGAGAGAACAACCTTGGTTATTAGATCCATTTCCCAGTAGTGCAGGAGAGTGTGCAGAGCATCTGCAAACCATGGTCCACAGGAATGCCTTCCTTGTGGGATTTGGGGCAGATTATTTCCTTCCTCTCTCTGAAAAAGCATTTGAGCGTTAAAGATGACTTCTGGCTTTGACTTTGGCTTCTTTAGTAGAAGCAGCACATGGAAAACAGCTGCATGAAAATGAAAAACAGAGTAGTATGGAAAACTGTTGGGTAGATGCAGAGTCAGAGTGTTGGACCTTGACTGGGACAAAACAGGGTTGGTTTTGAGTGGAACAAATCATACCTTTCTTCTCCTTAGCCTTATTTTCTTACCTTTTTCATTTCCTTGGCTGTGTTGCTAAATGTATTTGAGAGGAGGGGTGGTAGCCAAGGTGTGGGTGAGAGCAAATACATCTGGCTATAGAGAACATCATTGGTTTTGAAGGACTGACTTGAATATATTAACACAAGAGCATTTGATTTGTAATGATGGCCCATGTGAGCTGTACAGGAGCATAGTGGGGATCCACCATATGTAGACTGCTTGCAGGAAGCAGATCTGTATCCACTGGAGAAGTTCATTGCAGCACAGTGCCTGGAGGAGCTAGAGAGAAAAACAGCTTGTGCAAAAGGAGAGGTCTCAATTATGAAAGAAATGTGTCCTTTCTAAAAACAAGCAAACAAAAAAACCCCAAAACCCAGTCCCACAGTAGGAATGGCAGCTCTCAGCTTGTTCTCAGTATGATTAGAAGAATGTAAATAAACCAGTGGTTTTCCATAAATTGGCATCAGTACCTTAGGGGTATGGTTGCAATAACGAAATCCTTTTTACAGTTTAAACAAAGCCCTTATCAGATCATTGCACTGGCTTCCAGGATGATTTTTTTGTGGACTGAACTGAAATAACCACTGCAGGTAGTGACCTTCTTGGCAGAGGTGGCCTAGCACTGCAGAGGGAGAGGCCATGAGCCCCCATGGCCTCCTGCTTCCTTTTCACAGGTTCCAGCCAATTAGGGATTTTAGTGGGGCCCTCCTGCCTTCCACTTGAGCTGCTGCCCAGCAGCTCTCCTCCCATGGGTGAAGGGATGAAAGCTGCCCAGCTGTCATCTTTCACATGCAGCGGTCGCATTGCCAGCTTCACCTCCTTCCCTCCCACCTTGCTCTCCTGAAAGGAGGAGGCTGCTCCTAACCTCATTACTTTCATTCCACCCTAAATGAATTCATGGTCATCCTGTGCCCACTTTATTCCCAGCTTAGCTGTCGTTTGGCTTATGCAGCTTTCTCTTGTCCTTGGTGTGTAATGCCCTTGCAGGCAGATTTGTATACCCTTACCCCACTTTATCCCACTTCATGTGAGGCTTTTAAAGCCATGTGCCTCACCTCCTGCTAGAGACACTCTCCATTGCCTTGTCATCCTGGGAGTCTTTCCTTCTACCTTCTGAGGGTCACCTCACCTTTCTCGAATGGGGATAACTGGAGTTATGCCCATTGCAGACTGAATCCCAGAATGGTGAGGGTTGGAAGTGACCTCAGGAGATCATCGCCCCAAGGGCGCTATGAAGGTCAGTGGAGAGCCCCAGGGAGGTGGGATTCCTACCATCACCAAGGGAGCAGAAGAGGTTGATCACACTTAGACCAACCGATGCCTTTCCCTTTCTGTACTCTGCCCTGGTGAGGCCCCATCTTGAGTACTGCATTCAGTTTTGGGCTCCCCAGTTTAAGAGGGACAGGGATCTGCTCCAGAGAGTCCAACAGAGGGCTACGAGGATTATTAGGGGACTGGAGCACTGCCTGATGAGGAGAGGCTGAGGGATCTGGGGCTTTTTAGTCTGGAGAAGAGAAGACTGAGAGGGGATTTAATAAATGTTTATAAATATCTGAGGGCTGGGTGTCCAGGGACGACAACAGGCTCTGCTCACTTGCTCCCTGGGATAGGACAAGGAGCGATGGAAATAAGCTGCAGCACAGGAGGTTCCACCTCAACACAAGGGGGAACTTCTTTACTGTAAGGGTCACAGAGCACTGGCACAGGCTCCACAGAGAGATTGTGGAATTTCCTTCTCTGGAGACTTTCGAGGCCCAGATGGATGCATCCCTGTGTGACCTGAGCTAGATTGTATGGTCCTGCTCTGGCAGGGGGGTTGGACTCGATGATCTCTTTGTGTCCCTTCCAACCCCTAACATCCTGTGATCCTCTAGGGGAAAAGCAAGCCTGACTCTGAGAGGTAGAGGGGCTCCTGCAAAGCCCAGGACCTCCTGGGAAAGATTCCACAATAGCATTGCAGATGAGACCCACCAGTGCCTTGTGCGGTGCCAGCCTGTGCAGTCTCTTCTGGAAATACGCTGCCTTTGGAAATGCACCACTGGGTTGCACATATGTTTTTCTGTGTGTGTGTCACATGAGTGGTTCCTCATAAACACCATGGGTCATCTGGCACTCAGGAATGCTATTCCTCATTATTAATTGCAAATTTAGGAGCTTGAGACTTCTGGTGTTGGTCCCAACAGCACAGCCTTGAATTTGGTACTATTTAAGTTCATTACATATCCATTACCACACATTTCAGTGCCTTGCTCTGTTATTTCTGAAAGGTATTAGGAGTGTAGATGCCTGAATGCAAAGTGATTCTGAAAGTTTCACATCACTGCTGTTGTGTGCAGTGGCTAGCAAGCTTCTAAATAACTTTTTAAAATTCCTTTCAAGTTTTCTTACTGCTATATGTTAACTTTGTAAGACATAGCAGATAAACAAACCTGATAGGTCTGCTTTTCCTCCAGTTCCCACAGCCAGGAAAGTGAGAAATTGCTTTAAGTCTCACGCTGCTGTGGGTGTTATTACTGCCTCTCATTATATTCAGAAGGAAGCTGTATAAGATCAGCCAAGTCATAGCTGCAGAAATACAATAGGCATATGGACAGTGGCAGACTAGTGCCTGGTTAAGGATGGAATTGAACTGATACTGCTGTGCGTCTACCCAAGAGTTTTTGTGTGCCAAACAGACCTGGTTGCTACCTTTGCCCTCTGGGCCTGTTGCTAGTGATGGTGCAATGGAGAATCCTTTTTTCCCATGCTGACTATGCACATGTGCTAGATGGATGCAGTAGCTCCCTGGAGGATCCTTCTCTTCTAAGCCACATTGCAGTAACTCCCCTTCAGAGTTGTTTTGCAGAGTCTTTGTATCTGTTCTGACAACTTTTAAGGTGTCTGCTGGCATCCAACACATGCACTAGGGCAAAAGAGTAGCTTTTCTTTCTGTACATTTGACTCAGGATGCACACATATTTTCTTCCTTTCTAGATGCAGATGCACTGCACCACAAGATCACTGTAAGTTCACTGCTGCACATATTTTCTTCCTCTCTAGATGCAGATGCACTGCACCACAAGATCACTGTAAGCTCACTGCCTGTTCAGTTCTTTTATTGCTGTTGAGAGCTGAAGAAGCTTTGGTGATGCACTTGGGTTTAAGATGGCATAGTATGATGCTGTAGTTCACTGCTGCAAGTCTGAAGACTGTGACATGTGCAGGGAAGAATTCCTGTGCTGACTGATCCACTGAAACTCCTCCAACAGAGATTCCCTCAAAGTCTTCCTTACTCTGATCAGTTCTGAGGTATAGAGGGATCTTTCCACTGAAGTCTAGGTCGTACTTGTGCCAACATGGGTGTTGAACATAGTAATAGTCTGATGGCCATAGAATTATAGAATCACAGAACCATAGGTTGTTAGGGGTTGGAAAGGATCTCCAGAGATCATTTGGTCCAAGCCCTCTAGGGCAGGCTGCACAGGAACACGTCCAGGTTAACTTTGCAAGTCTCCAGAGAAGGAAACTCCACAACCTCTTTGGGTTCCAGTTCTCTGTTCCAGTGCTCTGTCACCCTCACAGTACTTTCTCCTCATGTTGAGGTGGAACTTCCTGTGTTCTAGCTTATATCCGTTATTCCTTGTCCTATTACCAGGTGCCACTGAAAAGAGCCTGTCTGTCCCCTTCTTTTTTATTCCCACTCGTCAGATATTTACTATGAGGGTGGTGGAACACTGGAACAGGTTGCCCAGAGAGGTGATTGAGGTCCCTTTCCTGGAGATATTCAAGGTGAGACTCGATGAGGCTCTGATAGCAAGAGATCTCTAGCCAAATGCCAGACAGTCTAGGCCCTTTTCAGAGTAAATACACAATAGAAGAAGGATATTCAGAAGTAAAAATGAGGAAAGAGCAGCTTAGCTGCAGATGAAATTTCCACAATACAGATGCAGCATTTACAGAGTAGCCTGGAGATGCGTTGGCCTAATGCAGGCTGCAAAGATGCTTCCTCACTGCTGGCCTTCCTCTCATCATGTACCTCTTAGAAGAGGGGATAGAGATAAGGAATGTGAAACACCCATTGGCTCAGTGTCAAGCTCAAGCATCATTCTTAGTCCTGTCATTGTGCTTTAGCCTTTGCCCAGCTTCTGGCCATTGGAAACTGAGCTCTGTAAGCCAGGTTTATGACAAGGGAGGCTACAGCTGTTTGCTGTTTCTAACCATCTGTAACCACAGTGCAGCAGAGGAGGTGTCGATAAGGGAAGGTGAGGCCTGATCATGTTTCAATCATAGCTTGGACAGGCAGATAGATTGGACCTGGGCTAAACACTTGCTTGAGGTGTATGATTCTGTCTCAGACAGGCTGCAACTCTGCAGGGCTGCTGAGCAGGTTAAAGCAGAAGCTGTCCAGCTGCTCATTGGAAACATCCTGTGCCCCCCACAAGCTCAGTTCAAAGCAAGCTTCCCCCCAGTCAGTCTGCTTTTTGTTCTGGTGACCATGGACCACCAAGCAGCTTCTTCACAACTGACATGCCTAGGAGCTGTGGCACACACAAGGAATCAGTATTCAGCAAGCGCAAATGGCTGCAGGGCTCAAAGCACTGCTCCATCACAGAGTAACAGAATCACAGAACATTAGAGACTGGAAGGGACCTCTAGAGATCATAGAGTCCAACCTCCCTGCCAAAGCAGGATCCCATAGGGTATTTCACACAGGAATGCATCCAGGCAGGTTCTGAAACTCTACAGAGAGGAGGCTCCACAACCTCTCTGGGCAGCCTGTTCCAGTGCTCTGTCACCCTCACTGTAATGAAGTTTCTCCTCATGTTGAGGTGAAACCTTCTATGTTCCAGTTTGTATCCATCGCTCCTTGTCTCATCGCTGCTGGCCAGAAAAAAGAGATTGGCCCCATCCACTTGACACTCACCCCTCAGATATTTATAGACATGGATCAGACCTCCTCTCAGTTTCCTCTTCTCCAGACTAAACAGCCCCATGTCTCTCAGTCTCTCTCCATAGGGGAGATGCTCAAGTCCTTCAATCATCCTCATGGCTCAGCTGAGAGTGGGTTCTAAAGGCACCTCCTTTCTCTAATTATGCACTTTAGCTCGTAGACTGGGATGCTGCTTTCAATGTCTCCAAACTTAAGTTCTTTTTCCTTAGATGTTCAGTCATGCATATTTAAAGCTACATTTCGAGAAATTAGGTCTGAAAATTCCCAGCAGAAAAGTATTTTTGCATTTTATTTTAATCCAGAGATGACCATGTTTCTGTCTGCAGCAGACTTAAAAGATACCACATCAATTAATAGAGGCACTGGTGACTGCAATAATAGAGGCACTGCAAACCAGAGTATTTTCTCTCATTTAATGAAGTGTCTTATATAAAGGCAAGCATAAGCCCCATGATGAAGGACTTCATTTTGTTAAGATTTCCAAGTATTTTTCTGTTAGTGCAAGGTGTAATAAAGCTGAGTTTTCACCACATGAATGTGAGTGTTTATTATAACTATTCATTATCTGTGTGGTCTTAGGATGGAGATCAGGTACCAAATCTCATTATTCTTCCTACAAGTGGCATGTAATTAATTATTTCCTTTTAAGAATAGGTATTTGCTACTGTATTAGCAAGATATTATTAGTTTTAAGCCATATTACAGGAGTGTTTTCAAGCTCTTGTGTGGGCTTCTTGGGTTGTATCCAAATCTTCATCCTGCAGCAAACAAAATGACATCTTATGAGGAAAGGCTGAGGGAGATGGGTCTCTTCAGCTTGGAGAGAAGGAAACATTAAGAGGTGACCTCATTAATGTTTATATAGACGTGTCAGGAGGACAGAGCCAGGCTCCTCTCAGTGATGTCCAATGACAGGACAAGTGGCAATGGGTGCAAGCTGGAGCAGAGGAGGCTCCTTGAAAACATAAGGAAAATCTTTTTCACTGTGAGGGTGACAGAGCACTGGAACAGGCTTCCCAGGGAGATTATGGAGTCTTCTCTAGAGACATTCAAAAACAAGTTCCTGGGTGCCCTACTCTAGGTGATCCTGCTCTGGCAGTGGGATGGGACTAGATGATCTTTCAGGGTCCGTTCCAACCCCTAACATTCTGTAATTCTGTGACTGATGTTTTCTTCTCTGTTATTTATTAAATGAACATTGGACTCTTTTGATTGCAACAAGAAGACTGCAATCACATGTCTGTGATTTTTAACCTGTTTTCCCTACAGAAAAAAAAAAAAAAAAAAAAAAGCCCTGGTTGTGTTTCTGCTGTAACCTGCATGGGAAGTGTTATTAAACCTTGGTGTATGGTTAGTGGGTGGATGGATGGATGGATGGAGGGATGGATGGGTGGAGGGATGGGGATGCAGAGAAATAGCTGGGTTGTATATACAACTTGTATTTCCTGACAGAGATCTACTGCCTTGTAGATGTAGAGGCACTGTTAAAGTGGTAAGTACAGACTCTGGTCTGCAGAGGCAGTGGTGAGTAGCTAGATCAACTTGATACTCGTATCTCTGAGGGTCAGTATTTTACTTGCTTTTCATATTTGGTTTTTTTTTTAACCAGCACTATAATTTGACCTCTGGTGGCAGCTCACTCAGGACAATTGTTCATGTACTTGTAGCAGTGTCCCAGTAAGGAAGGCCACTGAATATTAAAAGTATTTTTGAAGGGGTAATAGGGCAGTATTTCACTTACAGATAGCAGCTATGCAAGAACAGGTTGTTACACTTGACCTTGGTGTGTCTAATCAAAATCTCCTCCACTGCAGCTAGTAGCTGTCCCCTGACTCAGCTGCACCAGTGTAGTGGTTTAGCTCAAGGGCTAACCTGCCTGCTCCCCCAACACAAAAGTCAGGGGAAAAGTAACACACAAAACTCAGGGCTGAGATAAAGAGATAAGAGTTTAACGTAACATAAGATATAATAAACACAATGCATAATTACCTTAGCTAATCATCTAATTAATCTAATTAACTAGCACAGCAATGTGCCTTCGTGGCCAATCCTGGGGTGCATTAAGAGGAGTGTGGCCAGCGGATCGAGGGAGGTTCTCCTGCCCCTCTACTCTGCCCTGGTGAGACCTCACCTGGAATATTGCATTCAGTTTTGGGCTCTCCAGTTCAGGAGGGACAGGAATCTACTTGAGAGAGTCCAATGGAAAGCTACTAAGATGATTGAGGAGCTGGAAAACTGCCCTATGAGAAGAGGCTGAGGGAACCTGGGGAGTTTTGGTCTGGTGAGGAGAAGGCTTAGAGGGGGTCTAATCAATGTTTATAAGTATCTTAGGGCTTGGGGTCAAGAGAGGGGGAATAAACTCTTCTCATTTGCACCCTGTGATAGGACAAGGGGCAATGGGTATAAACTGCAGCACAGGAAATTCCATCTCAGCACAAGAAAGGACTTCTTTACTGTAAGGGTCACAGAGCACTGGAACAGGCTTCCCAGAGAGGTTGTGGAGTCTCCTTCTCTGGAGACTTTCAAGACTTGTCTGGATGCATTCCTCTGTGACCTGAGCTATATTCTATGGTCCTGCTTTGGCACAGAGGGATTGGACTCAATGATCTCTTGAGGTCACTTCCAACCCCTGACATCCTGTGATCCTGTGATCCTGTAATAAGACAATGTACAATTACCTTATCTTAGCCTATGTGCAGAAGTAGTGCAGTGAAATACAGAGGGAAAAAACAGCATAAACCAGAAAAGCAAAATGAGTGAGGTACCCAAACCCACACATCTCGCCACCATACCAGTGGGGAAGAGCCAGCGCCAAAGAACCCAGAACCCAGAATCAGAGAGTCACAAAGTCACAGAATTAACCAGGTTGGAAAAGACCTCTAGGATCATCAAGTCCAACCTATCACCTAACCCTTCTAATTAACTAAACCATGGCACTAAGTGCCTCATCCAGCCTCCTTTCAAACACCTCCAGGGGTGGTGACTCCACCACCTCTGCAGGCAGCCATTCCAATGCCAATCACTCTTTCCATGAAGAATTTCTTCCTAATGTCCAGCCTAAACCTGCCCTGGTGTAGTTTGAGACTGTGTCAGTTTGAGAAGCAGCAACCAGAACAGGAAACCTCTGATGTTGCAATCTGAACTTCAAGCCTTGTAATACTTTGCCTCAGTTAGCACTTTTGTTTTTGAAGCTGGCATGACTGCAGCATGGTATGAATAACAGCAGCAGGTTCAACTCAGTCCATGACAGATACTCAGCTCTGACATGTTGGCAACATGAGACCAGAGGCAGCATCCCTGTTGCCATCGCTTGCATGTGCTGATATCTCTAATGACTGTTTCTGCAGGGAGGATGTGAGCCAGTAGATTTAATATGTAGGACTCACAGTTTTAGATAGAAACAGCAAGAGCTGTGGTGGATAACCGATTTTGTGACAGCAGCAAGTACTAGATGGATGCTGAGCAGCAGAGATCATAACTCAAATAGATTGCTGGGGCAAAGGGACAAAGTAAGACCCATTGTGCTGGACATCCTGCAAATGCAATGGGAAGAGACAAGCCTGAGCCCAGAGAGTTGCAGCCTACTCAGATGAGATAGACAAAGTACTACAGAGAGGAATGTAATCTAACAAATTCCTCTTAGGAATTCTTTTCTTTAAATCCTTTTGGGTGGATTTTCCTAGGAAGGGTCTATTTGGCCATGAAACTCTAGCAGGAAAGGAGAGAAAGAGGAGGAAAACTCCTGGTTTGAGAGACCATGAAGACAACAAAAATGTTGTGTCAGTTACTGGGAGAAGTATTAAGAAGTGATGAAGTCAGAGACTGGAAGATGCTAGAGCAGTTACCTACCAGAATGGCTATTGAAGGTGTTTTCTCCTAAGGCAATGACCTCTACAGACTGCCTCTCAGTTTGCAAATGGTTACTAACTGGCTTGCAACTTCTTCTTGAGTAAAGCCTTCACTGAGTAGACTGGAATTATAGCAGATTTTTAGAACAGACAAGGACGTTTTACCAGAAACATTGATTTCTGTCTATGATCAGAATTTTTCTTTCTTTTTCTTTCTTTCCTTCTTTCTTCCCTCCTTCCCTCCCTCCCTTCTTCCCCTCCTTTCCTTCCTTTCTTTCCTTCATTTCTTTCCTTTTCTCTATTCCCTCCCTCCCTTCCTCCCTCCTTCCTTCTCTTTTCTATCCTTCCTTTCCCCCATTCCCTACCTCCCTTCCTCCCTTCTTCCCTTCCTTTCTTCCCTTCCTTTTCTCCCTTCCTCTTCCTCTTTCTTTATTTACTTTTGTAAGGCATCTTCATATTGAGTGTCAATGCTTGGCAGCACCGTTGGTAACTACACCTTTGGTGGTGGTCTTGTGTTTGCCTTTTTTCTGTCAGTGGGCATCATTTTATTATCTTTTTCTTTTCCAAAGAGGAGGTGAGTACATGAAGGAGTTACCTTCTTCCAAAGATACAGCTCATGACATCTTCTTCATTTCTTACTAGCTCCAGCAAAGGTCTGTCCTGTGTAAAAAGGTAATTCTAGGTTTTGTAGATGTAGTCAAGATCACCAGATGTGAGGACAGCTGTGTTGCTGTCTTACAACCATTTCCATGTTGCATCCTTATTGCTTTGCTCATGCATTGAAGCTCCAAGGAAGATTTATAATTGTTTTAGTCCCCTGCCTGCCTGTTGGGAGCCCAGAAGCTGAGGCAGGAGAAGATTCAAAGCCAGCCACTCCTGTTGCCTGGCAGGCTGTAAGGCAGGAACATTTTGAATGTGATCCCTTGCCTATTTTGGGAAAGTTATAAAATTTTCAGAGGTAGGCCAGTTATTTTAAAGCCTCTCTGGACATGCTTTTAAAGCAAGATTTGTTCTGGATGCTGTCAAGGTCAACCATTTTCTTTGTGACAAAAGTTCCCTGCCTTTGGGGAAATGTCTGGTAGATCTAATTAGCTGTGTGCCTTGGTGTGCCTTGGTCCTGTCTCGTTTCCTCACAGCCTGCTAAACCTATTGCCAGACCTTTCAGCTTCAGCTGAGATGGGTTGCATTAGTTCTTGTCTGCTTTCCTCTGGCTTCATCCATTTTATGTGCAGACTTTCTCTAGCCTACTTGAGGGGAAGATTGAAGTTGTTCAGAGACAGCATAACTCTACCAAAATGCAAGGGGACTGGGGTCTAGAAAAGAAAATATTGGACCTGAAGAGCTGAAAAAAGCAGCCACATGGGTATTTTCCTTACATCTGATTCTTTGCTGCTACTTTGGATCTCTTTTTCAAGGTGCACACATTTTATATTCATTTAGCAAGGTTGCAAATATGAAATGAAATAGAAAAATGATAACCTACGATGAAATCCTGATACTGAAGGTGCCCTCCTGCATCTCAGTTCTTTGGACAAAGAACTGATTCAGGGAATTGCTGAGCTCTTCCTGCTGCTTTTGGACACAGAAGGGATTGCTTTGTACTACAGATTGATCAGAGTTGCTTTCTAAGTTTTGGGTTGCTAGAGCTTAGGAGTCAAAATAGCTGACATCTGTAAGGAATAGGAGGACATTATTTATGTAGACAAAAAAAAAAACCCAAAACAAACAAAAAACCCTTGCATTTACTGCTGCACATTGATCTTCACCTCTGAAAATTATAAACTTTAAATGTCTCATATGGAAGATGGAAGCCCTGTGTATAAATTAGTTCCTCTACACCTGAGGGTCTTGAATCTCTATTGATGTGAAATCATAGAATCACAGAAGTGTTGAGATGTAATAGCTGTCATATCTCCTATCTCAGTTTAAGGCAACAGTTCATTTTATACCATGCTGCCAATACTCTGTGAGATTTGAGGTACAGACAACAGGCTGGGGAGGGAGCAGGGTTCCAGCCTTCCAAAGAGCAGCTGCTGACGGTTCCTCCTCCTTATACTTGGGAAGGATCTCTCCTCTAGTCACCTTTTAGAGGCAGGCAGGGTTTTTTTGCTTTGATAATGCATCTTTTTCTGTATCACTCCAGATGTCTCATCTAGGGCATTGCAGGCTCCACAGCTGCCAGGTTTTTTTCCCTGTGTCTGCTGAGGAGCTGGGATGGGGTTGTGCTTCCCTTTTAGCACAGGCTGTCATTGTCGTATCATTACCAGGACAAATCTTAGTTCTAAAAGGCCACCCAGAGGCCAGGTTCTGCTGTCGAAGTCCACCACTGGAGTAGGACTACTGCTTTCATGTTCTACATGTGTCCATTGTTGCAGTTGTTTATAAATAAAGCTGCCCTGAGTGGTGAATCTGGCCTCAGAGGGTCTTTAAAAGTCAGAAGGCTTCTGGTCACTCTCCTCTGACAGCCAGGATATCTGAAATGTTCTGTACAACTCCAGAAGATTATCAGAAGATTATCATACCCATATATCTATCTGCTTATCTTGATGATTTCCTAATCACTTCCCATTTTGCCACTTAATTATGTGATCATGGTCTGAATGGACACATTAAATTGTGATAGGAGTGAGGAAGACTGCTAAGAGATATTGCAGGGAGTGCTGTAGGGTTCCTATTAGACCTTTACGATGTAAATGGACCCATCTCACCTATTGGGACTGACCCACAGGTCACACTGGATGCAGAATCAATTTGGTATGGTGGCTGCAGGTCAAAAGTGGAATTGCTTCTTTCAGGTACAACCGTATAGAAATAATTTCCACAGCCTGTTGAATAAAGAGATAGAATAAGAGCAGATGTGTGTGGTGATGGTGAGTGGAAGGACTAATGGGTGTTCCTGCCACCTTGTTTTCAGGCCAGTGCTGTCTTGGTCTTCCACCTGCCTTTGTCTCTTACTGCTTTTAAAGAAAACAAACCGAAACCCCAAACCAAACCAGAAGCCAATACATTGATTGTGTGATGGAGCAGAGAGGTAGGGGTAAAAGGCATGTCTTGAAACTAAGGAAACAAGGTTTGCCTTCAAGTAGAAGTGGGTGTTAGTCATGCCACTGCTATGAAAAGGCCACGAAAAGGTTTGCAGGAAAGTCTTCTACTTGCTCCTTTCCATAAGCAAAATTCCAGTCAGCTCCTGCTGCGCCCCAAGATGCATCTGCAGGATGTCTTTGTGCAAACGTTTTGCACGGTGCAAGCTGGCTAGGGGTTTAGACCTCCCTGTGAACTAAGTGACTTATTTAAATCCATATAAATCAGAGGTCTGTTAAGAGGAAGAAGGGAAATAAACCACAGAGAGTCTGCTCCTTTTTCCAAAGTCTGCGTGTGCCTTAAATGTGGATAGGGGGAAACTAAACTCTTAAAATACATAGTAAAGGGTTAGTAATTGTGTCAAACAGCTGACAAAAATGCTTCTCTTTCAAATGTGAAGCTGCTTGTTCATTTTGGCAGTGAAGGCTTCTTTTACATCTCCCTGGGGACAGTGGTAAAACTTTCAGCAGCTCAGGCACAGAAACCAGCCCTTTATTAAACTGGAGGCAAGAAACTAAAAGTTAATCTGTGATTTCCAAGGCCCTCACAGGTCTCTTTTGGTCTTTGCTGATTAGCCTGCACCCTCTGAAAAAACTTTTGCTAAGGAGAAGAGGGAGAGAGGTGAGGATAGTTTTGTATGTGGATGGGACCAGACTCAGCAGAGGTGTTTGATGTCTGTGGTGATTTGTTATGGTGCTCAGCTGTTAGCTGGTGCAAGGGCAAAGAATCATCACTTTTCATGCAACTGCTCTGAAAGAAGGGCATGAGTTAGATTCTTCCTACTACAGCCTTGGGCAGGGGAGCAGAAATCTCTGCTAATTCTGTCCTGAAGGTGTGATCAGCCTGCTGTGGCTGATCGAGGAGAGCAGGGGAGGCTTTGAGAGACAGAGGGATGTGATGTGTTTTCCTGGCAGTGCTGCACACTGGTGTCCCCTGAGTGGAGCCAGATGGGGACATATCTTACTTACAGATTCTGGGAGGTGTGAGGGAAGGAAAGGAATGAGCAGATGAGCAGTAAAGTGCCAAAACTGCCAGGTCATATTTTCTTTCTGGTGTAAAAAGGATGTTGTCTCTCTGAGGACATGTTAATTTGCTTCTATCTGCCTGGTGTCCTCTCCTGTTACTCTATTCTCTTTTGGTTCTTTTTCCCTGCATCCCTTCCCCTTGTATCTTTCGAGCATCTATTTTGTGTCTTCCCTCCTCCTGGCATTTTCCTTAGGTGGTTCTGTTTGTTCAGCAGGTCTGCTGAACACAGTTCCCTTTCTGGACAGAGAGAGATGCTGCACCAGAGCACCACTTGCTGCCACTGCTGCAGGCACAGGTCGGGCAGAGGACAAGCTCCTTTGCTTGCCAGCATGAAGCAGCAGAATGGTGGAAAGGCACAGTGGGAAGACAGTGATGGGGCTGCGCCCTGCATAGTCCTTGGTGAGGCAGCCTAGGTGAAAAAACCCAAAAGCTGTTTTTTCTTTTTTCTTTCAGGGAGGTTTTCAGTGTATGAAAAGTAGCTGTAACAGCTTACAGCATAGCTCAGCTGGGATTTTTTTAGGTGCAACATAACTGCAAACAAAGCTGCCCTCAAAGAACAACTGCAGGTGTAATAGTTTTGAATTTCAAGATTTCCTAGCGGTGTAAAGATACTCAGGAGAGAAAACTTGTAAAACGAACAGAAGAATGAAGTCAAGACATTTCTTCTGCTCCTACCCCTCAGCCATAACCTGGAGCAGGTAGTTAGAAGTTTTGGGGGGAATTCAGGAAGCATTTGCAGATCTCACCCTTTGTGTCCCACCTTTGGTCTTGGTGTATGTGCGTACAGTCTTGTAGTAGGCGTGACAGCATCAGGTGATGATCAGCAGATGGTGATCTCTTGTGGTCACTGCTTGATATTGGCATGCAGCACACCATGGGCTTCCCCTGTGTCCCTGCTGGTGCTGGGAGCTTGCATCCCCTGGCTGCTCTGCAGCATGGCAGTCTCTGCTTGGGTGCTTTGGTCAAGAGGCTGGGTGCTCCCAGGACCCACCAGTGCCCTCCTGCCTTGTGTGAGGGGGGCAAGCTTCTGCATAAACAGGGGGAGTCACTTGCTCAAGTAATGTACTGCATGGGATGTCTGTGCTCCTGAAACTTTGCCTTTAAGAAGGACAGAACACCAAGCAGCAGATTTTCGTGGTTCAGGTATTGTTTGTGACAAAACTCAGGAGGTGTGACGTGACAGCAGTTACTGCTGGCTTTTGGTAAGTGATAGAGTTGGCCACCTCTCTCAGGGCACTGCAGGAGCAGAGAGCCTGTTCCTGCAGATGGCATGCTGCATCCTCCCTTGGCAATCATCAGCTTTGCAGTGATTAGTCCTAGACATTTGTCCTCCAGTGGCAGTCTTAATGCAACATCTCCAGATGCTACAAATTAATTTTCTCTGTCCATCCCTCCAGAGTTAGTAAAAGTCTTGAGGCTTTCTTCTGCCAACATACCAGCAGCAATGAATCTCTTCGAGGATCACTGTGTACTGAACTTGGATCGCTTCCCTGGTAGGTCCTGACAGCTTTCTCCTCTTGCTTTGCAGATCACAGGCGTTATCCTTCTTGCAGTCGGCGTCTGGGGCAAGCTTACCCTTGGCACATACATCTCTCTCATCGCTGAGAACTCCACCAATGCCCCTTATGTGCTCATCGGGACGGGTACCACAATCATCGTCTTTGGGCTTTTTGGCTGCTTTGCCACTTGTCGTGGCAGCCCATGGATGCTGAAACTGGTAAGCATGCCAGAGTGCCTTAAGCAAGAGGGGAAGAGGTTTTGTTGATGCACTGGGATTCCCCCCAGCCCCTGCCAAGATTTGCCAGATGTTAACATGTTTCTTTGGGCACATAAGCCAGATTTTATTATCTTAATGTTCAGCGTGGGCGTCTTTTGGATGGAGAAGAAAAAATTCTTTGCCAAAACCAGTCATTGGTTGAGTATGAATGAATTTTGCTACCATGTGGTGTACAAGCCCATGTATGGTTGGGAGCAGGGTGAAACACTGTTGATGAATTTCTCTGTGAGTAGTTTTACTGTTGTTCTGTTTTCCTGTGAACCAGATGATAGATATATTTCCAGTCTTAATAATACCCTAATCATCATAAATGTGACATTCATTGGGAGGATATTTTTAAAGGGTCATTTTAATACTCTGATTTGAAATCTCTGGAAAATAAGTTCATAACTTCTGAAAATACAGGGAAGACATGGACCTGATGGAGCCGGTCCAGGGGAGGGCCATGAAAATGATCAGGGGCTTGGAGCACCTCTGCTACAAAGACAGGTTGAGGGAGCTGGGGTTGTTCAGCCTGGAGGAGAGAAGGCTTCAGGGAGACCTAATAGCAGCATTCCAGTACCTAAAGGGGGCCTACAAGAAGGATGGAAAGAGGCCTGTGGTGATAGGACAAGGGGCAGTGGTTTCAAACTAGAGAAGAGCAGATTGAGATTGGGTGCTAGGAACAAGCTCTTTGCCATGAAGGGTGCTGGAACACTGGAACAGGTTTCCCAGGGAGGTAGTTGAGGCCCCATCCCTGGTCATATTCAAGGTGACAAGCTCAACAAAGCTTTGAGCAACCTGATCTAGTTGCAGATGTCCCTGATCACTGCAGAGCGGTTGGACCTTTAGAGATCCCTTCCAACCCAAACCATTCTACGATTCTATAAGAGCACACCAGCCTTTCTTTTTCTTCTAACTTTCAGTAGAATAAAAACAAGACAACCCCAGAAAACAAAGCTCTGTATGGTATGTTTGTCCTCATCTTAAAAGCAGCATGGACTCAAGGTGCACTAAGCAGAAGTACAGCCTCTGTCCTTCAGTTTTACTTCTGCCCCTCTAACTTTGTCTGTTCCGAGTTTTCCAGCCCACCTTAAAATGCAAAGTAACTGTAACTGAAGCAAACCTGCATGGCAAATGGTGTTTCCAGAAATACTCAGGAGCAGAATGATTTGAAGGGTGGAAACAGCCCTTGTGAAACAGTGAGGTGGTGCAAAACAGCTTGACAGGACAATGTATCCCCAAGATGTTTGGGGATGATTTTCAAAGGAGATGGGATAATTCTTGTCCAGTCTGAACCACATTTTTTAAGAAGGACATCAGGGATGTCTGATGACAGGATAATGGGTGGAAGTTTTATGTAAACATAAGGAGGATTTTTTTCACTGTGAGGGTGACAGAAGACTGGAACAGGCTGCCCAGGGAGGTTGTGGAGTCTCCCTCTCTGGAGATACTCAAAACCTGCCTGGATGCATTCCTGTGTGATCTGGTCTAGGTGATCCTGCTCTGGCGGTGGGTTGGACTGGATGATCTTTTGAGGTCCCTTCCAGCCCCTGACATTCTGTGATACTGTGATTAAAGAGAGTTCATTTCCACAGCTGGTGGCACAGTAAGGGCAAGGTAGCAGCTGCAAATCCATCAGCAGGTATATGCTGATTGTCAGCTGTTGTAGGTGCACTGCTGCTGTCTCTTGCTGGTGGTGTTGTGGTTACTGCAGCCCAGATGGGAAAGGGATAAAGGTGAGTGACGATATAAATCCATAGGAAATCAGGCTCTAGTAGTTGCTTCACAAGTCTTGTCACTATTTTAAAGGTGTGCCACTGATGGTGGCACCCACTGTTCTAGGCAAATAGCTTTATTCTCATTGTACATGTAAGAAATACTGCAAACACTGCCTCCCCTGAACAGAACAAGCAGTGATTTGACAGCTACGTTAATTGGAGAGAATGATTTTTCTAGTCCTGCCTTCACTGTTGTCCTTTCTTCTTCTACAACCGTGCATTACAAATTAATTTCTCTTTTTTTCCCCACTAAATTCGGATAGGACTGAACTTAATGCTTCCTTGTTAATTAACTGTTGTCTAGCACGTGGAGAAAAAAGGTGATGTTAACACCAGACAGTTAAGCCTGCCATCTCATTTCACTGGAATCCATTTTTCTCTTTCCCTTCTTTTATTTCTACTTGGATTTACGTTTAATAGTTGACCCTGGCTGGATGTCAGGTGTCCAACAAAGTGATTTTATCACTCCCCTCCTCAAGGGTGGCAAAGGAGAGAAAATACAACAAAAGCCTTTTGTGTTAAGGACAAGGGGGGATCAGTCTCCAGTTCTTGTGGGCAAAACAGACTTGTGGAAAAACTAATGTAATTTATTACCCATCAAATCAGAGTCAGGTAATGAAAAATATAAAACTAAACCTTAAAACACACTCACTCCACCCCTCCCTTCCTCCTGGGCTTAACTTTGCTCCTGAATTCTCTAGCTCCTCGGCTCCAGCGACACAGAGGAGTGGGGAGTGGGTGCTATGGTCAGTTCATCACATGTTATCTCTGCTGCTCCTTCCTCCTCAGGGGGAGGACTCCTCACAGTCTTCCCCTGTTCCAACATGGGGTCCCTCCTGATTTGGTTGGGTATTAATTTGCCAAAGCAGGAATTATAAAAATAGAATTATTTTTATTTTCCCCAAACCCCCATCCCCAAACTATATACAGAACTAGTTAAGGTTTATTTACAGGCTCTAAGTTGGCTGGTAAATCTTCACAAGGATGCTTAGGGGCAAGTGTAGTGATTTAGGAAAGTCAGGAAATGGAAAAGGCTAAGCTGCAAGACAGCTTTACCCCACTTATAAATTAGGCTGAGCAGAGAATCTAAGGGAAACAGCAGACTTTACTCACAGAGGTGAGGTAGGAATTTAGCAATGATCCCTTGCTGAAATTCTCTGTTGGCAGCCTCTGAAACTGTAAGTTATATCCATGTCGCAGATCCACGCGGCAAAAGTCCCAGTGCCACAGCTTCCACGAGGCAAAGATTCGTGGAGCAGCACTGCCTCAGCAGCACAGAGGAGAAGCCAAACTGCTGGCATGCTGCCAAGCTCAGGTAGTGAGCAAGAAGTCAGGCTGTGGTGTGGTCTGACATCAGCCAGGCTTATTTAGCTCTGGATCCAAATGCTTCTCCTACAGCCAAACACAGGCCTTGACTTAGCAACGTGTTTGAGGCATCTGTCTAGAGTGACATGATAATATTGACAGTGACATCAGTGGTTCAGTTCATTCACTGGAGAAACTTGAGGAAACAGACAGCAAATCCCAGTCTAGCAAGGAGATAGATAAACCACCCAAAACACCTGGAGAAGCCTGTTTGCTTTAGCAGAGTGCCATGCAAACATGCAGGGTCTGTTTGTATTCCTTACTGCAAGATCAAAATCTGAGCCAGTTGGGTCCACCTGTGGCACGTGAGTGTGTTTTAATTTCTATGAAGACACCAAGAAATGTGGGCACAGAAAGGCCAGAGAAGTCAGTAATTACACAATACACATAATTCATGAGTTGCATCAACACATACATTATATTCAGGCAATAACCTGTGTATCATCTCCGAATGACCTTTGGTTTCTTAGCATCTCTGGAGGGTATCCAGAGCAGAAAGGTAAATTTTACGTGGTAACTGACCAGTAGCTGTGCTGAGACAAAAACCTGTCACATTCTGATTTCTCTTCCTTCCTTCCTTTTCAGTATGCCATGTTCTTGTCCCTGGTGTTCCTGGCTGAGCTAGTGGCTGGCATTTCAGGGTTTGTGTTTCGCCATGAGGTAGGTGGAAATGTGCTGAGTTTGCATATGGCAGCGCCTCCCTGGGCAGGAGCTGCTGAGAAGTTCTCTGGAGCGTGGAGGATGTGTGGGTCGCTGAGCTCAGCAGCTCCGTACACATCTCCAGGATTGTGGCTGATGGGCAACAAAAACAGCTTTTAAAAACTGATGCAATTCCAAATGAAGGGATGTAGCCAAAGCTCCTGGCCTCAGTTGCCTGATAATATACTCTGGAGCTATTGTTTTTTGTGTGTCCCATCATGTAAGATCTTTTTTGTGTGCTGAAGGCTGCAAAATAGATTAGATACTTCTGTTAAACACAGCATCTTCATCCAGGCAAGGGCTTGATTATTTAAGGCAGAAAGTGCTTCTGCATTAGACCAGGCTCTATGTTTTGTAAATTCTTCTTTCTTTCTTTGAGGTGAGTGAGTGGGATGGGATTTTGTTTCTATCCTGAGAATAAGGAAAGATTAGAAATACAATGAGATAGGAAACTGGGACATGAAGAAGCTTTTAAAAAGCATGATGGTTTAGATTTGTAGTACCACTTCTGCTTTATCCACTGTAATCAGGCCTGGCTCTGCCTTTAAGTCCATGGAGCTACATGCCATTAGTGCTGAGCCAGGACAACCTCACCCAGAGACCCTTCTTGTCTCTTCATGTTAACTGGTTTTCTAGACTTCTCTTCTGACATGGAATTTCCCTTGCTGTAGGCTTTTCTGGTGTCTACTGTGGCAAGTGCTGGGTAGTTTTTAATTTGATGCTGAAATACTTGTCCATCTGCTGAGGATTGACTCAACCTGTGGCAGCCTCAGTGTCAGGCTACTGCTTCCTTTTGAGAACGGCAATCTCGTGAAGGTCACAGCCATGTTGGTTGCCAAAATCCTCTGCCAACCCAGCCAAAGTGCCATTCCAAGTGATGTGCTTGACCTTCTCCAGCTGAAAGATCTCTTGTTTTTTATCCAAACACTTCTGGTGCTGGGGATGAGAGCTGCTGCCTGGTCAGGTGCCCACTGGTCTCTGTCACCGAGGCATCTGCACAAGTTTCAGCTTCCACTAGGTAACCGTGAGCAAAGAGAAGCACACGGTATCCTTCAGACTTGGTGCTGGAACAAAGTGCTTGGAGAAAAGCTTCAAAGGATGTCTCTCTTACAGATTAAGTCGTTTTCTGATCTTTAAAGTGTAGCAGTTTGCTGGGATAGTTTTTTGTGTCCAATAGACCCCACTTGAAGAACAGCAGGAATGACTCCTGACAGTTACAGGGGAACTCTGCCAGCTCTGAAAACACACTTGAAAACGAGAGGGAAGGGCTAGTTTGAGTGCCTTTCTAGGTTTGGAAATACATTTGCTTCCTGCAAAATCAGTTTCAGGTGTCCCACTTTTTGTTCCTCTCATGGGCTGTGTTTTATCTTTCCCTCACAGATCAAGGACACTTTCCTTAGGACATACACTGAAGCAATCCAGAATTACAACAAAAACGATGAGCGGAGCCATGCAGTGGATAACGTACAGGAAAGTGTAAGTCTAAAACTGGATGTTAAAGGCTACATTTAGATTTGATCACAGAACAGGAAGTGTGGATGGCTCAGTCTGCAAGCTGTTTGTTACACTCACAGAATCATAGAATTGTTTCTATTTAGAAAAGAACTCTAAGATCATAGAATCATAGAATTGTCAATGCTGGGAGGGATCTCAAGGATCATCCAGCTTCAACGCCCCCTGCCAAAGGCAGGGACACCTCACACTAGATCAGGTTGCTCAGAGCCACATCCAGCCTGACCTTAAAGACCTCCAGGGATGGAGCTTCCACCACCTCCCTGGGCAACCTGTTCCAGTGTCTCACCACCCTCATGGTGAAGAACTTCTTCCTAACATCCAATCTGAACCTACCCACTTCTTGTTTTGTTCCATTCCCCCCAGTTCTATCACTACTTGATGTCCTAAAAAGTCCCTCCACCAGGTTTCCTGCAGGCCCCCTTAAGATACTGGAAGGCCACAATAAGGTCTCCTCAAAGTCTTCTCCTCTCCAGACTGAACAGCCTCAACTCTCTCAGTCTGTCTCCACAGGAGAGGTGCTGCAGCCCTCTGATCGTCCTTGCAGCCCTTCTCTGGGCACACTCCAGCACATCCAGATCTTACCTGTAATAGGGGTTCCAGAGCTGAACACAGTACTCCAGCTGTGGTCTCACCAGAGTGAGGTAGAGGGGGAGAATCACCTCCCTCAACCTGCTGGCCACACTTCTCTTGATGTAGCCCAAGATATGAGCCTAATGGGCTACCTAACACCACTATGGGCATTAAACCATCTCCCAAAGTGCCATGTCTACATGTGTTTTTAACACCTCCAGAACTGTTGAGTCCACCACCTCCCTGGGCAACCTATTTCAATGCCTGCCCGCTCTTCCAGTAAAGAAACTTTTCCTAATAATCCAATCCAAACCTCCCCCTGCACAGCTTGAGGCCATTTCCTATAGAAATTGCAAGCAAAATCAGAGGCTGGCAAAACTGATCTAACAAAAAAATATTTCAACTGGTCTTGCTCTCCAAGATGCTTAAGTTTTAATGAACAAGCAATCTAACAAGGATAGAGCCTGTCCCAATGGTTTTTCCTGGTCCCAGATCTTGAGTTAGGTTTGGGGAGTAATTTTATCCCTTAAGAATATACCTTGTTCTTAATGGAATCTGTCAATAGGATCATGAAAATTTGGATATCTGAGCTAAGTGAGACAGGATTTTATAATTTAACATTCTGTATCACTGACAAACTGTAGCACTTCTCCTCACAAGTACAATGAGAGGCTGGCAAAGGAGACAGAGTCACAGAATGTATCTGGTTGGAAGAGACCTCAAAGATCATCCAGTCCAACCCTTGGCCCAGCACTGAAGGGTCAGCACTAAACCATGTTCCTAAGCACCAGGTCCACAGGCTGCTTGAACACGTCCAGGGATGGTGACTCCATCACTGCCCTGGGCAGACCATCCCAATGTTTGAGAACCCTTTTAGTGAAGAAATACTTCCTAATATCCAGCCCAAATCTCCCCTGCTGCAGCTTGTGACTGTTTCCTCTAGTCCTGTTGCTTGCCACCAAGGAGAAGAGGCTGCCCCCTCCTTGCTCCAACCACCCTTCACGGAGTTAGAGAGTGATGAGGTCTCCCCTTCTCCAGACTGAACAACTCCAGCTCCCTCAGATGCTTCTTGCAGGTTATATGCTTCAGGCCCTTCATGAGCCTCGAGACTTAGTATGTTAGGGGGAGATACAAAGTGTATTTGATCCAGAGGAAAATAGGGTGGATAAATGTGCTGCTGAGGTTGCAAGTGAAGTCTGTTCTTCAGCCCTGAGGGAGGAATGGATTAGATGCTTAGTGGAAGAACCTTTTTGACCCATGGAGTGTGGTAGCAGGGCAGTGGGAGCTTGCCTTGCCTTTCGGCATGGCACAGGGCACAAGCACATGCCACAGTGTGGCCGTACTAGTTGGAGATGCCAACTGCAAGGGACCACATGCACCAACTACAGCACAGAGCAATGAAATTCAGGTTTGAATTCCTACTGGGAACTGTCCCACAGAAGGAAGCTATCCCTTCAGCTCAGTGCATTCTGTGAGCCAATTTGCTTTTCATGTGGTTGTAACTTGCTGAATGGTTGCACCTTCAGTGGGATTGCATTGATGGCTTCCAGACCACCTTTAGAAATTACAGCTATTACGTTGCACCCCTAAGCACGTTTGAATCTGTCTCTCTAATCTGGCTTCTCTGGGCTAGCAGATTACTCTGCTGCTCTAAACTGAACATATTTTGATGTCAAATTGTCTGTTTGCCTAATGTTAACCTGGATTTTGAACTTCTGATTCCTTGGAGCTGGCTAAACTTTTGAGCACTTGTTCAATGTTTCTGTGAAAACCAAATGCTCATTTCATTGGTAGTTCTGTTTTTACAGGCACTGCATTTATAAGCCATCTTTGTGCAGGAAATCCAAACCATACTCTGTGTTCCTGACTGACTGTCTTCTAGCTTAGCATTTAGTTGAACACCCTTCCTAACTTAGGGTTTTTTAGCAGGCTTCATAGACACACTTTGTGACCATATGGTCTCCTTCTATTTATGGCCCAGTGGGTTTCCTTAGAAATTATTTTAGTGACTTAAAGATACTTGCTTCACCTTAGCAATTTGTAGTAGTTTGACTTGGTGTGTGTTAAGTGTAATTCTGTGCAATGCTTAGGCAGGGTTAAGGCCATTTTTTGGACCACGTTGTGAGGCTGTTTTCAATTTCCAGGATGATCATTAGTTGAATAAACAGAGAAACAAACACATCAAAAATAACCCAAGAGACCATGGAAAGATGGCTTTATGGCTGGACCTCTGTCAGATTGGACAAATAATAACTCTGCAAGAGCCAGTAGTGTGCTCTTGTGGCCAGGAGGGCCAATGCCATTCTGGGATGTATTAAAAGGGATGTGGGTAGTAGGTCGATAGAGGTTATCCTGCCCCTCTACT